>OX123201.2:17419083-17923578 GCA_944739405.2 Euclidia mi
CATCTAAAAAGGCGAAATCGATCAGGCCTGACCGTTGCTGGCTGGTGCACCAATGGCTTTTGCTCAGTTGTGGCTGGACTCCTGGATCTCCGTAACGTAAAGTTTTTTGCTTGTTACGTTTATTTCTATGCGGATTTTAAATAAAGTACAGTATTAATAACTTCTTTCGACATTTAAAGTAAAACTGGGTGCTGGCTAAAAGATGGCCATTCAGAGCTATAAAAGAAATACAACATGACATTTTTGACATTTCGATTTTTTTCACATCATCTCGCTGCCGCCCGCGCTTGTATATTTATGTTTGTGTTCTGAGTGTTTTCGCTGTTTTTCCCCTGTTTTCATTTTTTTTTTGACCCAGATTACCCAAGGACTCTGTTTTCACTTCTTGTTATATGACTCAAACTGTATATGGACTCTGATATTGCCTCTTTGTGACTTGTGCGTGCTTAAGGACTCCGATACTGCCATGTTTCTTGGATATTGTTTTGTACCCGGTTTCTACAGCCAAAATGAGTGTTCGTGGTCGTGGCCACGGCAGTTGAAGTCCGTAGAGAACATAATATAGAAACAATTGAATATAATCTCAGAGGCAGTGATGACGCTATTTTAATAAGAGGTAGAATAAAATCAAGACACATAAGTCGGCAACAATATTATGTTTATGTTTTGATTGAAAATATATACCTGGACGAATAGGAATCACTGAATATTGCCTCGTTGGTCGGCGTACGCTAGGATGTTGCGCTCATGTAATGATCATCGTTTGGTATTTGGGATGGGCTAGACATCAACAAAATATCTTTGCACCAGCTGCCTTTTTAGATGATGTGCTAGTTAAAGAGGATGATGAATAATAAAATATTGTAAAATGAAATCTTGTGTTTTTACTATTCACCAAACCTTTTTCATACATTAGGGAACCTGAAACATATTTTTATCCTTGGTAATCCTATGTAAGTAACACGTTAAGAAACCGTCGTCGGCTCACTATTTTACACGACTGCCCAAAAAAGTAGTGTAAGTATTGTTTTTTTTATAGTCATAAATCATATTTCATTTATTCATGCACCATGAAATAAAAATATACATACGGTTATCCGCAATAGGCTTCGTCAAAATGTCACAGAGAATTGCAATATAAAATGTATGTGAGTTTCTTTATTCCGCCATAACTTCGGCTGAACCGATTTCGGTGAGTGGGCTGTTGTTGGAATCCTCACGTGACATAGGCTATATATTTTTTGGGAAATCAGTCGTGTTTTATTTTTCTTTGAAAAAATGTTCAGTATGTAAATAAATCGTCAATATTGATAGCATATGTTTAAAGCTGCATAAGAGCATCTGATTTTAACGACTGATATCTATGTATGTCATGATAACAATAGTCAAATAACAAGTAAACTCACCTCAATTTGAGGTGAATTTGAGGTGAGTTTACTTGTTATTTGACATTCTTACACCCATACACTAGCGATAATACTAAGTCAGCATACCTCAATCTATACAAAAAACTTTGTTGTGTCTTACACAAACCTCAGTGAACCTTTCTTGCTTTGTTTACTTAATTTTGTCAAGATGATGACCAGAAGGGCACGCTTAGATGATGAGAAATTACAGGTGACCCTTGTAGAACTAAAGAAATATAAGGATTTGTGTCAGTCACTACAAAGTGAACATGATGACAATGAGAAAGAAATGCTAGACATTTTAGGTAAAAACTCTCAGCTTAGGAGTGAGATGGCAGAAATACACTCTTATTTAATCACTACCCTTGATGAACGGGATAGATTACATAAGATTGTAACACAATTTGACAGGTGCAGTGATGAGTTTGAGAACGCTCTAAAACGCATCACTGAGTTAGAGGGTCTCCTAAGCGAGGCCAATGATCATATTAACAGATTAGAAAGTGAAAACCGGTCTATAAAATCAGTAACCACACAGTCATTATTTGATGAGCTGGTTGGCAGCGCTCCAGGTATGGTTTCTGCTATCTCCGATGATGACAGTAAGAATATAGTGACTATTGATCTTACAGATTCTAATTCAACTATTCAGTCATTTAGAAACATAAAAGCTTGTAATAAATTGAAAAAGTATATTAAAATAAATAAATTTATTAGGAAAAAGGAAAAATTATTAAGAATGTACAGGAAATCAAACATAAATCTAGATTATTGCAAAAAATATGTTAATGTAAAAGAACAAATGTCAGTATGTCTAACTAAATTAGATTCAAATCTAGTGAAATATGATGCTGATATTCATTGTCTGCAGACGGAGATTGATAGTTTACAAGATTCTTTGGCTAATATGACAAAAAAATATAATCTATCACAAAAACAAATTAACGAGCATATCTTGGCAATGGATGAGTTAGTGGACTTGTGTAAGTACAATGAAGAGAGGCTTCAATCTTTGACTAATAATAGTCATGGCAATGAACTTAGCCAGGCGCCACATTCACAGTCAGCTACTTTGAATTATTGCTCTGATTTGCTGTCACTCTCTGCTGCAGTGGATGACAGCACCATTAATTCCATTAATTCTTATTGTAATTCTGGCACTTCTTTCTTAACCCACATTACAAACACCGACAAGCTATTAATGTTTAGCGATGAGATAGGTAAAAACATGAGCCAATTGTTGAGGCAAAGGACAGGTATGACTATTACTAACTTATGTATGCCTGGAGCAAGCTTTTCTCAGATTATGCAATCAATTTTATCTAAATCTTACTGTCCTGAATCAACAATAATTATATTTATTGGGAGAAGAGGAAATGCAAATATTAATTTAAAAAAAGAGATATTTTGACCAATTACTGAATTTAAAAGTAAAAAAAATTCTGTTACTTGCTTTTCCTTACAGTAAGCTGTTGCCACAAGCTGAAAATGATTATAGATTTAAGATTAATTCCAAATTACATACCATGACATGTTATAATAATTTAATTGACATTATTGACTCTAATGCTCTAATTAGAAATTTTTATTTGACATATGATAATTATTATATATCACAATTTTATAAAAGACAAATAGCATCCTTGCTAGCTTATTGTATTAATAACACAGCCAAGGTTTTGGCTAACCACACTGCTTTTATTGAGCAGTCAAATTTGACATGCAATATAAGCTTGGAATCTGTTCCAAATTCTTTAAATTGAATTCTGAGACAATAGAGTCAATCTCTGGCAATATATTTAATAAGACATTGAATTCTGTACCTAGTTTAAGTGACAAAAATACAACTCCATCAACCTTACCTACAAAAACTAATTTAAAAAATTGTATCAGCCTGGTGCATCAAAATATACAAGGGTTGATGGGTAAGGAGTTAGAATTGGAATTGTTTATGAACTGTAACAATATTGATATTTTATGCATTACAGAACATTGGCTAAGAAGCCACCAGTTCATATTCAATTTCAATAACCACCAGGTTGCAAGCTCGTTCAGTAGAGAAAACTTTATCCATGGTGGCTCGTTAATCATAGTTAGCAAATTTCTAAAATTTAAAGAAAGGACTGACATTGTGAGCCTCTCTGTTGAGCGAGTAGTAGAAATCACATGTGTTGAGTTTGAGCAGTTCATTGTTATGAGTGTATACAAACCTCCATGTGCACCATTTGAAAGTTTTTTAGTTATTATGGAGGATGCCCTTAGCAAAGTTTGTAATTGCCGTAAAACTGTTGCTATTTGTGGAGATTTTAACGTTAACATATTAGAAAAATGCTCTTCAACTATCAAATTTTTAAATTTATTTAAGTCATACAATTTATCTCATAATTTTTATGAACCAACTAGAGTGACTGCCACAAGTGGTACTTGTATTGATAATATATTTACTAATATAAAACCATTACACAAATCTTTGATTAATATGCTTCAGTCAGATCACAGTGGGCAGTTAATCTGTTGTCCATGAATGCCCGAAAGTCCAGAGAAAAATTATTAAATATATACCAATAAATGAAAATCGATTTAAAACTTTTAAAGACAATTTATCTCGAAAAATGCGTTGGTTGCCTCATCATGACCATCCGGATCAGTTATATAGCTCTTTGTTTGACTTGATTAATGACGAATTTCAGACTGTATTTACATCCAAAAAATTAAATGTAACTGACCGTCTGATGTTTAGTGATTGGGCAACTGAAGGTATTCATAAAAGCCGGATTAGGTTATATGAACTGTATGATGAAAAAACTTATAATAATAGTCAAAACTTTATTAATTATGTAAAAAAAAATTCCAAAATATTTAGACAAGCTTGTTCTACAGCAAAATCTATTTATTTGAGAAATAAAATAAAATTATCAGAAAACACTATAAAGGCTACCTGGAATGTCATCAACAATGAAACTGGCAGAGCCAAAGCACGCAGCCGTGACTTCTTATTAAATATCAATAATGTGAGTGTTGCAGAGGACCTGGAAGTAGTGTTGTAAAAAAGCTCGAGTCGGCGCTTAAACGCTTGAGTCGGCGCTTAAGCAGATTCCTAATGCTCAAGTCGGGACTCGACTGAAGTGCTCGACGCTCGAGCAGTGGCTTGAGCGTTATAGTGAAAAAGTATTTTCCAAGCACCGGACTCAGCGCTCGGCTCGAGCTTGAGCGCGCGTTTAGATTACATAGCTAGGGATACTGTAAAAAAGATAGTATAATTGAAATAAGAGAATTTCAGTTTTATTTTTAATGATAATTATACATACAATATGCCATATGATCTACGCCATAAGGCCCAAATTAAATTACAAGTGTGGTTTAGCTGAACTTGCTGTACAATTCCTGACTACCTAATGATCTTTCTTAGCAACTAAGTTAAATTAAATACCTTCCTAAAATCATCACACACCTTTGCAACTCTATAATTTTTTTAACCATGAGGAAAGACACATACGGCCAGTATGTGTCTTTCCTCATGGTTAAAAAATTAAAATGTATATTTCATTATCGTTACTAAGTCTGTTCCTTATTTTAGTTAAGATAAGGCCAGCTTTTGAAAATGCCACTTCGCTTGGCACACTCGTGCTTAGAACAGATAAAATTTCGAATGCCAGTTTAGTTAAGTTGGGCAATGTAGTTTGCTTATTTTTCCACCACAACATCACATCTGTGTCCTCAGGTTCAATGGATAAATTTAAATAACTATCAATCTCATCTATAGAGCTTCTATCGGATTGTTGTTTATTATACTGAAGAAAAGAATGATTTTCTGGTCTGAATTTCAGGTTCTTGATTTTCTATCCTATCTTTACGAGAAGGTGATGCATAATATTCATTTTAATACATTTGTTTTAATTTTCTTAATGGTTCCGTATTGCTTTTATTCATGAAATAATTATTATTCAGACGCAGATCTAATATGGTAGCTATTTGTCAGTTTTTATCAGTGAAGAGTATTCATTTAATTTCGTAATCATAGCGTTTACGGAATTTTTAATAAATTTACATTTCGAAATTGTTGCATGTGATCCAACAACGAGTCCATGACGGGAATAAAATAATATATACTAGGATATTCATGTATAAATAACATTACCGTGGCTTCATAGAATGGCTGTAAAAAATCAATCAATGCTTTTACATTATTCCAGTCTTGAATGGCGTATTCATTGAATTTTATTTTATCAGAACAAATGAAGTCCAAAACAGTTTTCATTGAGAAAGCTCTTTCTAACATTAGAAACGTAGAATTCCAACGTGTTGGAACATCTTTTATGAGGTCTTATTTCTTGACATTTAGTGAAACGCAGCATTCTTCGTATGTTTGCTTTCTTTTAGGCGATAAAGTTATAAATTTCACTTGCTTGGATTCTGCAGATATAGTCGAGTCAGCTTCATCTAGACCTTAACCACCAAATTTAATACATGGGCCAGGCATCTTACATGTAACATATCCTTATATTCTTCATGAAACAGTTTTAGAAGCCGGATACATTTTGTGTTTGTTGTATCATTATCAGTAGTAATGGAGATTATTTTGTCCTTCAGCGAATAATCAGAAAATATTTGCGTAATATTCAACAAGACTTGCTCACTTTTATGATGATATGGTATAAGATCAAATTCAACCATTATGGAAATCAGCTGCCCCTCATTGTTTACAAAATGTGCAGTTACTACTATGTAAGGCTTATTCGTAAGTGACGTCCAGAAATCAAAAGTCAGAGAAACTTTATATTTTAAGGACTTGATCAAATTAATAACATCTTTTTTTTCTCCTTGTACAAGCTTTGAATTCCTTTGGTTAATTTGTAACGACTTGTTAGGGTATAATTTCCATTTAAAACATATATACGCTTTTGAAAATGTTCCTCTTCAACGATATGAAATAAATTATTATCATGAATCACAAAATTTTCAAAAAATTGTCATACTCCGAGTTTCTTAAAAAAGTTTTATGTTTCTCTATGCAACTGTTGTTTCGTTGGCGTGGAGTGGATGTACTAGCATTACTGGCAATGCTGGCATCTGGATCCGTAGATTCAGTGGTCGTCGTATGCCGTGTTGTATGTTTTTTTAGTATAGATGTAGATTTTTCTGTGAAAAACCTTTATTACAGATTTTACACGTAACACGACCCGCCATTACTTGAAAATGATCCCATTTCCAACTCTTCCGAGTGTTATTGTTATCACGTTGAGATAAATCTGTTGACTCCGCACTTAATCCCATCATATTATTATCTTGCTCATGTTCACTGCTACTACTAACAATATCGCAATCGTTTTCCATGTTATAAATACAAAACAACAAGGAAAATAATATAAAATACACAATATATAATTGTTTCTGCTTGTTCACTCATAGGACTTGCTTATACGGCCAAAGTCAAAAGATTAGGAATACTCACCGTACCTACCGCCCGCCCTTACTCCTAACATTTTTATTTATCACAATTTTTTTATCTACCCGCATTAAAAAATTACAACACTTGAACGCTTGAGCGCATAACTCGAGCATGAAAGTCTAAACTCTCAACGCTCACAAGCCTTAAACGCTCAAGCGTTTAACGCTTGAGTCTAAAACGCTCCAAAGCGTCGACTCAGCGCTTAACGCTTGACGCTCAGCGCTCATTTTTACAACACTACCTGGAAGTAGCGACAGAATTTGAGAAGTTTTTTTCTAATATACCTATAATAACTACAGGGTCGCTTGACTCATCTTCCATGTCTGCTGAAATGCTTCTTAGGGACTGCGTGCCAGAATGTGGTGCAGCCTTTGAGTTTACCGTTGTGACTACTAAAGATGTTATTTATCAATTTAAAACTATAAATATGAAAAAGACAATGGATTTATGGGGATTGTCAGTGAAGACTGTTTCATCTATTATTACCATAATAGCTCCACATCTTGCAACAGTGTTCAATGGTTGCGTCGCTTCTGGAATATTTCCTGATTTAATGAAATATAGTAAAGTTATACTTTTATTTAAATCTGGCGACACATCAAACCCTTCTAATTTTCGACCTATTTCTGTATTGCCAACGCTTAGTAAAATTTTTGAATAATTAATACTTAGTCAATTGCTTAGTTATTTTAACAGACATAATCTTCTTCACAAGAAACAGTTCGGATTTACAAGGGGTCGTTCAACTACTGACGCAGGAGTAGAGTTACTCAAAAGTATATTTACAGTTTGGGAGAAGTCGCAAGATGCTTTAGGAATTTTTTGCGACTTGTCCAAAGCCTTTGATTGTGTACATCATGATACTCTGGTCAGGAAATTATATCATTATGGCATTAGGAACAAAGCTCTTAATCTCCTGGTTTCTTATTTGGGCAACAGAATCCAGAAGGTTCAGATTAATGATAAGACATCGCCAGGTTCTGCCTTAAAAATGGGCGTCCCACAGGGTTCAATCCTCGGACCATTTCTATTTTTGATCTATATCAACGATTTACCCTATTACGTAAAGAACGATCATGAGATTGTGTTGTTCGCGGATGACACCTCTTTAATTTTTAATATTAAAAGACAACATAGTAATTTTGACGAAGTAAACAACGCACTCTCTAAAGTTGTTAATTGGTTTAATGTAAATCATTTATTACTCAATGATAAGAAAACTAAACTCTTAAAATTCTCCATGCCCAATGTTAAACAGATGGAAACCAATGTACAACTGAAGGAAACCAGAATTGAGCCCGTCGGGACAACCTTATTTCTAGGTATTATGCTTGATTCCAAACTTCAATGGGGTCCGCATATAGAAAGACTTTCGGGCAAACTTAGTTCTGCAGCTTATGCGGTTAAGACAATTAGACGACTCACAGATATAGAAACAGCTAGAATGGTCTATTTCAGCTACTTTCATAGTATTATGTCATATGGGATTCTTCTCTGGGGGAATGCTGCAGACCTTGACACAATATTCGTTCTGCAGAAAAGAGCAATAAGGGGTATTTACCACCTCGGTCCTCGTGTTTCTCTAAGAGAAAAGTTCAGTGAGATAGGCATTCTAACTGTTGCTTCGCAATATATATACGAGAATCTGTTATATGTCCACAAGAACATTGACACATTTAGTAAAAAAGTGATCTACACACTGTTAATACTAGACATAAGAATAATCTTATAGTTCATAGCACCCGCCTCCACAAAATAAGTAGCTCTTTTATGGGGCAGTGTATACGCTTTTATAACAAGCTCCCTCTTAATATAAGAAATTTATGTATAAATAAATTCAAAATTATTGTTAAAACTACACTGTGTTTAAAAGCATATTATAAAATTACTGATTATATAGGCGATAAAAATGCTTGGGATTGAGCTGCTCTAATTCAACACAAAAATATAAATGATGTATAAACTGAACAATTTTAATTTGACTTTTCGTAAGCACTTTAAAAAAGTTTACACGAAATAAATAAATATTCATTTCATATTCATTTCATTAACAGACTGGTCTCTCTATGCACAGAGGAGCTTAAGACAAATCCAAGTGGTGCCCACACCTGGGGTTGCTTAACTTGCGTAATCGTTAATAATGTTTACTAGTAGGCATAAATAGTATTATGCTATCGAGCTCCTTCAGTTTTATATACCAATAAATTATTATTTGATGCAGCAATATACTAAATAGATGGTTATTAATGACATAACCTATAAAAATTCTAAGCATAATAACTCAAAAACCTGACCTCCTACAGTTACGATTTTTTTACCTTTAGAATCAGCAATATATATTCTATCAAACAAGGTATATTTCATTTATAGATGCTAAATTTGGTGATTAACTAAAATGATGTATGGGAAGCTGCCATAGCTCTTTCAATACCTAAAATCGTCACTTAGTGGATCCGCGTTACATGTTATAAGTTCGTTAGAGTTTACAGCGCTTAACTATTGCAACGCGTGGGACCTACTTGAAGCTAGGTATCAAAATAATAGGCTACTGATACACAACCATGTGAAGGCCTTGTTTGAAGCACCGTCATTAGGTAAAGAGTGCCCGGCACAATTAGAACGTTAGTCGATTGCGTTTTACGTAATTTGAGAGCCCTGAATTCTCTTAAAGAACCGGATTCTTCACTCGAGGATATGCTTATCATTTATTTAGTCGTCAGTAAACTCGATTCTGCTACTGAACGCGAGTGGGAGAATTACAGAAGCTCACTTATCTCTGAATTTAACAAAACCTCTAAACCCATTACACTAGAAGACTTATTAACGTTTTTAAATAATCGATCAGATATGTTAGACATGATTAATTCGGGTAAGAGTAAAAATAATCAGTCACATTCACAAAGTAAAAATGAGGGTAAGCGGTCAGCTGATCATAAACGGCAGAATAATTCTCAAACTACACTTAGTTATGCGAGTGCGAGTAATAATAACAAGGTCTCATCAGGTAGCAAAGGTAAAATAAATAAACATACCTTGACATGTTCGTTATGTAGTGGTAACCATGCATTATATTCATGTGTTAAGTTTTTAAATATGTTGGTACAAGAAAGATTAAAGTTTGTTCAGTTAAAGGACATTTGTCAAAACTGTTTACGTTCAAACACTCACACAATAGATAATTGTAATTTCGGTCCTTGTAAATTATGTCAACAAAACCATAATGCGTTAATTCATGTTGACACAAATAGCGTTATTCCAAATACGTCACAACGTTCCGTTGTCAATAATACGTTGCCACAGTCATCTGTATTACACTGCGTTAGTAAAACAGCTGACAATATTGATAATCGTAGTTGTGACACGTTCACGGATAATGCTAAATCGTTACAGACTGTTTTGCTGTCTACGGCGTTAGTCGAGATTGCTGATATTGATAATAGGTATCACACAGTGCGCGCTTTGCTTGACAGCGGCAGTCAAAATTGTTTTATAGCTCAAAGCTTATGTAAACGTTTGAAAATACCTATTATACAGTCCACTATACGTGTTTGTGGCGTTGGACAAACCGTTTCCCAGTCCAGTCACAAGTGCGATGTTAATATTCGTTCTAAGGTGTAAAATTTTAATACAACATTGCATTGTTTAGTTTTACCTAGTATCATTTCGAAGTTACCTTCGACACACGTTAATAGTGATGCTATATGTATACCTAGCAATATTCTACTTGCAGATCCTACATTTTATGTACCGAGTGACATAGAATTATTAATAGGCGCGGATGTCTTTTGGGATTTATTAAGAGAAAATAAAATAAAACTTCCCACCGGTCCATACCTACAAGATTCTATGGTAGGTTGGATTATATCCGGTCCAGTTTATAATAATAATTATCGTTTGTTAGCGAATAGCATGACCGATGTTCAGTGCAATTTGACAACTGTTGATTCTCAATTACGTAAGTTTTGGGAAATCGAGGAAGTACACGTCCCTCCCGTTATTACGGAGGAAGACCGTTTTTGTGAAGAGCTGTTCTTGCGGACAACTGAACGTGATCAGCACGGTAGGTTTTCTGTAAGAATGCCTTTAAAACGATCACCTGATTGCTTAGGTGACTCATATAACTCTGCATTGAAGTGTTTTTTACCGTAAGAAAGGAAACTAAATCGTTTACCACAGTATAAAGATATGTATTGTGAATTTATGCAAGAGTATGAGCAGGTAGGTCATATGACGCTTATTGATGAATTTAAAAATTTTGATAAGCCATATTATTTTATCCCACACCATGGCGTATACCGTGAAAACAGCGTAACAACCAAATTACGTGTGGTTTTCGATGCAAGCGCGACAACGACTAATAATAATTCGTTAAATGATATTCAATACGTAGGCCCTAGGTTACAAAATGATATCTTTTCAATATTGCTTCGTTTCCGGCAAGGTCAATATGTCGCCTGCGCAGATAATTGAAAAATTCTTTAGACAAATTTTAATACATTCTGAACAACGTAACTTACAATTAATATTGTGGCGAAATGATGCGAGCAAACCAATACAAGTTTATCGTCTCAATACAGTAACTTACGGCGAGAGTTGTTCACCGTACATTAGCAACCGATGCTTGAAACAGCTGGCAAAGGAATGTGACGATGACGTCATCGCTACCGCTATCAATGACGATTTTTACGTTGATGACATGCTTATTAGTCATGATAGCCGTGATGTTTTATTAGATATTTGTAGCAAAATGGCCGCCGTCCTACAAAGCGGTTGTTTTCCCTTAAGGAAATGGACTTTTAATTTTGATGTAACTTCAGAAAGCACTAAGGATTTATGTATAGGTGAATATTGTCAGTCTAAAACCTTAGGTGTCGGTTGGTCTAATAAAAATGATTTATTTAATTTTTCAACTAGTTTGGATAGATGTTATATGAATACTTAGATAACGAATCATCAATTATGTCAGTCATTGCTCAGATTTATGACCCACTAGGATTATTAGCACCTGCTATTACTACGGCAAAGGTTCTATTACAAAAATTATGGCTTGCAAAAATAGGCTGGGATGATGAAGTCCCAAGTCAAATTTCATGTGTCTGGTATAATTTTATAAATTCGTTACAATATTTGCCTGAAATATTAGTCCCGCGTTATGTCATGTGTACTAATGTTGTAAAAAGAGTTACATATTTTTACCGATGCTTCGCAGTGTGCGTACGGTGCATGTGCGTACCTACGTTCATATAGTAATATTGATGAGTCACAAGTTACTAGCCGTTTATTGTGTGCCAAAAGCAAGGTCGCGCCAATTAAAGCGTTAAGTATTCCACGCCTTGAGCTGTGTGGAGCTTTAGTTGGAGCTAAACTTTATAATAAAATCATAAATTCCCTTAGACTAAAATTTGATAAGTTCTATTTCTGGACTGACTCCACTATAGTTCAAGGCTGGCTTCGTACATCCCCTCATTTGTTAAAAACATTTGTACAGAATAGGGTTGTGCAAATTCACGAATTAACTAGCAATGCTACATGGCTGCATGTCAAAGGTAAGGATAATCCTGCTGATATGTTATCCAGAGGGGTTCTTTTTGATTCGTTAATAGAAAACAACACTTGTTTGTGGTGGTGCGGACCACCTTTTCTTAGTGAACCTACTACAAGTTGGTTGATAACAAATACTAGTGAACTTGAATTTGATAAGTTACCGGAAATAAAATGTGCTAAAACTTTAAATTGTTTAAATGTAGAAACTAATAGTCCTTTAATTGATTTCGAAAGGTTTTCTTGTTTTAATCGTTTGCAGAGAACGGTCGCATACGTTGTGCGTTACATTTTTAATTTACGTGCATCGCGTATCGGTCAAGGTCGTAAAACCGGTCCATTGACAGTGAGCGAGATTAATAGTTCACTACTTGTGTTGACACGTTTAGTGCAATCACATTCATTCAGTAAAGAATATCATAGCCTTAAGGAAAGTGTACATTTAAATAATAAACTTAGTAATAAAACGAGAGGTTTAAGTATATTTTTAGATAAGGATAACGTGATTCGAGTTGGTGGCAGACTTAGTAACTCAAAATTTGATTACGATAAGAAATATCCAGTGCTGTTGTGTCGTAAACAACGTTTTACATGGTTATTGTGTTCATATGAACACAAGCGTTTACTTCATGCTGGACCTCAGCTTCTCGTAGCTACCATGCGTGATAGATGGTGGGTGCTAGGAGCACGTAATTTAGCGAGGCAAGTGGTTCATAAATGTGTGACCTGCATTCGCATGAAAGGAAATACTTTAACTCCACATATGGGTGATCTCCCTGCCGAACGTTTAGAAGCTGGATTTCCATTCATGCGATGTGGTGTAGATTATGCCGGCCCCATTTCTATCTTGAATCGCAAAGGCAGAGGTTCGCATTTAATTAAAGGTTATATTTGTTTATTTGTTTGCTTTGCTACCAGAGCTGTGCACTTGGAGTTAGTTGGTTCATTGTCGACTCAGGATTATATATTGGCATTCAAACGATTTATATCTCGGCGCGGTAAGCCGTGTCAAGTTTTTTCAGATAACGGTAGGAATTTTGTTGGTGCTGAAAAGGAGCTGTCAGCCATATTTGACAAATCCAATGAAATAATTGATTTTGCTTGTAGTAATAATATTAAATTTAGTTTCATTCCGCCTTATGCACCTCATTTTGGTGGTTTATGGGAGGCTGGTGTGAAGTCGTGTAAGTATCACCTGAGACGCGTCGTAGGTAATGCTAAATTAACTTACGAGGAGTTTGGTAGGGTATTGACACAGGTTGAGGCCGTCCTGAACTCCCGTCCCATGTCACCTATGTCCGCAGATCCGGATGATTACCTTCCACTTACACCTGCCCATTTCCTAATTGGCCGGCCGTTGACTGCGCCTGCCACTGAGGACTTCCTGATGACATCTACGCCTGCCTGTCGCTATAATCGGCTGGAACAGCTGCGACAGCATTTTTGGGAGCGATGATCAAAGGAATATGTATCTGAGCTACAACGCCGAACGAAGTGGACACACAACAAAGATGACATTGCTAAGGATAGTCTCGTTGTCATTAAAGAAGACAACCTGCCACCATTCAAGTGGAAATTGGGTAGGATTATTCGTGTGTTCCCAGGCAATGACGGCGTCTCGAGAGTTGCAGAGATCCGAACGTCAACAGGCACTATCAAGCGTGCCTCCTCGAAAATCTGCCCGCTGTCGATATCCACAAGCGAAGCTAGCGTGACTACTGTTTCGTTGGAAGATTGATCGACGGATCTTCCAAGGCGGCCAGCATGTTGAGACCAGTAGCGCCATCTAGTAGTCGTCCATAGAACTACAGTCGCGACGTCATTAAATCGACATCCAATCAACGTTGAGTAGGCTCACCACTGGCGCCATCATTAGTCTACATCCGTATCCGGTTTTAGTAGCGGTCACCTGCGACTGTTCGTATTTTTAATTAATTCAATTACCAAAATTCGTTAGTTGAGTTCACACGTTCACCGAAATTATAATTACTTAGTACAAATTGTAATATTGTTTTTGAAGAAATAAAACGTATTTGTAAAACTATAATCAAGAACCAATCATTGAAGAAGCCCTGTCTGCCCCAGTCTTCGTTAACCCCCACAATACTGTTTGTTGAAAATCTTAACATCGAATTTTAAAAAATGATGTCATGTGGTCACTGCCATTTAACGTTAATAATTTAAACCACTTAAAATCTCCTGTCAACGATTACTACTAGATGTCGTTGACTAAATGACGTCATTTTTTAAAAGTCGCTGTTAAGATTCTCCGAGAGCAATACAAATAAGCTAAGAATTTAGGTGGCACTTTTCTAACAGAACGAGTGTGAGTTTCATCAACCGAAGACCACAGAGTACATTGATATATACGGCCGATCACCGATCACTATGTTATTTTACATTATCATATTTTTTACATTATCAAGGCCATAGTAAGGAAAACTTAAAGGATACCGACTTCCACGCGGGCGAAGCTGCGGGCACAGCTAGTATTATTATAAATCCGCAACTAAACGCATTTTTTTTTCATCATCATCGCAACGCCTCTTCAGCGATTGCTATGAATCAATCCATACGTTGATCTGTCTGCCAGGAAATGGTAGATCAGTTTTACTATCTGAATTTACTAACTATTGTATGATATCACATTAAATTATGTTACTACAGTACTAACATGAGATTAAATGAAGGGATTTTGATGAAATAAAGACTACTGAATCGAAATAGGTATTATCTAATTCTGTGGAAAAAAATTAAAAGTAGTTACGTACCTACGCTACGCATTATCAAATGAAAGTTATAAACCCTATTGTGAGGATGGACAGGTACATAATTACAAACTTTCGCTTTTATAATACGTACCTATGGATGGATGTTGATAATCAGTATCTCTTTCTTCTGCTCTACACGCAAAGTACTACTGAACGGCAAGTAATTCAGAATATGCAACACATATGCACAACATAAAAATATTGTGTGTTTTAATCCAGCTAGTTCTTGTTGTGAGCAAGTTGGCACAAATACCGCTAAAATAATTATTTTAAGTTATACCCCTAGATGGCACCACTGGCAAAATTAAAAGTCGGTGTTAAGATCCAGCGCTGACAATATAAATATTAGAAAATAAGTTAAAACAAAATTTTGCCCAAATTGAATCCGAATCACTTGATAACCATTGCGGAAATATGTATATTTTAAATTGCGATAACTTTTGATAGAATAAACGAATTCTGATAAACTAAAGACTAAATATTAACCAAAGACTATCTCGATACAAACAGTTTAGTGTATTGCTTGAATTCAAGTCTATAAAATTTATTGAATGACACTGCTAGGCTCCCATAGGTGATAGCCTGATGATTGTTGTCCAAGATTGTAATCGGGTCTTCAGGCAATATATTGGTGAAAACCGCATCAAAATCCGTTCACTGGTTATTGCGTGATGATTGAACAAACATACAGACAGACAGACAGACAATAATTCCAAAAAAATGTTTCTAGTTCTATATCGATATTATGTCACAATCCTATTGAAATTTCGCAAAAATATTCAATGTACAGACAAAGTGCTTTTTGAGTTTTATTATAGTATAGATGACGGATCTCTATGGGACTTATCCGAAGGCGCAAGGTCACTCAGAGGGTGATGGAGAGAACTATTCTTGGAGGTTTCCTGTGCGAGATCGAATCAAAAATGAGGAGATTTGCAGGCGAACCAAAGACAGCTCTCCGGATAGTCAAGCTGAAGTGGCAGCGGTCAGGGCACATATCTCGAAGTTGAGGCCGTGGAGGCAGAAAGGTTCTGAAGTGGATGATGCCGCAGAGGAAAGCCCCGCAAGGTGAATCGACGATCTCGTTAAGAACGCGGGAAGAGATTGGATGCGGGCGGCTCAAGACCGGTATGTTTGGAGAACCTTGGGGGAGGCCTATGTCTAGCAGTGGACGTCGTTTGGCTGATATGATGATGAATTGATATAAGCACGCAGATATGGCGCGGCGTGTATAGTAATGTAGCCACATAATATCCATAAGCTTGTGTGCAATTGTGCATAAGATGATCAGTATCAGTTCATAATATTTAAAGCGGATCAATATAGTAGACAATGTATGGACGTAATGAATATAAATTCAATGGATCATCTTATAAATGGCAAACTAAAATTTAAATAATTGCAATGTGAAACCATTAAGTATTGATTGACAGGTATATGTATGTCCTAAAGGAGCGAAATAAATATACAGATTATGGTATACAATTATGCGTTAAATAGTAAGCTAAAATATTCAAACAAAAATACTCAAGTAACATAATCCTGGAGCCACATAAAATTGATCAGCAGGTCTATATTATAAAGTTCTGGATTCAAATAAGTACGCACATGTGGCGTATAAAGTGAGCGGCCCGTGGCAAAGTGGTGACCGCTCGAATTTATCGATTGGCAAGGTTAAGCGGGTTTGTCACCGTCTGTTTTATAGATGGGTGAACGGCCACAAAAAGTCATACCCTCCGTGCCTCGGAGAGCACGTTAAGCCGTCGGTCCCAGCTGTCATCAAATGATCATTGACAGTCGTTATGTGGAATTAGTACCCGCGAAGATCCTGACTCTAGTTTAAACCATAGAATATGGCTATCCCATCGGGTTGCGGAGGTCAGAAGACAGTCGCTCTGTGGAAAAGCTAATATTCAGTCAAATCTGGTTAGACTAGAAAGCAGAGCCCGGGCTCCAAGGCGAAGGCCTGGATGCAACTGGCATAACGCTCGGAGGATGGTGATGATTTGGCATAATTATTATACTGTATAAATGGAGCCAAATAGTATACAAGAAATGGAAAATATCGGACTTAAATAGTATTTAAATTATCAAGTAGAAATAGGATCATTATAGTGCTGGTAAGAATGTATAAAATGGTTATATCATATATTATTATTATTACACGGAGCAAGTGCTGAAGTAACTTGTCCCTGGACCCACATATTTATAATAATTGTCAAGTCTGGATTCAAATAAGGACGCACGCATGGCGGCGTCATATAATTCGAAGCCAAAAAATTGACTTCGGTCTGAGATATATGGCCGTTACGGATCCAGTTTTGTTCGGAACCTTAGCCAAATTCATCACGAATATATCTAAATTTTATTGAATATGTTTGGCAACGTCGTGACAACGCAAACAGTCGTTTATATATATATATATATATATAAACGACTGTTTGCGGACTTGGTTGATCACGCGGTTTTGCCGTTCCTTACTTGATCCACCTTTACACTCGAATAGCATTTGCTCTATGGAATATATTTTTGATTTTTCCACAATTTTGTCATTCATGGCAAGACTTTGCCAAACATATTCAATAAAATTTAGATATATTCGTGATGAATTTGGCTGAAGTTCCGAACAAAACTGGATCCGTAACGGCCATATATCTCAGACCGATGTCAACTTGTTGGCTCCGAATTATATGCCAAGCGTGCGTCCTTATTTGAATCCAGACGTGACCATTATAAATATGTGGTTCCAGGGACAAGTTACTTCAGTACTTGCTCCGTGTAATAATAATAATATATGATATAACCATTTTATTAATTACTAGTCGACGCCAGCGGCTTCGCACGCACATATTTACTAATTGCCCGTTTTGCCCGATCCCGTGGGAATTTCGGAAAATTCCGTCTTAGTGCACCCCTAAGGTCCCCAAGGAACTTACATGCTAAATTTCATCTTCTTACGACTAGTAGTTTCGGCTGTAGCGTGTCTGTCAGTCAGTCAGTAACACAAGGATTTTATATATTAAGATGATTACCAGCACTATAATGATCCTATTTCTACTTGATAATTTTAATACTATTTAAGTCCGATATTTTCCATTTCTTGTATACTATTTGGCTCCATTTATACTGTATAATAATTATTCCAAATCATCACACTACTCCGAGCGCTATGGCAGTTGCATCCAGGCCTTCGCCTTGAGCCCGAGCTCCGCTTTCTAGTCCAACTAGATTTGACAAAATATTAGCTTTTTCACAGAGCGACTGCCTTTTGACTTCCGCAACCCGAAGTGATAGCCATATTCTATGGTTTAGACCAGTCAGGATGTTCGCGGGTACTAATTCCTCGTATCGATTGTCAAGGATCTTTTTCATGACAGCTGGGACCAACGGCTTAACGTGCTCTCCGACGCACGGAGGGTGTGACTTTTTGTGGCCGGTCACCCATCTATAAACCAGACGGTGACAAGCTCACTTAACCTTGCGAATCGATAGGATAGCGGTCGCATGTGCGTTCTTAAGCCATGTATTCACTAGGGGACAAAGTCGCTCGACTTATCGCGAACAGTCGCAGGACATTTACGTGCGACTGTCCCGCGACAATGTCGACCGACATTTCGCTCGTCCACATACCAGCATTGTGATCAAGATGTCGCGTAAGTGTTAACACAGTTTCGTTGGTAGTGTGGACCAACGAAGTGTGCTATAATCGCGGGTAGTCGCGGAACAAATAGCAACACACGTCCTCACAAGTCAAATCCCGTCGGAAACTGTCGAGGGACACGAAGTCGCGCAAGGTCGACGCTATCGGAGCGTCGACAAGCGACTTGTTGCCCGACACGTAGATGTCGCCTGCGATGTCGCGCGATGTCCCCCGTGACGTTGCTCAACACGTAGAATTCGTGTCGGGCGACAAGGTCGCGGAACAAATGTCCCCTAATGAATACGAGGCTTTATTTGAATCCAAAACTATATACTACAAGAGGACGCCAGCAGCTACGCCTGCATTTTTTTTAATTTACCCGTTTTGGCCGATCCCGTGGGAATTTCGGGAAATCCCTTCTTAGTGCACCCCTACGGTCCCCAAGGAACATACATGCCAAATTTTATCTTCCTGCGCCCAATAGTTTCGGCTGTAGCGTGTCTGTCAGTCAGTCAGTAACGCAAGGATTTTATATATTAAGATATTAGACCTGCTGGTTAATATTATGTGGCTCCAGAATTATGTTAGTTGAGTATTCTTGTTTGAATATTTTAGCTTACTATTTAACGCAAAATTGTATACTATAATCTGTATTTTTATTTGGCTCCTTTAAGACATACATAATAATATACCCGTCAATCAATACTGGTTTCAATTTCACAACAATTAATGGTTTCACATTACAATTATTTAAATTTTAGTTTTCCATTCAAAAGATGATCCATTGAATTTCTATTCATTACGCCCATACATTGTCAAATCCGAAAGCATACTATATTGATTCGCTTTAAATATTATGAACTGATACTGATAATCTTATGCACACAAGCTTATGGATATTATGTGGCTGCATTACTATACACGCCGCGTCATATCTGCGTGCTCATATGAATTTGGATCGTTTGGCTGGTATGATGAAATATCATCGGTTCATCATTATATCAGCCAAACGACGTCCACTGCTAGACATAGGCCTCCCCCAAAGTTCTCCACACATACTTGTCTTGAGCCGCCCGCATCCAACCGCTTCCCACGTTCTTAACGAGATTGTCGATCCACCTTGCGGAGGGCTTTCCTCTGCGGCGTTATGCGGTATGCGGCCACCACTTCAGAACCTTTCTGCCTCCACGGCCTCAACTTCAAGATATGTGACCTGACCACTGCCACTTCAGCTCGACTATCCGGAGAGCTATGTCTTTGTTTCTCCTGCGGCTCTCCTCATTTCTGATTCGATCTCGCATAGAAAACCTCCAAGAACAGCTCTCTCCATCGCTCTCTGAGTGACCTTGCGCCTTCGGATAAGGCCCATAGATATTTAATATCATTAGATGAAATCCTTATCTATTTTCCATACATAAGTTGATCCAGAGGATTCATATTTATTATAATCATGCATTATTAGACCCACGAGTGAAATTATAGCACCCATGGAGTTATTTGCTAGCATTATGTTGTTGATTTACGTATTATTTACCTCTGATTACATGCTGCATCGTACGTACTTATTTACTTATTGAATCCAGTAAACTTATATAAAAACAAATCAATATAATACCAGCTAAGCAACCGATCATTACTATGAAGCTCCAGGATGAAATTCATTAATTCCATGATTATTAGTAGTATGGTAAACTATTTTCTATTTAAAACTATTATTACAATTGTACTCTAAATTATATGCCACATTCTGTTTACTTAATTGGCTCCAGTAAAAGGTCATACAATACATTTGCTCATGAGGACTACGCAGCTCTAGAACGATATGAATGAAATATTCTTTTTTATACTACATATACTACAAGGGTCGCAAAGCATTAATAAAAAATTGGGCAAGTGCGAGTCGGACTCGCGCACGAAGGGTTACGTACCATCATCTATAAAAGAAAATTACGTTTGTTGTATGTACCTATACTTAAATATTTTTTAAGTTTCTATCTGTTTATTAAGATCGAGTAACAAATTGCTTAAAATTACGTTTGTTCTATGGGAGTCTCCCTTTATTATTAACTTTTTTATTTAATGATTTATTTTGAAAGGTAACTACATATTCTGTGAAAATTTTAAGCGTCTACCTGTTACCGTTAGTAATTTTGAGCATAAAATACGAAAAAAACACGTTTATTGTATGGGACCCCCCCTTAATATATTTTATTTTTGGTATTTGTTGTGATAGCGGCAACCAAAATACATAATCTGTGAAATTTCACCTTTCTAGCTATCACGGTTCATGAGATACAGCCTGTTGACAGACAGACAGACAGCGGAGGCTTAGTAATAGGGTCCCGTTTTTTACCTTTTAGGTACGGAACCCTAAAAATTATACAGTAGAGGTGGCATACGAGCTACTGTCTGCCCGCCTGATAGTAAGCAGCTAATCATAGCCATGTTATACTAATAATACCAACTAGACATTATAAGCGCGTTGTTTTATCTACTACCAAAACCACCATGTGGAGAGGCTCAAGTCCTGTAGTGGACTGCAAAAGGTATCATCAATTTATTGTGACCACTTTCCTACACTATCAGATTAACATTTAGACACCAAAGAAGTTTATATACGATAGCGGGCATTGTAATAATAATAAAGCACCTACTACCAATCATCATTCTCAGAATGTTATTCATGAAAATATTATTATTATATTATTCGTTATGCCGGTAATAATTATGGTAGTTTTGGTTTACTACTATTACCGTTTTCTACCATAAAACAATTTCTTCCAAAATTACCAAACCTACCATTTCTGCAACTTGTGTCATTACTAACATTTCTACCAAAACTATTTTTTTTACCAAATCTACCATTATCTCAAACCAACAATTTGAGCCATAACAACTATTGCTGCCAAAATTACAATTTCCACCAAAACTACTTTTCATAGAAAAACAACCATATCTTCCAAAACTACCATTTTTTCAAAGTAACCATGTTCTACCACAGATTATGCCAAATTTTCTACCAAAGCTACAAGTTCTGCCAGTCACAATTTTCTACCAAATACTTAATTCCTATCACTTTTAATAGTAGATTAGTAGCCAAGGGCTGTAAGGTATGAATTGCAGCCCGAGATATTTAGGCGCACGAGCGCAGCGAGGGCGTCTATAGTTCAAGGGTGCAATTGGTGCTTACACCCGAGCTAACTATTCTGCTTTACATCTCAATTGTGAGGTAAGTAGAAAAAAACCGGCACAACAAGAATAAAACATCGTAAACATCGTCGTAAGTTTTCAAATATCTCTCTTTAGAAGTTTCGGGCAAAATATTGTTAATTGCTGCTTCAGCTTCCATTTTCATTGAATCGAGAGTGCAGCTTCACTTGAACAACTCATGTTTTTTCCTAATTAGCACGTAATTATAAAAAAAAAACAAAAACAAACAATATTTCAAGTAAAAGTTTTCTATTCCCCGCCTTTTTTCATTAAAAAGAATCAAGTAAAGAACTTTTTAATGTTTTGTTTTTAAGAACGATATGGAGCTTCGCCGATATTTAAAAATTAATGACTATTTACTCACACGAAGACAAGGCTGAATAACAAAGCGACCTCTTTGGTCATTGGGCTGAATGCATGATGTCTATTGCCAGTATGATGGTTAGATGTACGCGAACTTTTTGAAAGAAACAAGTAATTTTTTTTATTACTTACCGCCCTAGGGCTTTTCTAGCTACATTATTACCCTAGAGCGCTAATTAGTCACCTACAAGCCCCATTTAGAGGTAATAAGAACCTACTTACCGAACATGAGAGATGTAAATGATGATATTAGTACTCTATCTATATTATGCAATAGAACTTATGACGTGCAAATTTTATTAATGTTGACCTTTAATTTAACATGTGTCATACAGTGTGATGAACAGTAAGACTTATGTAATAGCACTATAGTAATTATATTTGTACGCCGGTGACGGCAAAATACTATGGACTTAAAAAAGTAAACAATTTTGTAAACTGTATTCAAACAAATAAACTATTATTTTCTATTCCGTAAATGTTTCACATTAATAAAAAAAGATGTCCGAAGGAACGTCATCGTGGGTATTGTGTTTCGAAAGAAATTTCAGAAACATTTTCATAAAAGATGCCTAGACTTGACAGAATATTAGCTTTTTCACAGAGCGACTGCCGTCTGACCTCTACAACCCGAAGGCGTAGGCATATTTTATGGTTTAGACCAGATATTTGAGGGCACTGATTGGCCTAACGACTATCGAAGATGGTAACCGACACCGATGGCTTTACGTGCTTTACGAGGCATGGAGGGATGTGATCGTTTTTGGCCGGTCACCCTATGTCCAGCAGTGGACGTCGTTTGGCTGATATGATGATGATATTGCATATCAGCCAAACGATCCAAATTCATATAAATACGCAGATATGGCGTGGCGTACATACGTAATGGAGCCACATAATATTCATATAAGTAAGCTATTGTGCATAAGATTATCAGTATCAGTTCATATTTAAAGCGGATTATCATAGTATGCTTTCGGATTTGACAATGCATGGACGTCATGAATATAAATTCACTGGATCATCCTATGCATGGAAAACTAAAATTTAAATAATTGTAATGTGAAACCATTAAGTATTGATTGACGGGTATATGTAAGTCTTAAAGGAGCCAAATAAATATACAGATAAAGGTATACAATTATGCGTTAAATAGTAAGCTAAAATATTCAAACAAAAATAATCAAGTAACATAATCCTGGAGCCACATAATATTGACCAGCAGGTCTATATTATAAAGTTCTGGATTCAAATAAGTACGCTCATGTGGCGTATAAAGTGAGCGGCCCGTGGCAAAGTGGCGACCGCTCGGATCTATCGATTCGCAAGGTTAAGCGCGTTCGTCACCGTCTGGTTTATAGATGGGTGACCAGCCACCAAAAGTCACACCCTCCATGCCCTAAATTAAATTGTAATACATGTTATAGTAAGAAAACAGTCGCTCTGTGGAAAACTAATATTCAGTCAAATCTGGATTAGATTAGAAAGCGGAGCCCGGGCTCCAAGGCAAAGTCCTGGATGCAACCGGGATAACGCTCGGAGGATGATGATGATGACCCATCTATAAACCAGACGGTGACGATCGCGTTTTACCTCGCGAATTTTTGAAAGATTCGAGTGGTCGCAAATTTGTCGCGGGCCCCTCTGATAGGTAATGTACCTACCTACTACAAATATTTAACCAAAAACTGCGAAGTAAAAAACTGCTGGAAAAATGGACATAGAAACCAAGTTAATGTAAGAAATTCCGCAAATTATGAGAATTGATAAGAAATACAGAATAATAATGGTCCGTGTGGTGACGGATTAAGAATACGGAATGTCACCACCCCATATCATCCCATGGGTGTCGTAAGAGCCGACAGAGGGAGCATATTATGCAGAGAACAGCACTGTAAGAGAAGGAAAACTTGATACAAACCCTATACCAACCCGTTTGGCCAGCGTGGTATAGTAGGCCAATTCCTCCTTTCAAAGGAGAGGCCTAGTCCTGCAGTGGACTGTTAAAGGCTGATAATGAAATGAAACAAATTAATAATACATAAAAGCGACCAAGAACCAATGACTGCCCTCCGTGAAGAATACTGCGCTGCGACTGGCCCATTTGAATTGGATCAAGTAAATCTAAAATACCTAAAGTGTGGATTTGTATAAAAATGGCGTAATTATTATTAGCAACGACGTTGGCGTTAGTTGATCCGAAGGGAACCACATGAGAATTGGATCAACAAGTGAAAACGGATCAAACAAAAACTACTTATATGGCACGCTTGATCAACATTGTGATGAAGGGGATATATAGTTATTTATAGTTTTAAAATGATTATAGTAATAAAATATTGTAGTGTTGTTTTTTATTAATTTTAATGTACCTAGTATTATACTATTTCCAATCCAGAAACTCTTTGAGTGAATAAAACATTTTATGTCGTAGGCAAATACTTAATCCTTGTAAATATTGATAAATTTTTCTCATTAATATTCCTCTTTATCACATTTGTGGCAAAACTATATATATATAGATATATATATATAAATATATATATATATATATATATATATTATATATTTATATATATATATATATTTATATATATATATATATATATATATATAGTTTTGCCACAAATGTGATAAAGAGGAATATTAATGAGAAAAATTTATCAATATTTACAAGGATTAAGTATTTGCCTACGACATAAAATGTTTTATTCACTCAAAGAGTTTCTGGATTGGAAATAGTATAATACTAGGTACATTAAAATTAATAAAAAACAACACTACAATATTTTATTACTATAATCATTTTAAAACTATAAATTTATTTTAAGACTTAGCACAATTTAAGACAAGTTTACTAGTTGAACCACATTGTATCATATTTTTATTATCAGTAAAAAGTATCGCAAAACAAAATAAGGCTCATAATCATCAAAGTAGCGTTGTAAAGAAATTTATATCCAAGCGTCTGAGCCGAACTACACTTGTATTAATATTCGGCAACGGAAAAATAGACTACTTTAAGGCGAAACCGTATTGTATAAAAGAAAACAGTAAATGGGGAATACAAAAAACATTAAATGAAGAATTATGTAGCTGGGCCATACATTAATCATTCATACTGATTGCTTTGTAAATCAATCAAGATAAGAACAAACGAACAGTGAATGATGTGAATATTTTATATTTCATACTACTTGATCCTGAAATCTGAATGGTATTTGGGTCGTCAAACTTCACATTGCGTATATCTTCAACTTCTTAAGGTATATTAACTGTATCGATATGTTTAAAAGCTGTGAACAACAGCTAGTGAGACAATGTGTAATTTTTTTATCGCCGCTGTGACATATAAATCAGATAATTTTATTAGTTCAATCGCACTTTATTTACAGACCTGTCGAAACAATAATAATTATACATCAAAATTAATAGTTCTTGAAGTAAACAGTGGTTTTGAGAAAAAGTCCTAAGTATTGGTGTTACTTACTAACCAAGGAAACAATGTACACTTGAGTGTTGGTAAAAACATTTATGGTAGACGATTTTCAAATTGTCTTAAGTTGCTAGTATATATCCACTATAACCTAAATCATAAGTAGTAAAGTCTGAGGCACTTTTAAATGTAGCTATGTAGTTTTGAATATCCTACATTTATTTTATACTTATTTTGTATTTGTCGTCTACAAATGATTTTCTTGAGTGTTCAATAAATATTTTGGCACTACTACTAACGCCATGATGACAGCTAAGCAAAAATGGAAATTAATATTTTTATTACAGATTTTTTCATTTATGATGAAGAATATGATAAACGTTCCTGTTGGCGGATGTACAGTATCAGGTGCATTAGCTTTAGTGCTACGGGTATCACAAATCTATGGAGTAGCAGCTATTAGTTTCAAAAAAGAAAACGAAGGTTGGCGTATTCGTGCATCAACACGTGCGAAAGTGTGGGAACGCATTTTGGTGCCGATTTTGAGTACGTACTCATTCAAAACCTTTTTAGGGTTCCGTACCACGAAATGAAAACACGGAACCCTTATAGGATCAGTTTGTTGTCTATCCATCTGTCAAGACCGTTTTTCTCAGAAACGCGTGGAGGTATCAAACTGAAATTTATATCAAATAGTCAAATCTACTGTCCCTTGAAGCTGTGAAAAAATCAAACTTCTAAGCCAACGCAATCTGTTTATGATTGAAAAGATTGCGTCTGTTTATGCTGCAAATTTTCGAAACTCGCAAGGGAATCAAAACCTACATTGTACTTCCCGTAAACTCAAAATCTTGAAATTTGATACGAAGCAATTTCTTATAGCACAGATAAAGAAAAATTGCGAAAACCGTTAATTTTTAGTTACATCATATAAAAAATATTTGTATTGATTTTAAATTTACCACCCCTTATAGGAATTTAAACTTTCGTGGTAATTTAAACTTGATTTAAATTGTCTTTCGGGATATATACCACGTACCTTTGTCGGATGTCATCCGTGAACATGGCGCTTGCAACAGTGCCGAAATATCGGTTACAGATGTCATCCGTGAACATGGCACTTGCAACAGTGCCGAAATATCGGTTACTCCAAACAAAGGTACGTGGTATATATCCCGAAAGACAATTAAAATCAAGTTACCACCCCTTTCCTCAAGAACGCGTAAACTTATCAAATTGAAATTCATATCAAATACTCGGATCTATAATACCTTTAAGTTGTAACAAAATCAAACTTCTATCTCAACGCAATCAAAAGAAACAGCAATTTTATTATATTTTGAAACTCGAAACTCGCAAGGGAATCAAAACCTACAGGGTACTTTCCGTAAACTCAGAATCTTGAAATTTGGTACGATGCAATGTCATATGGCACAGATAAAGAAAAATTGCGAAAACGGTATATTTTTAGTTACATCATATTATAAAATATTATTAATAATTTTAAAGTTATTACCATTTTCTCATAAACGCGTAAAGTTATTAAATTTAAATTCATATCAAATACTCGGGTCTATAATACTTTTAAGCTGTAACAAAATCAAACTTCTATGTCAACGGAATAAAAAAACAGCAATTTAAGCCGCATGTTTCCTCGCAACTACTCGCAAGGGAATCAAAACCTACAGGGTACTTCCCGTGATTTCAGAATCTTGAAATTCGGCACGAAGCAACATCTTCTAGCACACATAAAGGAAAAATTGCGAAAACAGTATTTTTTTGTTACATCATATAATTAAAATATTTTTAATAATTTTAAAGGTACTAGCCCTTTCCTCATGAAACCGTAGAGGTATAAAATTGAAATTCATATCAAATGCTCAAGTCAAAACTAAAGGGTTCTAAAAATTGGCATAAAGCAACGTTTTATAGTACGTAGGAAAAATTTCGAAAACCCTATATTTTTAGTAACATCACATATTTTTTTAAATATTTATATTTGTTACGCGTCGCTACCTAAGGGAGATCGCCGACGCAGCACTTCATACTTATTGACGATATTTATTGCAACATACATCGAGCGATGGAAACGGCGAGCTTCGTATGCATTTTATGACGCACACATTAGGTTTCCTAATTATTGCAAGATGACAATGATGTATTCCATGCAGCTAACGTAATTGGCGCAGTCGGTAGGATATTCGTGGGCCGGTTCGCGAGCTTAGGGATCTCTAATATCGATATCCGTGTACGCGAGTCGCCCGGGCGGCTATCAAGCCCCGACGCCGAATATCCGAATCTACGGTCCAGCTGCAAATCCGGAGGAGGAATCCAGACATCGATTCACGAGAGAACCAGACATGAGATATATGTAAGTACACTCGAATTGGTCTTGTGCTGCTTCCTTTTATTCCCTAAGTGTGTATTTCCTTTTCCAAGATTTTTCATCCGAAAAATTCTAAGGCCGGGGAGCCTACATCGCGTACGGCTCGCTGGAACACTATAGATATAGGTAGAGATTTAGATAGTAGCGATAGTTCTATTCATTCTGTAAGAATGGCCCATGACGCGGACACCATTTACAAAACTCTCCGCATGGTGCCGGAGTTCGATGGAAACCCGAATATATTAACTAGATTTATCTCAATTTGTGACCAAATAGTTAATACCTATGTTAGTCCCGCGCCTGGTAACGAGTTAACGAATTTATGTTTAATAAATGGCATATTGAATAAAATAAAAGGTTCCGCCGCTTGTACTATTAATTCGAACGGCATACCAGATAGTTGGCAGGGTATTAGAACTGCAATAATTAACAATTTTTCCGATCAAAGAGACGAAACAGCGCTGTACACAGACCTCTTTTTAGCCACGCAAGGAAATAGAACCCCTCAGGAATTTTATGAGCATTGCCCAAACTTTATTCAGTACGATAATTACTTATGTAACATTGCATGAATCAATTCCAACGACTGTTGAAGCTAAACGCACATTATATAAAAAAGTAACTATGCAGGCTTTCGTAAAAGGCTTAAAGGAGCCCTTAGGGTCCCGTATTAGGTGTATGCGACCCGAGACAATAGAAAAGGCCCTTGAATATGTTCAAGAGGAACTTAACGTGATTTATCTGCAGGAACGTAGTGAATTTCAGAAGCCCTCTACTAGCCATAAAAATCCTAACCAGTCGTCACAACCTGTCAACCATATGTCGCCACGTTTTCCCAATTTTCCAGGACCTATACCTAACTGGCCTAGTCCTGTAGGAATGAAACCCAATCAAATACCTCCTCAACCATTTAAGTTTAATCCTAATATAAATCAGCAATCGCAACATCGTATGCCTACACGCACACAGCAAATGTTCCGCGCCTTGCCACAATCTTATAATCCACAAAGTAACGTTTTTTGATTACCACCTAGGAACGTGCCACCACAAAATCACGGCCCGAAACCTATGAGCGGTGTACAACATTTTACACCTAAGCCCATGCTATCTGGTCATGATTGGCGTAGATCAGGGAACCCGCCACCAAGTAATTATTTAAAATCGCGAGAAATGAACATGAACGAGTGCGCGTCATATGACGAGTCGTATTACCCATCGGAGTATTGTTACGAGCCGGAGTATTATAATAACGATTTTAATTACTATGATTATGATTCATACGCTTCATTAGAGTGCAATTACGACCCGACGTATAATTATAGTAATACTGATAGCACTCTAGAGTGCGATATCGAACCACAACCCGGTCCAAGTCACTCTCCCCTTTCACCTAGCCAGGATTTTCAGAAAGGTCCCCTTGTAAAAAAGGCAAAATAGAACTTAACCTTCAAACCCAGCGTCAGTTACCATATATATTAATATCGAATCCCCCTTTAAGATTACTCATAGATACTGGCGCAAATCAGTCGTTTATCAGCCCGGAAGCTGTAGAAAAATATTTTCCAAATTTCCCACTTAATTATGACCCCTTCGAGGTTACGAATGTACATGCAGTTAGTAGAAATAATTACTCCATAACCTTGCCTTGTTTTCAGGAATTTAACGATCCAGATAGCATTAAATTATTTATATATCGTTTTCACGATTATTTCGATGGCTTAATTGGTTTAGATTTACTAAGTTTGAATCAAAAATAGATTTAAAAGATCAGAGATTAATTACAAGATCATCATCTAATCCTATTCGTATGTACAATTCATGCAACGTGAACCTGTACGAAGATATTATACCCGCGCAATCCTCGAAACTCGTTAGAATTCCCATTGACGCCCCCGACGGCACAGCATTAGTTAGCGAACAGACTATATGTAATTGCATTATACGCGAATGCATTACTACTGTAAAAAATAATCGCGGCTATTTAGAGATAGAAAATCCGACTTCTAATGACACTATAATATCACTTGACCGACCCGCGCGCGCAAGTTTATTTAATATTGAGACCCATCACTTAGAGCATAGTAATAATAATCGAATTAAAGACGTCATATCACGCTTACGTACCGATCATTTAAACGAGGAAGAAAAAGCAAACCTTATAGCTCTCTGTTCTAAGTATAGCGACGTTTTTTATCTTGAAGGCGAATTGTTAACATTTACCAACCAAGTTAAGCACCGAATTAAAACCACGGATGAGGTGCCCGTTTATACAAAGAGCTACCGCTACCCGTTCATTCATCGCCAAGAAGTTCGGGACCAAATATCGAAAATGTTAGATCATTGAATAATAAGACCTTCAGACTCTGCTTGGAGTTGACCTATATGAGTAGTTCCCAAGAAGATAGACGCTTCTGGAAAACAGAAATGGCGATTAGTAGTCGATTTTAGGAAGATTAACGATAAAACCATTGACGATAAGTACCCTATCCCCAATATCAACGATGTCCTTGATAAGTTAGGTCGATGCCAGTACTTCACGACCCTTGACCTTGCCAGTGGGTTTTATCAAGTCCAGATGGACCCTTAGGACATTCAGAAGACTGCATTTAACATCGAACATGGGCATTTTGAATTTCTTCGAATGCCTATGGGACTTAAGAACTCACCCTCAACTTTCCAACGGGTAATGGATAATGTCCTTAGTGGTCTCCAGAATGAGATATGCCTGGTGTATCTCGATGATATTATAATTTTTGGAACGTCCTTGAGCGAACACATGCTTAATCTCGAAAAGGTACTCCAAAGACTTCGAGAGTCCAATTTTAAAATCCAAATGGACAAATCCCAGTTCCTAAAACTTGAAACCCCTTACCTCGCGCACATCATAACTAGAGAAGGTATAAAACCGAATCCCGACAAAATCAGTGCCATAGAAAAGTATCCCATTCCCAAAACTCCCAAGGAAATAAAACAATTCTTAGGCCTTGTTGGCTACTACCGTAAATTCATCCCAGACTTCGCCAAGATAACTAAACCACTTACACAGTGCTTAAAGAAAGGTAGGAAAATAGTATTAGATTCCGCATACATTAACAGCTTTGAGAAATGTAAAACACTACTAACAAACGATCCCATACTACAGTACCCCGACTTTTCCAAAGAGTTCGTTTTAACAACCGATGCTTCAAATGTAGCCATTGGAGCTATCTTATCTCAAGGTGCAATAGGATCTGATAAACCTGTATGTTATGCGTCACGAACCCTAAACGAAAGCGAGCTTAATTACAGTACCATCGAAAAGGAGCTTCTCGCAATAGTGTGGGCCACCAAGTATTTTAGACCGTATTTGTTTGGTCGTAAATTCAAAGTATTAACCGACCATAGACCATTACAATAGATGATGAACATTAAGGAGCCAAATTCGCGTTTAACGAGATGGAGATTAAAGCTTAGTGAATACGATTTTAGTGTTATCTACAAGAAAGGTAAAAATAATACAAATGCGGACGCCCTCTCTCGGGTGGAGATACATAACGAAGACACCAATTCTCTCATAGAAGAAATATTTTCCATTATGCCTAGTCCTACAGAAAATCCGCCATCCGCACATTCGTCCACTGCAACCGTACATTCTAGCCTAGAACACCCCATATTAGAAGTACCGATTACAGACGAGCCCCTTAACAAATTTCACCGTCAGATATGTTTCACAGTAGTAGAAGACGTTAAATGTAAGCCATTTACATCTAAGCCATTTGAAACGCACACACGAATATCCGTCCAAATATCGTCATCTAATTTAGAAAACGATGTAATCAGCGCTATTAAAGAATACGTGAATCCCAAAGTTAAGACCGCAATCATGATAAATCCACCTCTCGCTTTGTACTCAATTATACCGGTTATACAGGCAAACTTCAAAAGTTCTTCTATGAACCTTGTATTAACCAAAATTGAACTCGAAAATGTTAAAGAATATCTTCGCCAACAGGAAATAATTCAACATTACCATGATGGCAAAACGAATCACCGCGGAATTACTGAGTGTTATTTAGCCTTATCTAGAAAATACTATTGGCCTAAGATGAAAGATCATATAACTAAATTCATTAATGAATGCATCATATGTGGCCAGGCTAAATACGATAGAAGGCCTATTAGATCCCAGTTTAATATTGTACCTCCTGCAACAAAACCATTCGAGATAGTTCATATGGACTTATTCACGGTTCACAGCGAAAAATATATTACCTTTATAGACGTTTTCACTAAATACGGACAGGCATATCATCTCAGAGATAGCACAGGAATAAGGATCCTCCAGTCCCTATTACAATACTGTACCCACCATGGAGTACCCATAACCCTAGTAACCGACAATGGTACCGAGTTCACTAACCAACTTTTCTCTGAATTTACACGTCTCCATAAGATAAATCACCATAGAGTTTTACCGCATTCTCCCAACGATAACGGTAATATTGAACGCTTCCACTCAACCATTCTCGAGCACCTAAGAATTCTAAAATTACAGCACAAAGACGAACCTATAGTTAATCTTATGCCATATGCTATTATCGGATATAACAGTTCGATACATAGTTTTACAAAATGTAGACCATTCGACTTACTAACGGGACACTTTGACCCCAGAGACGCTTTAGATTTAGATTTTACCCAGTAGCTATTACAACAGTATGTACAGAACCATAGGAATCGAATGAAATAAGTTTACCAAATTATTAACGATTCTTCCCGAACTAACCGGACCACATTGATAGAAAATAGAAATAAAAATCGTGAGCCCGAAATAGAATATGTCCCTCAACAAAAGGTGTTCATTAAGAACCCTGCAGCTTCCCGTCAAAAAACAGCGCCTCGGTATAACCAGGACACTGTTTTGGCAGACTTACCCATCCATATCTACACGTCTAAAAAACGTGGGCCCGTAGCTAAAGCCAGACTGAAGAGAGGCCCTAAAAATCCCAACTTGTTACAGGATTCTACTATTTCTGATCGTCCACAAGACGCGACCAATGGAGATAAAACTTGAAAGTTTGGCCGATGGACCAGGCTTACTACCGTACAAATTCGGACCAACAAGAATGACCACCCACCACCATACTTTTCTTCAGTATGTTAATTTGAAGGACATTGAGGATCAAGTTATAGTCTTACAAAATCAGCTTTCAGTTTATCAAAATCAACTTAGTAAGGATATATATGCATTATTCGAATTTCAGATTAATTATCTTACCGAAAAAATTGGCAAGTTATCAATCCAGTTAAGATCCCTGGAACCTGACCGTATTAAAAGAGGTCTAGTTGACAGCTTTGGCTCAGTTATAAAGAGTATAACAGGAAACTTAGATTACACAGATGCATTAAAATATAACAATGCTATTCAAATCTTACAAAGTAATCAAGATAAACTAGCAAATGAATTTAATAATCACATAAGTCTCAGTAAAGAATGGATGAACAAACATAATAGTGTATTATTACAGTTAGTCGAAAATCAGAGCAGAATTAATAGTTCCCTAGAATTACTATTGAACGTTACATATCAGACAGGCGACTTGATAAATTATGCAAAGTTTGGTCAACTTTTAACTATTGTTTTTGAAACTGTAGAAGATTTAAGATTAGAGTTAATTAGAATAGAGAATACGTTAGCATTTATCCGTGCATCAAGCACTCACCATTCTATGATAGATATAGATACACTTAAGTCTATGTTGAATAGGTTAGAAAATATATATAGTAAAGATGAGTTATTACGGTTAGAATTAAGAGAGTATTATAATGTTATAAGCCCAGGATCATATTTTAATGATAAGCAAATAGTGCTAGTTTTCAGGTTTCCTATTATTTCTAAAAGCATATATAATTTATATAGATTATCTATAGTACCCAATAGAAATGGTCAAGCCCTACCTATCCTTTCATAGCAACCAATGATGACTAATTCGTGTACATAGAAGCAGAATGCTCGAAGTTCAACAACTGGTATCTCTGTGAAAAGGACATATCTCACCAAATACGTACAAAGTCAGACTGTATCCAGGAACTCATCGCAAATCAAGCTCTCAAGACTACTTGCCAGTTTACCAAAGTATTCCTGACGAAGGAGACAATGGAGAAACTCGACGACCAGCACTACATCCTGTCGTTCCCCCATCCAACAAAGGTTCAACTATCTTGCGGCAGAGAAGATTTCAATGCGCTACAAGGCAGCTATCTCGCTACGATCCCTCTTAACTGCTACCTGCGTACAGATGAGTTGACTATTATCAACGAAAATGATGAAATACAAGGTCAACCGTTGAAACCTATGAATATCCCTTTTACTGAAGAGCCACAAGACGAAAAATTATCTTATGTCCACCTCAATTCCATTGACCTGAGAGGACTACACAGCATTCAGAATCGAATCAGATTGACACAACCACTGCAACTTAGCCAGAATCAAACAGACGTCCTATATCATACGACGATACCTTTCTATGCCGTACTATTAAGTGCAATTGCACTTACCGCAGCTGTACTGAGCTATAGATATAAACGGCGCTGTATGAAACCTATTCGGACCAACGTCGACCAACACATATATGCCGAACCCGGGAGAAACGCAGAGGAACAGACACCTAGAGGCCAAGTACCAGCAACATTTTCTCTCAAGGTTCTAAAATAGTTGCTGATCAGCGGGTGGAGATGTTACGCTTCGCTACCTAAGGGAGATCGCCGACGCAGCACTTCATACTTATTGACGATATTTATTGCAACATACATCGAGCGATGGAAACGGCGAGCTTCGTATGCATTTTATGACGCACACATTAGGTTTCCTAATTATTGCAAGATGACAATGATGTATTCCATATTCACACTTCGAATAGGCATTAGGCTAATTTTAGATATAATTTATTGTAAAAGTTTTTATTAAATTAAATTAAGTTAAAATCATTTTGGTTTTTTTTTCAATCTTCCGATTGCAGCTAACGTAATTTATTTATACCTACAGGTTTGTACGAACCCTCGGTGCGCGCGTCCGACTCGCACCGGTTGACCGGTTTATTTATGTTTTGTCACGAATACGTGTTTTTGGAGAAATCTTCATAATTGTGTAGTGAATTAAGTTGATGTTGGATATGTTAAGTGTGTGATACTAATTTAGTCTTAAATAACAGAAACAATGTCAAAAGAGGTGATGGCAACCTGAAATATTACATTTGCAATGTTACTAACTAAACAAATAATATTACTTAAATAGAAAAAATATTTTACTTTTAATTATGTATTTGTTTTCTTGTGCAACAAGCACGTTAGACAAGGATGTACAAGGATGGCACCTCATTGTCACTTACGATGAAAATCATAGAGGATTTTTTCCATAGTCCTGACATTTTAAGCGGGGCATCGATACATTGTAATTGTTGAGTAAGTTTTGATGATATAGTTAATTTTCATGCTTCGTGTGTGGCTTACTCTGGTGTCGGAGTTTTCATGCCACCGATTTGCTCCATATTATAGTAAGTGGTTATAATGTGGGCTATTCGGCGATATGTATGAATGACAAAATTATAAAAAACCCTGTTAGTTTAGTTAAGAACACTTATATTAATTATAAAATGTTTTGTTCCTTTCAGCTGTGTCAACGATTATCTTAAGATATTTGTATTATCAGCTGGATGGACAGACAATCCATATTGATAGTACGACTTCTCGGGCGATATTGAGAACTATCGAGGTATGGAGGGTACCCGCAGTTCTTTTTACGCAAGCTTATTCTGTTGGTAGAATGGACAGTGTGATCATCTGTTTAGCACAATTAAAAAAGGTAAGTATAGATCTTATTTCCTGTTATATTTTTATTGAATTATTCATCCGCCACAGTTTTAAACAATTGATTGTGATTTTTTACAAACATACAAGCTTTATAAATGTAATTTATAGTCAATATAACCGTATATGCTCTCAAATAGATATTTTTAATGATAGTTTGAATAATATTTAAAAGCTCTCTTCTTAAAAACAATATGTACAAACCTTTTAGATCTTAAGCGTTTAATTTCTGCCAATTAGTAAATACTATGTTTTGTAAATCTAATTGACATTGTTTTGTAACCATATCTCACTATATATATATATATATATATATATATATATATATATATATATATATATATATACAGTGTGTTTCATAAACCCCCGTCTGATCTCGAAAGGTCATATTACTGACTTATCAGGCATACCAGGAAAAATAATAAAAAAAATCTAGGTCATCATAAAACATCAGAATAAATTTCCTTAGCTCAGTGCTAACGAGAAACATTACCCCGAAATTGGCGAAAATTCTGTAAACTAACAACACTCCCCTCAATAGCGGAATCCTTTATGATTCTTAAGGCCCATCCACACGGCACAATTTTACCACTGATCAAATTTTCAATGGAATTGGCTTTGCCCGTCTACACGACACAATCAAATGACTGAATTTCATTCCGTCCACCCAATTGGTTGAAATCTGGTGGTCCGCACACCCGATGAACTTGAGTTGGACGACTGGCGTCTACACGTCACGATTTAATCAAGTGATTTAGTCAAGTTGGACGTAAAATTGTGTCGTGTGGATAGGCCTTTAAATTTATTAAAAATTGTCGGCTTTCGCCGCTTACCGTGTCAAAGGGCATGCCGCCTTTTTAAAATAGTGCAATTTTACCGTCAAGCGAGCCGCCGTACACAAAGGGACCGCTCTAGTGATGTTTACGATCAAGAGATAATATCGATTTATTTAATTTTAACATGACATGTTAAAACTAGAATGATAGCCTGCTAGGCTACTAGGCCAATGATAGCCTAGTGATGATACCAACGGATTGCCGTGCAGAGGGTATCGGGTTCGAATCCACGGCGCGCACCAAATACATAATAAGATAAAAAGACTTTTCCAAGTTACGTGCGTAATAAATAGTTAATATCCCTGTGTCTCGGAGAGCACGTTAAACCGTCGGAGCAACAGTCATGAAGATCTTTGACAGTCGTCACGCGGAGTCAGTACCCTTAAATAAACTGATTCTAGTCTAAACCATGGAATGTTTTTATTTATTAACAGCAAATAAAAGCATAAATTTACACAAAGCTGACGTTTTAGGGGTTTAGCTACCGATATTCTATCAGGTAAACAATAACATAAAATATCGATAGAAACAGTACTCCAGTGAATAACATTTGTTACATCTCTAATTATTTACCTATTTGATTTACGAATTAACTATTTGCCTACTTGAACACTCAGTCTTTCGCTAGCTTTCCTTTTGTTTAGACTTCCGCGTGAAATAGTAGATTCGTTAGGTATGTCATATTCAAACCCTGAATACTTTAACATGTTGATGTGCTTAGGTAGGAGTGAATGCAATTATGCAGGTGCTCGTAGGGAGTACGAGGAGCGGTATGCCAGACCACGGGGTCTACCCGTGCCGTCGGAGCGCGCGTTTCAACGGCTTCACCACCGGGTGTACAACACGGGCAGTGCTCGCGATGATTCGAATCGCAATCATGGTGGCAGACCACAAAGTAGCGACGGTGTAGTGGAACAGGTCTTACAATTATTCGCTGAGGATCCCACGCAGAGTACCAGGAGTGCGGCACGTGAACTGGGCACCAGTAACGCGCGAGTGTGGAGGATATTAAAAGAAGACGGACAGCATCCTTTTCACTACCAACGTGTTCACTCACTTATGCCGTCGGACTATGCCCACAGAAGACAATACTGCAACTGGCTACTTGGCAAAGTAGAAGAGGATGCTACGTTCTTGGAGCGCGTGTTATTTACCGACGAATGTTCATTTGTGCGGACGGGTGTTTTCAACTGTCACAATGAACACGTCTGGGCTGTTGAAAATCCACACGCGATGAAAGAAAGCCATTTTCAACATCGTTGGCGCATCAATGTGTGGGCGGGAATCCTCGGCGACCGTATTATTGGTCCGCATTTTTTAAATGAAACCATGAACGGTACCAATTATTTAAGATTTTTGAGGGAAGTTCTAAGTGACGAGTTAGATTCGTTGCCGTTAAGCTTCCACCGCAGCTTGTGGTTCCAGCACGACGGTGCCCCACCTCATTTTTTACGAGCTGTGCGTGAGTATCTTGACGCACAGTTCCCTGGCAAGTGGATTGGACGAAGCGGGCCTATCTCGTGGCCACCAAGATCACCGGACCTAACGCCTTTAGACTTTTACTTGTGGGGACACGTTAAACAAATAGTGTACCAAAAACCGTGTGACACTGAAGAAGAAATGCGTGCGCGTATCGTTTCTGCTTTCCGAAGTTTAAACCCAGGAGTGTTAAGAAGTGTGCGTTCGGATATGGTGCAAAGGTGCCGTAAGTGTCTGGACGTGGGCGGCGGACATGTGGAGAATGACCGTCGCAACTTACAGCAAGTTGATATTTTTATCAATTAAGGTAGGTACCTAGTTACGTAAGATTAAGCCAATTAAAAAGTAGGTAGTTATTAATGTAAGTACCGTAGTCATAGCGCGACGATTTTCTCTTAGATGGGTGACCGCGTGTGACATTACATGAAAGCGCTTCCGGGCTTCCGACGGCCCGTAAAGCCGCATCCAAGAATCGTTAGGCCATGTCGTAGGTATTCGAGCAGTTTGAAAACAGTGACACCAGAGTTGGCCACGCACTCGCACGAAACAAACAGAAAACCTTAATACTGTACTTTGTTTTACGGAGTTTTACCTAAACCGTCGAAGCAAAAGATCAGCTGTTGCATCAAGTGCATAAAATCTGTTTATACCTAAAATAATAGTTGGCACGTGTAAAGGACGATGACGCGCGGCGGCGGCTTTTGTCAAAGGAGGCGGTCGGTTGGCCTATGCACTCAAAGGCGCCGCTTTTGCCGTCAATTTTTTATGAACTTTAGGTAGATACCTACCTAGCTAATACGATTTATGAGTCTTTAGTGTTGCCATGGGTAATCTGATATGATATTATTTAAAATTAATTAAATTTACATGGGAAAATTTTATGTTGAATTTCCGTGAAATAATGACAAATATCTCACCATTTTACGCTACTCTACAACCCCTTCATTGATCGGACGGATGGATATGTAACACCCTGTATATATATATATATATATATATATATATATATATATATATATTACGTTAGAGGTAGTATGAAAGTGGCGCCCATAGCTGAAAAGGTGAAAGGGAGTCGATTGGCCTGGTATGGACATGTTATGCGGAGAGATGAGATGTATGTAGGTAAAGTGATAGATATGCATGTAGAAGGACGAAAAGGGAGAGGACGGCCAAGGAAGAGATGGATGGACTGTGTGAGGATGGATATGAAAGAGAAAGGGGTAAACGATCGGATGACTGGTGACAGAGAAGTATGGAAGCGAAGGACATACTGCGCCGACCCCAAATAAATTGGGACCAGGGCAAGACAATGATTGATGATATATATATATATATATATATATATATATATATATATATATATATATATATTCAACCTTATATTACCTATAACTGCATTACTGTTCATCATTTAACTGAAGCTCTGTTATCATATTTGTAAACGATGTGTATAGTTTTAAATGGACTGCAGATTTGAAGCTGTACCGTGTTCAATTTATTACTATCTTAGACTACAGGCCCATGTCCAAAAATGGATGGGTCATATGAACCACCAGGTGACATATGTATATAGCACGATATAAGAGCACAAAATAATAAGATTCAGCACTATGCCGTCACTTGTAAGCTGTCCAACTGAGTGCTGGTGAGAATTCAAAAGTGCAGGTAGAGTGAGTACATTTTGGTCATATATTTTTGTACGGCATTTTTACCATCAATAAATCCATGAAAAATAATAAGAAAGCGCGCAGTGCCGTAAAAAAATGGTGCGCCACAAAGTCGGTATTCTTTTTTGATTTTCGACAATTTCCAGGGTAAATTTGGTCATTTCATTCTGTTTGGCATCAGTTTCAATACAGCTTCTAATCAATTATTCCGCAACGCCGTACAAAAATCATGCGACAAGGAGAAAAATCGAGGGTTGCAACCCCTCTCTTTCCGTGGTCCGGGGGGTAATTTGAAGAAGTACGGCTTCGGTTCCAAAACATTATCTAGCACTCAAAAGTACTATTAAAAATAATGCCGTCAAAAAATGATAGTTCATTTGAATGTATTTTAATTGTTTGGTTTTAATACAATAATAAATAAGAAATGGAGTAAGAAAGTTTTACCCTGCGCTCGATAGATGGCGTTGTCCCACCCGGCTGAATCGCGCTATGGTTTCGTTACATCGACGACTATATAAGGTTGAGGAATATTGCGATTAAATTGAAGCCTGCCGGCCGTCGTAGCGAGTGGACGTCGTTTCTCGCAGCGTTCGGGTCTCGCGAATCATAAATTCCGTGTGCGTCAAATCACGCTCACGCGGGGACGCCTTAATAACATAATTGTGCACCTACCGACTTCTGAGGATTATCACACGGCTCACTACTGTTTTCGGTCCTCGGTCTGCCACCAGCGGCAAGCCCCGGGGGCCGTTTCAGTGGGGGTCGTGTGCCGAGGAGGTCGGCAGAGACCGCGCACGACAGCCCCCCAACCGCTCCACGTGTACTACCGCGCCGCGTGCATAACCGCGTCGCGTTCGACCGTCGCGTGCCGTCCGCGTGTCGCCTCCGCGTCGCGTGGCTGACCGCGACGAGCTAACGCGCCGCGGCATCACCGCGCCGCGCCGCGCCGCAACCGCACCGCGCAGTTAACGCAGCTCGGCGTTTCAACCGCCGCGTCTGGACCGCGGCGTTTATTTATTTTTCGCCGCGACAAGGATGTGGCGTTGAAAGATGCCGCCACCCCAACAACAGTACCCTCCCTCGAGGAAGGCAACCCGCCCGCTTCCTCCGAGACGCAGCATATGGCGCTCGCGTGTCGCTCCACTCGCCACCATCCAGGCGGGCGTCGAGCGCTTGATCAGCGACCAACAGGTCAGCCGAGCGCCCCGCACCACCCCACCTCCCCTCAACATAACACCCAGTCTTGGGGGTGAGGAATACTTTGCGGGCAGTCCTCTGCCCGTAACGCCAACACCGACGCCGACGCCGAAGACGTCGCCAAGGTCGTCTCCGGCACCACCCAGGCTCTCGGCGCCATCGATGCCTCCGATTGGCGTCGCCCCGGTCGCAGACCCCCCGCAACCCGCGCAGCTCACCAGCGCCGCGCACCCCTTTGTGTGGCCGCAGGCAAGCTCCAGCGCCGCACCATCGACCGGTGCCATGAAGCCGTCCAGCGCCGTGACCTCATCCGGCGCCGCTCCGGCATTCACTGCCGCTGTTCACGCTGCCCCACCGGCGGATGTCCCGCCCGACCACCGCATTGCAGCCCTGCCCCCGCACCTCGTCCCTCTGGCGACATCAGCTGCCCTCCTGCAGATGGCGCCTCTGCCACGGCGAGAGAAGAGGCCACTGACGCACAGTGCACTACCACTACCGGACAAGCTAGACCAGCCACCCTGCGCGCCGCGATACACGGCGCCACCGGTGACCATCTCACCGGAGAGGTTCCCCTCACCCCCTCAGATGGCCGAGAAGAGGCAGGCGATATTTACGACGCCGCCCTTCAGCCTACACGGCACGACCTCAGTCTCCCCCATGGAGACCGGGCCGTCCTACGCCGCCGTTGCCACCGCGACCGCAGCGGGTGCATCCACCTCTGCCGCACCTACTGCCGCCACCACCACCGCAGCACCGCTACCTACTCCAGTGGCTGCCACCACCACCACCGCCACTGCGACGACAACCACCACACCCGCTCCTGCGAAAACCAGGTACCCGCCACTCGTGGTCGAGGTACTACCGGACTGGCCGACGCACCTCAAGGAGCTCAAGAAGCGGCTAGGGTACGCGCCGAACAGCCGCGCATACGGGAAAGGCATCCGCTTCATGCCGAAGTCGGAGGCTGAATACCGAACCATCCAGCGCTACCTCACACAGCTGGAGAAGGAAACCAGGATATCCTGGTATTGTTACTCCCTCCCAGCCGAGCAGAGTGTGAAGGTAGCAATACGAGGTCTGCCTTCTAACACCGACCCCGGGGACATCGAGAGGGAACTCCGGGAGCTCGGATACATCCCGGAGTACGTCCGCGCCATACGGGCGCGCACCGGTCGTCCCGGCTGCCTGTTCCACGCGCAGCTGCAGCGGACCCCAGACATCACGCCGGGCATATATGACGTGACAGAGCTACTCTGTATGCCCGGCATCAAAATCGAAACATGGCGCGGCAAGAAAGGCCCCGCGCAGTGCCATAGATGCCAACTATTCCGGCACTCTTCGCACAATTGCCACAGGCCGCCAGCTTGTGTGCGCTGCGGAGAGGAGCACGCCGCGAAGGACTGTCCACGCCCACTTGAGTCGCCACCCACCTGCGCGAACTGCGGAGGTGCACACACGGCTAACAACATTGCCTGCCCGGTGTTCCGCAAGGAGGCGCGGAACAAACGAGCCGGCACAGTGGCCCGTACCTCTGCAGCCGTGGCAAAACCACCCACCGTTGCTGCCGAAGAAAACGCCCCCGGTTCTCTCATGGCTGCTGCCAACGATGGCCAGGTGGCAGCTGGTAGGAAGAGGAGGAGGCGAAGGAGACCCCGGAGCAAGTCTGCTGCGACATCCACGCAGCAGACCAAGAAGAAGGAGCAATCTACTGCACCTGTGGTCGCTGCCCCCTCAGGGAGGACGAAGGCGAAGCAGGCTGTAGCGCCAGCGCCGGTGACCACCACGCCGGCACCGGCACGAGTAGACCCCGTGATTACCCTGGCCATCGGCGCGCTCAACGCCGTGTTACAGGCCCTGCAGGACGGGCGGGATCCGGTCCCGGTCATCCTCAAATGCGTAGGCGAACTATGCGCTTATGGCCGCTAGTAGCCTACGCATTGTCTACTGGAACGCCGACGGAGTGTCCCCCGAGAAGACCAGGCTCTTAAGGTTGCTGTTCTCTCAGCGGCAGGTTGACATTGCCCTCGTCAATGAGACGCACCTTAAGGCCAGCCTTTCATTCAAGATGCCAGGGTACCACGTGTACCGAGAGGACCACATCTCTCCAGCTGGGACTGCGTACAGGGGATTAGCAGTCCTAGTGAAGAGACGGATCGTCCACCAACCGCTGCCTGTACCAACGCTGCAATCGTCGTACGCCCTCGGCGTAGGCTCGAACAGTGACGCCACCCTCTCGTCACCGCCAGGATTGGCAAGCATTCGCCGACTACATGGCGGAGCACGCGCCCTATCGCCGGATCGAGACCCACGCAGACGTAGACACACTCGCTGAGCAACTCAGCGCCGTGATCAACACAGCGCTTCGAGTCTCGCGTCTGGACGCTGCGTCGACACGCCGGCCTCCCCAACTCCCGGCTCACATCATGGCGATGATCGAGAGGAAGAGGAAGCTGAGACGCCAATGGCAACGCACCCGATGCCCGACCGTGAAGTCCCAGCTCAACGCTCTGGCTGCGAAAATCTCGAGTGCACTGGAGACAGTCGCCACCGAGTCCTGGCACCGCACCATCGAGCGAGCAGGTGAAGACTGGTCAGGTATCCACCGTCTGTGCCGCCAGCTCTCCGGGAAGCAACCTCCGATTAGGCCCCTCCTGGCCGGTGACGGTACCCCACGTTACCGCCCCGAGGACCGAGCGGAGATTTTTGCCGACCACCTGGAGACCCAGTTCCAGCCGAATCCAGCTTCCAACATGCGGCATGTAGAAGCTATCCAGCAGCGTCTGGAGTCATACTTCCAATCGCCGATAGCCCCCACGGAAGATCCAGTAGTCTTTTCCCCGGGTCAGGTGCAGCGAATGATTCGCCGTACCAAACTGCGGAAAGCCCCTGGTCCCGACCAGATAACCAACGAGGCCCTGCGTCACCTTCCTCCGCGAGCAATCGCGACGCTGACGCAGTTATTCAACGGCATCCTCCGCACAAGCCACTTCCCCGAAGCATGGAGACTCGGCCGAGTCATAATGCTGCCCAAGCCCGGGAAGAACATACTGAAGCCCGAAAGCTATCGGCCCATCACGCTGCTGTCGACACTCTCGAAAGTCTTCGAGAAGCTTCTACTGCTGCATCTCATTCCACACATCCAGCCACGCGACGAGCAGTTCGGGTTCCGAGCCGAACACTCCACGACGCACCAGCTCACGAGAGTTCTGCACCACATGACGGCGGCCCTCAACAAGAGGGAGAGCCCTGTCGCAGTACTTCTCGACATGGAGAAGGCGTTTGATCGCGTCTGGCACGCCGGCCTGGTCTACAAGCTGTCCACGTCTACTACTCCCCGCCGAGTAGTCAAGACTGTGGCCACCTTCCTTCAGGACAGGCGCTTTCAAGTGACAGTTGACGGCGTCCTGTCAACAGAGCGTCCCATCAGAGCCGGCGTCCCTCAGGGGAGTTGTCTCTCGCCCGTGTGCTACAGCAGGTACACGGACGACATCCCCGTCGCTGGAGGCGCCTTGCTGGCGCTGTACGCAGACGACGCTGCCTTCATTACCACCTCCCTTAACCCCGTTCACGCGGCGGTTAAGATGCAGCGCGCACTGGATGCACTCCCGCCCTGGCTGGAAGACTGGAGACTGACGGTCAACGTGGCGAAAACCCAGGCAATCTCCATGGGTGGACGGAGACTGCCCCTGCCTCTCACCATGCTTGGACACCATATCGACTGGTCCCCGACGGTGAAATACCTCGGTGTGACCATAGACCGTCGTCTCACGATGGCCCCACACGTTAAGAACGTTGTTGGCCAAGTGCGAACCACTCGAGCTCTCCTGCGTCCTGTCTTGGCGTCCCGACTTCCCCTCCGTGCGAAGCTGGCCGTCTACAAGGCATATATCCGCACCCGCCTCACTTATGCCTCCCCAGCGTGGTACGCGCTGGCTGCGGAGACCCTCCGTAAACGGTTGCGTGCGCAGCAGTCGCTCGCCCTACGCGCCGTTGTAAACGCCCCTCGCTACGTGAGGAACGACGTCATCTCCAAGGACCTACGCATGGAGAGCCTCGACGACTTCATCGGTCGCCTGAGCGCCAACATGTTCGCCCGCGCTGACGGGTCATCCTTCCGCCACCTGCGGGAGCTGGCGCCTTACCATCGGCGCCCACCGGACCGACCACTGCCGCGGGACCTGATCCCCGCAGCAACCACACCGGATTGACTCCAGCTCGCTCACGTCAGCTGACGGGCGCTTGTCGGGAGCCTCCCCCGGCAAGCTCGACCTCGCCAACGTGAGCGAAGCCCCCACCAACAAGCCGCCGCTGGCTCGGAGATCGCTCACCGGACGTTCCCCTCTTGGGAACACTGCCGGTGGGGTCAGGTCTCGCCAGCGGCGTGAAACACATCCGGACAAGACGCCCGGATATGACATCAGTGGCAACGACCACAACCCCGTGACCCGTCTGCAGTTGCAGGCGGCGGCGGACACCACTGAAACAGCTCATCACCTGTAACAGTTTCCCCCCGGTTCCCTTAGGGGAATCGTGAGAAGACCCGGAAGGGATTAAATTGAGTTCCAGTTCTGAGCTTGTGTTTTCTTTGGTTATCAATTACATCAAGTCGGCTATTCAGAACGCATTTTGAGACTTTGGACATTGGTCCTTTACGAGTCGGATTGAAATAAATCGTGAATCGCGTTTCCAGTTAATTCATTCGCAACGCCATCTAGTGAGAACAGTTGGAATTAAAGGTGTTAGTGAAGTGACGTTCTGTGACATCCGGATTGCAAGGTGTGTTCTACGACTGCAGCGCGCGCGCACTACTGGCAGCGGACCGGATCCAGCAGAGGAGCTGAGCGATCGCCGACCTAGTGGAGTGTAATAAGTATCAAGTGAAACTGTGAGTACGCTTTATTATTGACTTAGTAAATTCAAGTGAATCAAAAGACTTAGAAAAATCAGCGATAGTAGTGAAGGAACTTAGAAAATTACAAGTGTTGCATGGACTTAGAATAGTTTCGAAAAAAGTGAACCGACGGGGAACCTATGCCGGTTTTCGCCCAGAAATTAGTGCCAAACACTTAGAAAATTTGGAACAAAAAGTCCATTGACTTAGTATAATTTGGTCGATTCTCAATTTACAAAAAGTTGAAGAGATCAAACTGTTCGGTGGTAGCTGCATTCAAAGAATATGGAATCCTACATTCGAATCCAAGAAGATTTAAAAAGCAAGATAAACAAGGCAAGAGTTAATTTTAAAAAATCTGGTAAGGATAGAATAACTGAGTCGTATGTGGAAACTCGGCTAGAAACATTAGAAAGCTATTGGAAATCATATCAAGACACGCATAGAGCCATTGTGTCAGAATTTGAGAGCAAAGAGTTGGCGAAGACCAGTTATTATACCAGCGACACTTACGATACGACGGAGGAGCTGTATACTGATTACAAGGCGGAATTAAGGGGATGTATGCGTAAATTTAAATCAGACTCTAGTGTATTACCAGAGTCTAAAGCTAAGTCAAGCTCTGACCAACGTGCTGTTAAATTACCAAAGATTTCTATTCCGAATTTTAGTGGCAGTTACACAGAATGGATCACCTTTAGAGACTTGTTCATATCGCTGGTACATAATAACAAAGTGCTGGACGACGTTCAACGTCTACATTACCTCAAGGGCTATTTAACTGGTGAAGCCGAGCAGCTCTTACGTCACATTACTATCACAGATGCAAATTATAAAATATGTTGGGAAAAATTAGAAAGTCGTTATAACAACAAAAGACATTTAGCTAATTGTATTCTAAAACGGTTTATGAGTCAACGCAACATGCAGTCAGAATCTTCTAGTGCCATTAAGGAACTTCTAGATACTACTAATGAATGTTTAAATGCCCTCAAAAATTTAGGAATAGATGTTTCTTCATGGGACATAATTGTCATATACATTGTCAGTTTAAAGCTTGAAAATGAGTCTAGAAAACTGTGGGAAGCTCAAGTTAGTAAATTTAAAGATGAGTTACCAAAGTTAAGCGATTTCACAGATTTCTTAGATGAGCGTTTCAGATCACTTGAATTTTTAGATAATAAGAGTCAGAGGTCTAATAATAGTACTCGTATTCCAAAGGTTTTGCATGTTACTACAGTTTCAACTTGTAACTTTTGTTCAGATAACCATAACTTAGTTAATTGTAAGAAATTTGCATCACAGGATGTTGAATCGCGTCGCAAGTTTGTCCAAACTAATAAGCTGTGTTATAATTGCCTTCGCCCAAATCACTTAATATTTAATTGTCGCGTTTCGACTAAATGTCGTATTTGCAATAAAAAACATCATTCGCTATTGCATCCTACAAAGGATAACATAGATGTTAACTCTTTAGCTCACACTAGCAGTGAGAATAATGCAACACAGGTAGTCAATTCAGCTCAGAACGGGGCCAATGAGCAATCTAAGATTGCAACCCATTTTGTTAATAATATGAACACACAGGTTCTTCTGGCTACAGCCATTGTTAAGGCTGAATCACGCAATGGGTCTACTCAACCCCTGAGAGCCTTACTTGATCAAGGTTCTCAGGCTTCATTTATATCAGAGGCTGCAGTTCAGCTTTTGCAGCTAAAAAAGTCAGCAGTTAAGACAACTATTTCAGGCGTAGGTGGTAGCGGGAGCGACGCAACCTCTAGATATATGGTTACAGTCAATATTCAGTCGCTTCGTGACCCTACCTACCGTCTTCAGGTTAAGGCTCACGTTTTAAGTAAGGTAACTTCAATATTGCCCGATAGGAAGTTTACTGTAGTTAATTGGCCGGATCTCAATGATATGGAATTAGCAGATCCATATTTCAATGCACCTACCAAAATTGATATTTTGCTAGGATCTGAGGTCTATTGCAGAGTCTTAAAGGAAGGTCTCAAGAAGGACCCTAGCGGAAAAACCATGGCTCAAGACACTTACCTCGGTTGGATAGTTTCAGGAGAGGTCAGCGTTGGAGATATTTCCCGATCTTGTCACAATGTTGTCGTCAGCATGCACACTCAAGTGCAGGAAAATGAGATCCTGAAAAGATTCTGGGAAATAGAGTCAGAGCCGTTAAACAGCAAACACATTCTCACTCCAGAGGAACAAGCATGCGAGGACCACTTTGCCGCTAATACACGCAGAGACGAGTGTGGCCGTTACGTCGTCAAACTCCCATTCAAGTCCTGTGAGCCACCATACGGCACAAAGGAAATAGCGACAAAGAGGCTGGCAAGCCTTGAAAGAAAACTTTCAAAGGACAGTAAACTCAAGGAGCAATACACGTCAGTCATACACGAATATCTGACACTAGGTCATATGGAAAAGATCTCGAGTGATGAGGACAAAAACGTGGCTGGCGCTGTCTACCTACCACATCATGCGGTAGTGCGTGAAGACAAGACAACTACCAAGGTAAGGGTGGTATTTGATGCATCATCTAAAGGAAGTAACAACGTTTCTTTAAATGATACCTTAATGGTAGGACCACCCCTACAAGCAGAGTTACGTCACACAGTGATGCGTTGGCGTCAACATCCCGTTTGCCTTGCGGCAGATATCATTAAAATGTATCGGCAAGTAAAAGTGGCAAATGAACACGTGGACTCTCAAAGGATATTATGGAGAGATGATATTCATTCCGATATACAGGAATTTCGTCTTTTGAGAGTAACATTCGGCACGTCATGTGCTCCTTACTTAGCAGTCAAAGCATTACAACGAATAGCTTGTGATGAAGGTCATATGTATCCATTGGCTGCTAATCGGGTAATGACAGATTTTTACATGGACGATTTGATGACGGGATGCCAATTTGAAAAAGAAGGTGTTAGAGTATACAAAGAAATTAATGAATTGTTAAGCAAGGCTGGGTTTGTCCTACAGAAATGGACGAGCAACAGAGAAGATTTGTTAAAGGCAATAAAAGAAGATACAGGCAGAGATTTAGAAATCAAAGAAGATGAAATTACTAGAGTTTTAGGACTTACCTGGAACCGCAGCAGCGACGAATTTCAGTACACCGTAAACTTACCATCCGTTTCTTCACCATCTTCACCTCCGTCTACCTCACCTGTCACTAAGAGAAATGTTATTTCTGAGATTTCACGCTTGTTTGACCCATTAGGTTGGATTTCCCCTTGCATAATTACCGCCAAAGTGTTCATCCAAAAATTGTGGATTGCTGGCCTAGACTGGGACGATGAGTTGACACCGGATCTTCTGAAAGAATGGAAGTTATACCGGAAGGAATTACAAGGTCTTAACAACTTTAGAATTCCGAGATGGGTTGAAAGAACCGATGATGATCATATAGTAGAGTTGCATGGGTTTTCAGATGCTTCAAGTGTAGCATATGCTGGAGTCATCTATATAAGAGTGATTGATTCTAATGGTCTTGTCCATTCGAACTTAGTGACATCAAAGACCAAGGTCGCGCCAATAAAACAAGTGTCAATTCCAAGACTTGAATTGTGTGGAGCTGTTTTGGTTACAAAACTTCTGTTAGAGGTAGCACAGGTTTTAAACATATCTAAATGCAATTTACACGCTTGGACCGACTCAACTGTAGTGTTGGCCTGGCTGAGTGACCATCCAAGTCGGTGGAAAACATTTGTGGCAAACCGAACGTCGGAAATCCTTAGTGTTCTTGATTCTTCTCAATGGCATTATGTTCAATCAAAGGACAATCCAGCTGACATTGCTTCGCAAGGTGTCTCACCGCAGGCTTTCTTGACCGATACACTGTGGAAATCAGGGCCCTCTTGGTTGATTAAGGACGTTATAGAATGTACCAGACCGAAGTCTATAATTACCAAGCTGGAAGAAAAAGCGGTCAAGTCGTATATGGTCGACATCGAAGAAAATCCAACGGAATTGTTATGGTCAAGATTCTCATCACTGCGCAGGATGGTCAGGGTACTTACCTGGTGCAGACGTTTCCTAAAATTCAAGGTATCGAGGCAGCGAGAAACAAAATTACCACCTTATCTAACAGCTGCTGAAATAAGGGACACCATGGAATCCTGTCTTCATCAATGTCAACAAGTATGGTTTCAAACGGATATCAAATTAATTCATGCTGGTAAAGACGCCAGTAAACGCAGTGGTTTGAATTCTTTAAACCCCTTCGTAGATAATAAGAGTTTAATGAGAGTTGGCGGTCGAATTCACAACTCGCAATTAAGCGAAGATAGGAAGCACCCTGTTATTGTCCCTCATCAATCGAATTTAGCTAAGCTAATTGTAGCTGATGCTCATGAGATGGTATTGCACGGTGGGCCCCAGTTGACCTTAAACTATTTGCGATGCAAGTATTGGATAATTAAAGCTAAGAATCTGGTCAAAGCCCACATACGCAAGTGTGTACCATGTATACGTCATGCCGCTGTAACACGTAATCAACAAATGGGACAATTACCGGCTTGTCGAGTTACTCCTAGTAAGCCTTTTCTCCACTCAGGTGTGGATTATGCTGGTCCCATTCAGATAAGAACCTCAAAGGGCCGAGGTCACAAATCTTATAAAGGTTATATTTGCCTTTTTATATGCATGGCAACGCGAGCGATACACCTGGAGGCAGTCTCTGACTTAACTTCTCAGGGCTTTTTGTTAGCATTCAAGCGTTTCGTTGCCAGACGAGGTCATTGCGCTCATATGTGGAGCGATAACGGCACAAACTTCGTGGGAGCTTCCAAGGAGCTGAGAGCTATGTTTCGCGACGAGAATGCCAGTCTGCTCAACGAAATTGCGGCTGCCTTGGCTAACACTGGAACAGAATGGCATTTTATCCCGCCTCATGCTCCCAACCTCGGAGGCCTTTGGGAGGCTGGTGTAAAAAGCACAAAACACCATTTAAAACGAGTGATAGGAGAGTATACGCTTACGTTTGAGGAGTTGTCTACATTGCTGACACAGATCGAGGGTTGTTTAAATTCCAGACCTCTATCTCAACCTAGTGAAAATTTGCTGGACCCAGCACCCTTAACCCCGGGACACTTTCTTGTAGGACAGCCAATAGTGACAGCACCCGATTTTAATTATGAGTACACACCTATGAGTCATTTGCGGCGATGGCAATTAACACAAAAAATGTTACAACAGTTCTGGCGGCGTTGGTCCCAAGAGTATTTAAGTGGTTTTTTTCAAAGACATAAATGGGCTAGCCGAACTCAAAATCTTAAAGTCGGTGATATCGTCCTTGTAAAGGAGGATAATTTACCACCTGCGAAATGGCTATATGGCCGGGTTGTTGAATCACATCCGGGCAAGGATGGCTTGGTTAGAGTTGTGACTCTTCAGTGTAAGGATTCGTTAATTAAGCGTCCAATTTCAAAGCTATGTATTTTGTCGGTAAATGATGATACTTGTAACTAGTTGGCCGTGTGTACCAACTATACTAATGATAAAACATTGTGTTTTTGAGGTTAAGAATATTAAACCCCTCCCTAGGTTTAATATTCTTAATCTGTTATATTTCTTTAATGTGTTAATTTCATAACGTGTAATTTCTTAAATGTGTTATACATATTTCATAATGTGTAATATGCTTTGAAGGTGTTAAAAATTTGATGTGTAAGATTGTAACAAACATATAGTTAAGATACAGTCCACTTTATATCGATTATATCGGTTGATATGTTTTTTGCTTTGTGTGTAATCTCTAGATATGTGAACCTATGCAAATGGCGCGATTCAGCCGGCACGTTATCTAAATGTTTTTTTTTTTTTTTTTTTACTTTGTTATGTATGTACTATGAACAATGAATGTAGATCATTATTTGAGCTCCAAAATTGTATCTTGTGTAGCTAATCGCCAATTTTCAATGTACTTAGTTTCACGGTGGGCGGTTAGAAAGGACTAGGTCCTTGGTGGGCGGAATGTTTGGTTTTAATACAATAATAAATAAGAAATGGAGTAAGAAAGTTTTACCCTGCGCTCGATAGATGGCGTTGTCCCACCCGGCTGAATCGCGCTATGGTTTCGTTACATCGACGACTATATAAGGTTGAGGAGTATTGCGATTAAATTTTCCGCTCACACATTACGAAGGCTCGCAATAGAGCCTCCTTTGTGCTTGGGCGCTTACATAGCTTAGTCAACCCTAAATCTAAACTATCGCTTAAGAACAAGATTAGGTTATACACATCGTGTATTAGGCCTATAATGACATACGCTAGTGTAGTTTTCGCACACACTAGGCCACACAGGATCCATAGGCTACAAACACTTCAGAATAAGTTCATGCGGCGAGCTACGGGCGCACCGTGGTACGTACGTAACGAGGAGTTACATGTAGACTTACAACTGCCGACCATCAGGCAATTCATGAAACAGTGCTCCCGTAGCTACTTTGACTCTGCTTCGACACACCCCAACCCACTATTGGTTGCGGCGTTAAACTATACACCATCTAGGATTTCTAAGATTAGGAGACCTAGGCACGTATTAGACGAACCTGACGATAACACTACACTTGCTCAAATCAGAGCACACACGGCTCGCGCAGCCATACAACTTCGACCGCGGTTCCGTACTCGCCGACGAGGACGGAATACGCGACGCGTTAACGTTAATACCGCGGGACACCTTAGTCCCGCATTGCCGGCAGCGCCCCAAGCCGAGGTCCGTGGGAGTCCACCCTTGGGGAGTCAAAACGCTGTCTAGTATACTTTAACGGGTTGGGAGCCTTCTGCGCTCACCCATAGTCCGCGTAAAGTTGTCAAGGCCATCAGCGGCCAACAACTAGTCCACACACACAAAAAAAAAGCGATTAAATTGAGTTCCAGTTCTGAGCTTGTGTTTTCTTTGGTTATCAATTACATCAAGTCGGCTATTCAGAACGCATTTTGAGACTCTGGACATTAATAATTATCTTAATTTCATGGTATACTTGATTTATAAAGCTGTAAAATCATTGACTCTGTACGGCAACATTTTTTTAACCTGATATTGTAAAATACAATTGTTATATAGTATTGCCGTTCAAAAGAAACTGTTCTAAAAAAAATGATAGAGAAATACAAAAACTGAATTTCTTTAAATTATTGCAAAAGTTTAAATATTCATAGATTATAAAATATAGCAATTTTATTACTTTTTTATCAATATGAACTTTCAGATTTGTACGGCATTAACTTTTTATAAATTATTGCATTAAGTACAAATAAACTATCTAAATGCCGTATGAAAAAATATCGTCATAAATTCAGCTTACATTTCGTTATATGGATTTTTCTTACATTTTGTTTAATGGATTTTGAGTTTTTTTCTCCTACAAACCTTTGGACCAACAAAAATGTACGGCATGTAAAAAATATTATCTATGCGTAGAATACTTTCAAAATAAATTAATTTTATGTTGTTTCAAATCACCCCCTGGGCCACGGAAAGAGAGGGAGTTGCAACCCTCGATTTTTCCCCTTGTCGCATGATTTTTGTACGGCGTTGCGGAATAATGGATTAGAAGCTGTATTAAAACTGATGCCAAACAGAATGAAATGACCAAATTTACCCTGGAAATTGTCGAAAATAAAAAAAAACACCGACTTTGTGGCGCACCATTTTTTTACAGCACTGCGAGCTTTCTTATTATTTTTCATGGATTTATCGATGGTAAGAATGCCGTACAAAAATATATGACCAAAATGTACTCACTCTACCTGCACTTTTGAATTCTCACCAGCACTCAGTTGGACAGCTTACAAGTGACGGCATAGTGCTGAATCTTATTATTTTGTGCTATTATATCGTCCTATATACATATGTCACCTGGTGGTTCATATGACACATACATTTTTGGACATGGGCCTGTAGTCTATGTGATTATCGATCTGTTGTAACTATACCTATTATGTAAAAATAAAAAGAAATAAGTATATGTTGGAGGGATAGTATCTAAAAATATAGCCTTTTGGATATCGTTGGATATCCAAAAAATGTACACTTAAGCTCAATCGTCTAGCCCGCAAGGCATAAACTCAAGAGGGCGTACAACAATTGCTCTGTTGAGTTTTGTTACTGTTTCTTGACATAGAGAGTCGTTTCATCGTCTACCTCTGCTTCAACTTCCGGTGCGTGGCTACCACTCCAGAATCATTCTGCTCCAATGGCCATCGATTCTTCTGGCTACGTGCCTTGCCCACTGCCACTTCAGCTTGACTATTTGGAGAGCTATTTGGGTTTGGTCGTTTCATCACACCTTTTCTAATACAGTCTAAACTCTAAAGATTAAGTTTGTTGTTTTTTTTTTCAGATAAAGGAAAACCTAAAGACCCGTAAACCACATAATCGCACTGAAAAAAATAAATTTAAAACAGTAATCTGGTCACTTTGCATTGGCCATATAGTAGTGTATGCGCAATATTTTTATGAGATTTACAATATCAGTAATAGGCATACTTGTCAATGTAAGTATTTGTGTAGTATTAATGAATAAACTAAGTTTTATAAGGGTCTAAGTAGCGATAGACTAGTGGCTTCTCACCAACAGTTAACTATGCCGACGATTGAATACCAAGACCGTTAAGACCGCCTTCGGGCGGTCTGAAAAACTCTGACACTAGAATTGGCCACACATTCACACGAAAACAAAACAGTACGAATTCAGAACGGCGAAAGAAAACATCATCCTTCTTGCGTTAGCCCAGTTGCAACCCGGAGTCCGCTTACTAGTCTAACCTGATATGACTGAATATTACCTGGGTGAAGGAAAGCATTGTGAAGAAACCTGCAGGTCTAAGAGATCTCCATAATGTTTTCGAAAGACATGTGAAGGCTGCCAACTCGCACTTGGTAGCGTGGTGGACAGCTTTCATAAAAGGCGTCAGGCAAGAAATGCACGACCACATTTTTTAATCGCCTATTTTGTCCCAACTAGGTAAAAAACCAATAACAATTATAACATACAAGTTTGTTTTCCATTTTTTCACAGCCATTGTGTATATCTCATACATAACCGTATCTTATGTAATGGTACTGATGTTGAATGCCCTGATTCTTCAGATGACATTGTTATTTTTGGATGTTCACTCCTCTTTCAACCAACTTAATGACTGCTTGGATACATTGTTACAGCAGATGGGTCATTCTCGTACGTAATGAACTATCAATATTTTTGTCTTTTATGTGTGCTCACCTTACACGCTTAACGAAAACTGAAATCCCATATTGTACCAATCATTACGAACACTTTATTACTTCGGCACCATACCTGGGAAATTAATGGTTTAGGAGATATAGAGGCTCAAAGTCATCATAGATTTTTTCTACTTGGGCACAAAATCGATGCGTTTACCCCGCCAACTTGTTCTATAGATGTCCTATGCACCCATAGATAAGAAGGTATGTCAAGCATTGCATGCGCGCATTTTTAATTGCGATTAAAAAAGACTCTACTTAATAAAAATATGTCTTTTCTCAGGTATTATTTTTGCTTAGTATGATTTGGCATGATGTCCAGAACAAGTAAACTTCGTCTTGGTGATAGGTCTTGTGACATCCTGTATATTTTATACTCTTTCTTTAATCTTTTAAATGATTTTTATAAAATGTTGAAGGCAGGCCTCATTACCTACAGACGATACGGTATCGATTTCAAAACAGGTGTCTAATGCTTATGATTTAATCGTCTGCTTTGCTTATGGATGTATGCCTTATATACTTTTTGTTTATCGCTATTGATAATTTATAAAAAAAGATATGGCAAATATAAATCGTTTCTAATTATCTAAAAAGAACCCAATTTTCATACTTAATATTTTGATGAAGTTTTTTAACTTTCACTACTTTTGCCTCTCTACGTTTGCTCTACGACACGAAACGTGTCATAGCCTCTGACATGACAGAATGCCACTTTGACAGGTGTTTGGCCACTTCTCGCCAATCAACCAGTTTCTATTGTTTCTAACGGTATCTGGGGCAACCGACATCGCGACGTTTTGTTGGGCGTCTCAAATGCACTCACTCACCCACCATGGATTCCTCCCATTCTCTCGACGTCACCATGCCATCGGAGCCTGTGAGCTTATATTTTGCCAATGATGTAACGACCTACGAGTTCACGATTTCGGCATTTTTCTACTAGTTTGTTATAGCTGTGCAAAGATAAGTCAGTCAGTCACCTTTTACCTACACACATAATAGAAGAAACGGGAGAAAGAAGGCAAGGATAAGGTGATACTCACAAACACACAAATTATTCTAAAACTAAAATGTTATATAAATCAATCAAAACGTCATGTTTTTTTTTGTAAGACTACCTATCTACTCGTAATATAAAGTTACTAACTGTTCTCAAAAATATCTTGTTTTTAAATTTTAGCTTTAGAATTACCACCTAGTTCCTTAAACCAAGAATATATCAGGGACAAAATTTCTCCAAATACAATTAATAAGGTCATAGATACCATCTTCAACGAAGGAAAATATCCACAATATCCCGTAACATCTACACTTCAGTGCGATAAAGGTATATTGAATATAAATCATTAAAAAATCGACGACATAGATCTTAAGAATACAGCTTGACCTCTTCGTACGTTTTGATTTTAAACAAGATTGAAAACTGACTTGAGTCAACGATTTGTGGATTGTTTCTCTTGTGATGATTCTAAACTTAATACGCACGAAATGTTTATTTAAATACGTTTGTAGTATTTTTCAAATCTTCTATGACACATCAGCTGAAATAACGTCGCGTTCGGCGCGGCACCGAAACTTCGGCCCAGCGTTAAATTGCGCAGAACGTTACGCGGCCGAATGTTAGCCACAGTCGTCTTATAACGCTTAACGTTCGGCGCGTATGACTTTTCATGCCAACTGAAAACTAGGACCGATAGTTCAGCCGCTGAAGGTTCGGCGCGAAACATTAGCGGGTGTGTTTTTACGCCCAAACTCCAGCGCTTAGGACAGTATTGATCTAAACTATTAAATCACTGCGCTATACCTGCAGTCTCATTTCCTATTGAAAGGCAATGAAACTTTATTTAGTGTAAACTTTTTTGGGATACTTACGAAAAGTCAAATTATATGTTTTCCACAGCTGAAATAAATAAACTTAGCATCGAGATTCCTGCAACTCTTCACTATTTCAACTGCGTTTACTGTTGCCTATGCGAGATTGTAAAAATACTGAACAATAGTCACGACATGGTACTGCTGACGTTTACTTTGCACTGCTTACTGAATCTTGTCATAACGCCATACAACTTTTTGGGTAAAATCTGTAAGTTTATTTTAATATCTACTGACTTACCTAAACCAAAGAACTTTCCCAAACTTTCGCAAAGCGTACACTTTGCTGTACCGAGCGCACGGCGTGATTGGGACGTTGAAATTTGTTTGTTATTTTAAAACGACGTAAAATGTCTTTCTAGAAATTTTATACTGCATGAAATAATTTGCTGCTTGAAAAATTTGGTATATTTTACATACGTGACTGACGACTAATCCCCTGAATTTAATACAGCTATTGCTAATTCTTCATCAGAAATACAACATAGAATCTTTATTATGAAACGGTATGAATTACTCAAAGAATCACTCCCTTATTGTCATTTTCCATATTTTTTGTCACATGAATTTCTACCACACCATGTGGCAACAGACGCTTAACTTGTTAACTATTGAATATATTGTAAGTGCAATATACATAATTATGTATATATTTGCCTTATTAATTCACATTACTATTTAAAAGATAAACTTTTTCTACATTTATAGATGTTTAATTTCTTCCTTCTTATTAATAACTTTATTTAATTTTGTAATAACAGTTGGAACAAATGCGGGATATGAGGTTATAATAACGGAGGGAATTTGGTTAATATTTCATGTAACGAATATGTTTATGATAGTTGATGCTTGTCACCAAACCAGTGCAGAGGTATTATTGTTTTTGTACCGTAACAGCTATTTTCAAGCTATGCTATTATAATGTCTAAATGAATGTCTTTATTTATGTATTATTTGTGATTAGATGCATCGAACTAAGAAAATAGTAAGTCAAATGTTTCGCGCATGTTCTTTAGAGGATGCTGAAATTATAAAAGAGCTACACATCTTTTGCAAGGAACTGGGGCAGAACTACGCTTATAGACCTCTAAACATGTTCAAAATGGACAGGAAACTTATTACTCAGGTAAGAGGCTTTTTATATGTTGCAATCAACTTCATATAGGTTGAACTTAAAGACCTTCTATGCTTTTACGCTAGCATTAGAGCTTGAGATGCTTGAGAGCTTGCAATGTTAATTTTGTAACAAACGTACTTCTGTTCAGTCTGCATAAATCATTACGCAGAATTCTCAATATTTTACATTGACAACTGCCGACCTACTGAAATATACATAGTGTAAATACGTCAATTCTACATTATACTGCTGGCGTATCCCAGGGTACTGTCTTATCTCCCATGTTATATTATTTGTTCTAATTATGTATTATTTGCATAAATATCTTTATTCTAATATTTAGTAGAATGTTATAAAATGTTATTATTTTTACTAGTTTTTTTTTTCCATTTTGGTCACAATGTGACGCTTATGAACGTCAAAATAATGAGTTTATAAAACCATAACTTTAGGACTCTACATTTACATTTACTGCCATGTTCGCAAAGCAAGGGCATAGAACCTTGAGAAAGAACGGGCAATAAAACTTGAGTAACTATAATATGGTTTCACTGGTAATGTCGGTTACTGATATTGATTTTGATAATAGTTAAATTATATTTATGATTATGCTTATGTAGGAAATTGGTTCAGTGCATTAATATCTCTTAAATAAATACGATGCTGTAATTTTTCACAAGTACATAAAAAGTAAGACTGACTATTAATCATTAACCTAATATTTTTATTTAACTTGCAGATACTCGGAAGCAGCGTGATTTACCTGGTTGCCATAGTACAGTTGTAGTAATAATAATAATAAATCTTAATTGCAGATCTATGATCCATACAAATTACAAAAAAGTGCTTAAACAACTAAGAATTACAAGTAATAATATAATAAAAAATAAGAGATAAACAATGTCATGTCGCTATTTGTATCCAGCGGCGGTACATCGCAGAACCGCATAGTCGTTCAGCCAGACTTCGTATGATGCCGTTTTTACAACTGCCAACTCTAGTCATTAATGACGCAATTCGGGCTCTTTGTATGGCGTTGAATGAGTTCAGTCTCGCCTCCACAAACATCCCGGAGGCGCTACAGTGAGGCTCTAACCTCATGAGATGTCTGAATATATTGTTGTATTGAACACGAATGCTGTCATGAGATCTCTTCGTATAATTTGTCCAGAGCTGGCATGTGTAAAGACTTTGACAGTAGGTTCTAAAAAGATGTAGCTTTGTCTGTGTACTAGCCTTAGAAAATCGCCTAGCAAGCATGTTACCAATAATGGAAAGCGCGCGACGTTGCCGCTCAATATCGGCATCATCCTTGATGTTGCTCGTTAGAATGTGACCAAGATACCTAAACGTCTCTACAACCTTTACGATTTGGCCACCAACGCAGACAGGTAGAATGTCTTGGGGTCCTCGTCCCGATCTGAATATCATCATTTCAGTTTTTTTGGAGTTGTAAACTAAGTGATGTGCCTTAGCATACTGTTCGCATATTAATAATAATTTTCTCAAGCCTTTGATTGAGGGACTGAGCAGCACCATATCATCAGCATAACTCAGATTATTGACGAATCGGTCATCTAATTTGAGTCCAACTGGTGTCCTGCTCAGTTCCTCTATCAAATCATTAACATAAAGATTAAACAGATCTGGAGATGTCAGTCGGCCTTGTCTGACACCACATGACAGTCTATAATCCTCAGAAATAGCACCCTCCCATCGGACATTGTTGTGCTGGTTGAGATACCAGTATCTAATCAGCCCAACAATGTCCGACGATAAGTTACTATTATCTAATTTCTGCCATAAAAGGTCGTGATTAATGGTGTCAAAAGCGCGGCTAAGGTCTAAGAAGCAAGCATAAACACTTGTGCCTTGATCAACGTAATGCCTTACAACTTGTTTGAGCGAAAAAATTGCCATATCAGTGGAAACCTGTGCTCGAAAACCAAACTGACTATCATCGATATTAAGCGCAGGACGTAATTCCTTGTGTATAAGACAGACAAGAATTAGGCCTATAGTTGGCCATACTCGAGATGTCACCGGTCTTATTTTTTGCTATGGGAACTACTATAGTACGCGTCAGGTCCGTCGGTAAGTAGCAGTGTCGCAAGCAGAGATTAAAAAACTGCGCCAATATCTCGCAGATGTACTCGCCCGCATACAGCAAATGCTCAATACTAAGGCCATCATGGCCCGGAGACTTGCCACGCTTCATACTTTTAAATACAGTAATGACATCTTCAGTAGTGACATGAAAAGACTCCCTTTTATTACCAAAAAGATTTTGCGGTGTCCCAGCTTCAGCATATACACTATGCGGTGATACATCAAAGTGATGCCTGAATTTATTGACAATCTTTGTTTTGTTAGTTTCCCCTTCTATACTGACTGGGCTTCTCCTTTTACTATTATGTATCTTTACCTCCTTCCAGAGCTTGTGAAACTTTTGGAGGTTGCGTGTCGAGCCAATATGTCCATTTGAATAGCTTCTTGATTGTTCTGTACATACTTTACTGCCATTTTAAAGTCTCTGCGCGCGTTCCTCATAGTATCATAATAGTACCCCGAGTATGGCCGACCACACGCTACCCATTGTAAGAACGTTTGCCGAGCTAGGACGTGATACTGTCGAACATGATGGTTCCAACCGACAACAGTGCGTTTTCTATGGCTTTTAGAATATGTAATGTTGTTGTAAATCTTGATACGTTATTGACACACCTATTATTTGTACATTGTATTTGTTTTGTTTAGAAAATAATTAATACTAATTCGTATTGTAACATCCTAATGTTGTCATCTGTATATATAAAATCCTTGCGTATCTCACTGACTGACAGACAAGCTACAGCCAAAACTATTGGGCGCAGGAAGCTGAAATTTGGCATGTATATTCCTTGGGGCCGTAGAGGTGCACTAAGAATGGATTTCCCGAAATCCCCACGGGATCGGTCAAAACGGATAAAGTTAAAAACTGTGCAGACGTAACTGCTGGCGTCCTCTAGTCTTCTTAAAGACAAAGTAAACTTTAAACATGACTTAATATGTCTGTTTTTAATACTAAAAAATAAATAATTACACATTGATTGATCTTTTCTTTTATGTTTACATTTAGTTATAGTTTCTACAGTATGCTTCAGAAAACTTCACCAACACAGAAACTGAGTTGCCCCCATGCATACAAATATAATAGCTATGGTGAATTTTCAATCCGTTATCATTAGATAAGACATGTAGTATTTTCTAATGATAACGATGTGGAGGAAGAATGTGGGTGAAATCTTCCCTCTAGTTGGAAGACCACCCACCACCTATCAGCATGTTACGCTCTGACCAGGCTAGGTGATATAGCCTGGTGACTGCAGTCTGACCGACTTATTAACATCGCGCGTGCCAACTCTGCCTTACTTTAGTTCCGTCAAAACGTTAGATGTCACCGTGTTGATTCTTTTCGTCGTCTTTCAGTGGATGTCCTCGGTAATAAGTAGTTACTGCTACATTGGTAAGTGATTGATCAGATTTGCGTAGTCAAAAAAGGAGTGACAAAAATCAGCAGCTATAAAATGTAATAAGGTTACTGAGAACTCATATAAAAAAGCTCCTTTTAGAGAATTGCTTCAATTACAGTAAAACAACCCATATAATAACAATATAAGAAGAAAACCAGGGTTGGTTGCAAGTATCCGAAATCAACCGTAAGCCATTGGTAGTGAGCGTGCCGCTGTGTGCACGCTGCGGCAACGCGGCGTCAACCGAGCTTTCTTTGAACGACCAGCTGCTCACCACTAGAGATGTTCGTTTTATCATAGATATCTTGATATATGTTTAACCTATATTTAACCTAATTTTATATTACCTGTTAAAAGCGATGTTAAAAAGCTAAGTTACAACGAAAACTTAACTACTACAGCTTAAGTAACGACTAAATCAGTAATGTTATTTTCAAGTGTAACTTTTGTTATATAAGTCACTACATCATCACACCTTTGCGTCAGTGTGCCTAGTCCAACGAAATTGCTAAAAATCAGTAAATTTACATGTCTTCGTAAGTTTTTATAATGGCAAATGAAACTACTAGAGTATATCGTACAAGTATAGTATCATACGAATCCTCAGTCCCTCCACGATTGTTGCAAGCCGATCGAAACGTCGGAGCAAAATAGAGCATATATACCTATATATGTATAGATTAAACCAGACACTTATTTGAGAAATAAAACAATATTTTAGTAATATTGGCTTTCAATGTTCCTCCTGACTCTACTTTTTAACCAAACTTATAGTACTGCAAATCTTTATATATATTGTGTGCGTGTGTATGTCACTGAACTCCTCCTAAACGACTGGACCGATTGTGCTGAAATTTTTTGTGTGTGTTCAAGGGGACTTGAAAATTGTTTAAATTCTCAATTTAGTCCACTGGAAAATGTTTTTTTAGTTAATTTTTTATTTGTAAATAGCTCTTGACATTGGAATGTTTCACATTGGAACCGACCAACTGCGCTACCATCGCAGTGTTAAATCTATATTAATAATTTTGTCACGGGGTACGGAATACTCGATCGAACCTTACCTGAATAATAAAACATAAAAAAATAAAGATTTCGAGTTGACAACATATAGCCGCAAAATTCGGATTGTCGAGTATTTTTATAAATTCTAAAGGTTCTGACAGACAAATCGCAGTCGCCATATTGGCCACTCTAGCGAAACGTCACTGGTACCAGGTGACATTTTTTGAGTAGATACTACTAGGTCTTAGTACCAAGTAGTTTGTATGTGTAAATAATTTTAAACAACAATTATAGAAGTACCCGCCCATTAAAGGAGATTTGTGTTACCCCGAACATAGACGATATACTATAATATATAACTATAGAACTACGAATTTACGCGAGCGAAACCGCGGGCAAAAGCTAGTAATGAATAAAAATAATAGAACGCATAATGTCGCATATTTATTTTAAACTAGACCTGATGTAGTGGGAATTTGATGTTAAGGGAATCATGTAATGTTGCCGTTTTTTCTTCCGCAATTAATTACGTAAAGAAAATACAGTAATATTATGCGCGGTTATCCACACATGATATTCTTGGTTATAGAGAGCGGCACTGAAAATTTCGGGAATCAAGGAAGTGACACAACATTACTATTTAATAATGTATTTATTGCTTTTCGAAGTATTCTCCGCGAAATTTGACACATTTTTCCATACGATGGAACCAATCATTGAAGCAACCATTCCATTCGGAAGTTGGGGTCTCCAAAATAGCCGTTTTGTAGGCGTCCACAGCTTCTTCAGGTGATGAAAATCTCTGTCCACGCAATTTATTCTTTATTTTAGGGAAAGTATAGAAATCATTAGGGCTTAGGTCGGGGCTGGACGGCGGATGGTCTAATAATTCTATGTTTTCTAGCTCTAAAAACTGTTTTGTTCTGTGCGCGGTGTGAGAACTCGCATTGTCGTGATGGAGGATGATGCGGCGGTAGCAGTTCACTTTACGGAGTTCAGAAACGACCTGTGGCAAACAAATGCTAGCATACCATTCTGCATTAACCGTTCTTTGTCCCTCAAGAGGAATAGTCGTAACATGGCCGGTTTTGGAGACAAACGTGGCCACCATTTTTTTTACAACACTCCGTGAACGAATAATTTTTGTTGGCTTTAACTCATTTTCGAACACCCAAACTCATGACTGGTTTTTTGTTTCGGGTTCGTACGCTTATATCCAGGATTCGTTACCTGATATGATGTTGTATACAGCATTTGAGGATCCTGCGTGGAATCTTTCGAGAGTTCTGACGCACCAAGTAACGCGAGCCGCTTTTTGCTCTTCACAGAGCGAATGCGGTATCCATCGGGAAAACAACTTTTTTACACCTAATTGTTCATGCAAGATTATTTGTATTTGACTCATGCCAATGTCTAAAGTTGCCTGAATTTCACGGTATGTCACATGTCGATCTTCCTCAATCAGCTTACGCACAGCATCAACGTTTTCTTGGGTGACTGCAGTTTTTGGACGACCTTGACGGGTATCATCACTGAGCTTGTTTCATTTAAGTTTAAATCAATATTAAACGCTTATGTTTCATTAATATCATGTGTAATAGTAATAGAAGTGTGAAATACATTGAGTTTGCTGTATGAAACCTCGCTGCAGACAGTTCTTGGCGGACAGATCAACTACCCAGTGGCAACGGACGGAATTCAAATCATCATCCTTAAACCCGGGGAGTATTATACTTATTAACTTACACTCCTCAGCACATATTTACTCGGCTCACTGAACATAAGCTTCGTCCATCACACACTGGCACAGTTTCTGTCTCCTTTTGCTTGACAAAAGTGGAAGCAAAATCGAGGACTGAACAAATGCCCCATACAAGCACAAACTACACTTACACTTCACATTTATATACATTATATGTAATTATTTATTAATTAAGTATACAATATTATAATTATTTATTGATTGTCTGCCTAGATTTAGTTATTAAGTACAACCATCTTAGATATTTACCTAGATTTAGTTGTTTAATACAGCCATCAGCAAGGATTATGCTACCTACTTGATACTGATATAAGAGTTGTTCAACAAACCATATTAATCTAAACCATTATTTAGTTTAATAGCCAAATTACCATTCTTACACCTTTCTTTCAATTTTCATAACTTATTTTCAACATACCTACATCAATCTATAATTCTCATAACTTTTTTATCTCTTTTATTTGGTACTAATTATATATATTCACTCTTGTATATTAACATAATAGCTATCTTTCTTCAAAGTATTCACCTGTTTTTCCTTTTTTAGGTAATTTGTGAGGCATGTCTACAAACATGATGACCCGCAAGGCACTTGCTAAGGAAACAGAGAACAACTTGAAGATAGCACTGTTAGAATTAAAGAAATATAAAGGTAACAGTCAACTATTGAAGGAACGTGTTGATAGCGAAGAAGAAATTAAATATGTCAATGATAAAGTATCCCAGCTGAAGGCGCAATTGACGGAACTCCACATTGAACACATGGACATCTTGGACCAACGAGACAGACTACAGGAGGAAGTTAGGTCCTACAGTAGCTGTGATGAAACCAACCTTAGACAACTCAGTCGAATTATGTAGTTGGAGGCGAGTCTGAATGAAGCCCAAACAACAATTTTATATCACAAGAGGAATCAATCCAGACGCTCAACACCACAGCAAACAAGAACCTGTTTTCAGAGGTAATCAGCGGTAATGCTAGTGTTATTAAGACTGTAAAATGTAAGTGCAACTGTAAATCTAAATTGATAACCAAAAGAAAATTTAGGCAATTATCAAAATTAAATAAATTAATAAAGCGACTTGAATCCAGTCACAAGGGGTCAAATAAAGTAAATAAATTATCACAAACTAACCATGACTTGGTTAAGCAACAGGAGTCATTGATGTCGAAGCTTGAGGCTAGCAATGAACAATTACTCAGTAGTAGATTATTACATGACCAGCACACTCAGGAGCTACAAACACACATATCAAAACTGACTGCACAGCTCGACAAAATGGCAATAATACACCAGAAAGAAACTCAAGAATACATATTAAAATATGATGAGATTTCTAGAGTTGGTAGAGAGAATCTGGAACAACTACTCTCTATAGCCAACAAAAAATGTTGCTTAAATTGTTCAAAATTAAATAATGATTTAGAAAGTAGTCTAGTACTAGAACAACCTCACAAAATATACAGTGACTCCGGTTCTGATGCCTTGTTACAAACAAATTATATATGTTCACTTGACACTCATAGTAATAACACTGTATTGATGTTTTCTGACCAATTGGGAGTGGGTTTGGGTAGCTTAATAGATAGTCACACTAACCGTCCATTACAAAACTTTTGTTATCCAGGAGAAAGAATGTCTTCATTAGTTAATAAGTTAAAACATGCAGAATTAAATAAACATTCTACAGTTATTATTATGTATGGTGATAGCTTACTAGTTACTAGGAAAGATATACTAGCTTTATCGGATATAATGACTGATAGAAGTTCTAAAGTGGGGTGCAATTTTATAGTCTGTGCATTTCCTTATTCAAAGACCTTATCTGATAAAGAAAACAACCAGATAAGTAAATTAAATCTATTATTATATAATAGTACATATCGTCATGATGACAAAATTTTCATTAATTGAATATGAGTATTTCTGCGAAGGCGAATCGGAAGCCACTTGAGCCTGTTGCGGAATTCTGAAATATGATCATATTTGCGTAAACCAAATATAAAACGTATGCAGAAATTTTGGAGACGCTCAAGTTTGTTCAGTTGCTCCTCTGTGGGGTCAAGATAGCTGACATCAGCGTAGTCAAGGATCGGCAGAAGCAAAGATTGTGCAAGTGCAATTTTAGTTGCAGTTGGAAGGAAATTGCGTAATTTTCGTATTGATGCGGCTGAAGCAAACAGTTTTCGACTTGTTTCTTGTATCTGAAGTCGCCAAGACATTTTCATCTATATGGATACCCAAATTTTAACGGTTTTCCTAAATGATAGGTCTTTGCCATTAAAACAGATTCGTTGCAGATTAGACCAGACAATTTTAGCCAACATTCTTGGGCTGCCAATAACAATCAGTTGGGTTTTTTCAGGGTTCACTACGAGTCCATACTTCTGAGTCGATTCGCAGATCCGCTCGAGGTCCGAGTTAATAGTCTTACAGGCTTCTGCTAGCTTGTCAAAGGGAGCTTGCGTGTAAATTTGTAAATCATCTGCGTAAAAGTGGTAGGATGAAACTAATTGGTTTGAAATAGCATTAATAAATATTGCGAAGAGTAAGGGGGATAGCACGCCACCCTGTGGTACACCTGCATTCATGTTAGACCAAGTGGAATAAGTATCTTCAACGCGGACATGTTGCCAGCGACCAAAAAGGTAACTTTGAAACCAGTCAATTACCGATGGAGATATGTTAAGCGAGCCGAGGATGCCAAGCATGATGTGGAAATCCACAGTGTTGAACGCATTACTGAAGTCAGGTAACGAGAGCACTGTTAGATTGCCACTGTCCATCCCTTGCCTAATGTCATCTGTAACACAAACTAAAGCCGTGGTGGTACTGTGTCCAGGTCGGAAACCTGATTGGTATGAATTAAGGAGGGAATTTTCAGAATAATGCTGTTGATATATTTTGCATCACTGAACATTGGCTAAAAAGCAACCAGTTCATGTTCAATTTCAGTAATCATATAGTAGGGAGCTCGTTTAGCCGGCAGCAAGCAGTAAATGGTGGCTCGATGATTTTACTTAATAAGCAACTTAAATTTAATAACTTAAATTTGTATACAGGCCTCCTTCAGCATTGTATGATAGCTTCGAGCGTATTATGGATGAGATATTAAACAAAGTTGCAAAAATAAATAAAAATGTTGTTGTGTGTGGTGACTTTAATGTAAATTTATTGGAGGATAGTAGTCTTAGTACAAAATTGAAAGCGCTGTTTCTATCATATAATCTGAAGAACTTATTCTTAGAGCCCACAAGAGTTACTTCCTCTACATCTACTTGCCTAGATAATATATTTACAGATATCATAGTAAGAGACAAGCAAATTACTAGACAGTTAGACTCAGACCATTGTGGACAGCAGATCTCCTTTAATGATATCAGTAAGAATGTTTCTAGGCAAAATATAGTTGTAATACCTAAAACTGCAACTCATTTTGCTAGGTTTCAAAGTAAACTAATGACTAGCTGGTCACTGTTAGATGATGAAGGTGACCCTAATTTGTTATATAATAGCTTTTTCAAAGCGTTTTGTACAGACTTTAATTCGGTTTTCACACCTAGAACGATTACAGTTGGAGGTAATGCAACCTTCTGTGAATGGGCAACAACTGGGCTTCACAAAAGTAGAAAGAGATTGTATGAGCTATATGACGAGAGAAACTTTAATTTATGTCAACAATTTCAGGATTATGTTAGAAACTATGCTAGGATATTTCGGAAACTTTGCAAGAAAGCTAAGTCTCTTTACCTGAGTTCAAGGATTAGGAGTAGTGACGATAAAATAAAAATGACATGGAATATAATAAACAGCGAGACTGGGAAAGTTAAAAGTAAAAGTTCAAAATTTAGTTTGAACATTGATAACGACACTATTACATCAGACTCAAAATTTGTATCGGCGTTTGAAAGTTTTTTTACTGATATACCCGTTATTACTACTAGATCTTTGGACTCATCAACCAATGCAGCGGAATCTCTTTTAAAAGAAAACATGAGTACAACCTATAATAATTTCTCATTTCAGTATATAAATTTAAATTATGTTATAAAAGCTTTTAATACTATAAATTTAAAGAAGACTGCAGACTTGTGGGGAAATTCCGTTACTATTACCAAGTCCATTATTGCTTTAGCTGCTAACAGATTAGCTTTAATATTTAATAAGTGTATTGACTGTGGTGTATTTCCTAATCTTATGAAAGATAGCAAGGTAATACCTTTGTACAAAGCAGGTAGCACATCAGACCCCACCAACTATAGGCCAATTTCTGTGCTGCCCACATTTAGCAAAATTTTCGAGAAATTGATACTAGAACAACTGCAAAGTTATTTTAATAACAACGAGCTTCTACACTCTAAACAATTTGGTTTTACAAAGGGGCGCTCCACGACCGATGCCGGTGTTGAGCTTGTAAAACATATCTTTGACGCCTGGGAGGATTCACATGATGCTTTAGGTGTCTTCTGTGATTTGTCCAAGGCCTTTGATTGTATAGAACATGATACATTGATCAGGAAATTACATCACTATGGCTTAAGTAGTTCTGCTCTGCATCTTCTTACTTCATATTTGAGTAATAGGATTCAGAGAGTTGATGTCAACGGGACGCGTTCGCATGGGTCTGTAGTCAAAATGGTCGTCCCACAGGTTTCAATCCTCGGTCCTTTTTTATTTTTAGTTTATATTAATGACTTACCACACCTCGTCAATGACAAGCACGGGATAGTACTGCTTGCTGATGATACCTCACTTTTATTTAAATTAAAACGACAGAAAATTGATATGGACGACGTAAACATTGCTATCTCAAAGGTGGTTCGCTGGTTTGAGGTTAACAACCTGCTTTTAAATAGACTAAAAACTAAATGTATTCGATTTTTGATGCCTATCGTCAGACAAGTGAACACCTCAGTAAAGGTTAAGGATGATGTGTTGGATCTTGTGGATAACACCAAATTTTTAGGCATTACACTAGATTCTAAGCTGCAATGGGGACCACATATTAGTAAATTGCCGAATAGACTCAGCTCTGCAGCATACGCAGTCAGGAAAATTCGCCAGTTAACTGATATTGACACTGCCAGGCTTGTATATCATAGCTATTTTCATAGTATAATGTCATACGGTATTCTCCTGTGGGGAAATGCTGCCGACATTCAGACCATCTTTGTTCTGCAGAAAAGAGCTATTCGAGCAATTTATAATTTGGATTATGGGGCTTCGTTAAGGAATAAATTCAAGGAAATAAACATTTTAACAGTTGCAAGCCAGTACATTTATTCCAACCTAATATATTTATTCCAAAACAAGGCCTCATACTCAAAGAAAAGTGATATCCACAATTTGAATACTAGAAATAAGAGTAAGCTAGTAGTGCCGGCTACCCGGCTAGAGAAAATAAAAAAATCTTTTCAAGGCCAATGTGTGCGCTTTTACAATAAAGTGCCAAGCAATATTCAAAATTTAAGTTATAATAAATTCAAAAAGATTATAAAACGTAAACTTTGTCAAAAAGGGTACTATTCAGTGCTAGATTATATTGAAGATAAAAATGCTTGGGATTAATTTGCTCGGTCCCACAGGCTACTTATGTTTGATTAGTGTTAAGTTTCATGTGAGTGTGAGTTATTGTGTCTATATTATGCTAGTTAGTACTTTTATATTATTATTAAAAAAGCCTTATTAATTGACAACAACATTATAGACACACCAGCTCATATACCTATGAAAAATTCAATGTAGTTACTAAGTTTTTAAATTGTATAGAATCAAAACGTAGAAAAGAGTGGCCCGGAGTTTCTTACCTGATTCTTCTCATGAGGCACTACTTTTTGAACAGGCATTTTTTTCAATGCTCAACTATGTTAATATGCATTTATTTATTTATTTATTTAAATTTATGCACAAACAATGTACAAAGGTGGACATAATGCCATAAGGCATTCTCTACCTGTCAACCTTAAGGTGGTGAAGAGATAAAAGTGGTAGGTGCAATTAGACTGTAAACTAGAGTAGTAGTTATGACTTAATACTAATAATTATTGTGTAACTTAATAATTATTTTATACATAATAGGGATATAATACATACACAATAAATAGTTCTATATAAACTTCCTTATACATAAATATATATATATATATATATACATATATAAACCTAAATATATATACATACTACATATACATAAATACTTATAATAATGGATGAGAGTGATGTGCTGATTCCTCTAATCTCTTGAAAAGAAGCTCTCGTACTTTGATTTTGAATGTAAAACGGTTAGTGGACATTCTGACTTCAGGAGGGAGTGTATTCCATAAGAGAATAGACTGCACAACAAAGGAAGAGTTGACGAACCCAGTAGTGTGACTAGGGCAAGAAAGAAGAAGATTATGAGAAGAACGGAGATTTCTATCATTTATGGAAGATAGATATTGGAAGTATGGCGTGAGATAAGTTGGGGGGGAAGGAGACTTGAGAATAGAGAAGAGAGTAGTGAGAGCACGCAAACACCGGCGCTGGCGAATTGGTAACCATTTAAGTTCGGAACGATAAGTAGAGACGTGGTCATACTTACGAAGATTGTAAATGAATCGAATGCAGTTATTGAGAAGTCGGTCGTACTTATTGAGATGTTCTGCATTCAGGTCATAATAGCACATATCACCATAGTCAATTATGGGAAATATTAAGGCCTGCACAAGCATTGTCTTGGTCTTGGAAGGAAGGAAATTCTTGAACCGGTAAAGTGCTCTAAGAGTTCCAGTGACCCTCTGACTGACTTTCGTCACCTGCGCTTGCCAATTGAGAGTAGTATCCATGTGTATACCTAAGTTTTTAACCTCAGAATAGTATGGAATAACCAAGCCATTAAACATGATTCGTGGTAACGTTTTTAAGTCTATGCTGGGTATTAAGCGGCGACTGCCTATAATAATGGCCTGGCACTTTGCTGGGTTCACGGCTAAGCCAAATTTATTACACCAGGCCATCATTGACTCAAGGTCCCTATTCATATCAGCAATGGCCACAGTTATATCATCCACTCTCGCTTGGGAGTATAACTGCAAGTCATCAGCATAAAGGTGATACGAACAGCGAAGATTAGAAGTTAAGAAGTTAATAAAAATAGAGAATAGTAAAGGAGAGAGAATGCCACCCTGAGGAACACCAGAGCTAATGTCGCGCCAACTAGATGACCTTTCATCACAGCGAACAGACTGCTGGCGTTCCTGAAGATACGATGAGAACCATTCCAGTGCATCAGGAGAGATCATGATATAGGAGAGGATAGATAGAAGGACATCGTGACTGACGGTGTTAAAGGCGTTCGAGAAGTCAACCAAAGTCAGTACAGTGACTTTAGTGTCCTCCATGCCTGCCCTAACATCGCCAGTCACTTTCAGGAGTGCAGAAGTCGTGCTGTGGCCTGGCCTGAATCCGGATTGCAGAGGACTAAGCAAGTTATTTTGATACACGAATTCAGACAACTGCTTATGTACACAGGCTTCCAGCACTTTAGATAGGAAAGGCAGGATAGAGATAGGACGGAAATGGTTAGGGAGAGAAGGGTTCGTGATCTTAGGCAGCGGAATAACAAAGGCTTTACGCCACAGGGAGGGGAAAGAGCCACTGTCAATTGAAAAATTCACAATGTGGGATATAGGAAGGATAAGATGGTCAAGGATCGGGATTATCATGCGGCGGCTGATAGAATCAAAGCCCACAGCATTGGATTTAATAGACAGGATAATCTTCTTGATCTCACCCAATGCAACTGGAGAAAAATGAAATGCTGCAACATTAGGACGGGGAAGCCCAGCAATATAGTCAACTGTATTACGCCTGGTTTGAAGATCCAGTTGAGAAGACGATGTGAAATGATTATTTAAATCATCCAAACCAGTCGTAATTTGAGGAGTTGTCCGTTGCTGTTTGCCAATACCTATGGTCCCAAGGAACTTCCAGATACTAGCAGAGGAAGAAGAATTAATATTGTCGAAAATATGGCGGCGTTTAGCGTTTCGTATCATCTGATTACACCGATTCCTTGCAGTTTTGTACAGACTCCAGTTCTCGTCAGATCGCTCCTTTTTAAACTTCCGGAAAGCTCGATCTCGGCGCCTCATGGCCATTTGAACGCCCCTAGTGAGCCAAGGAGCGGGGGGACGTTTTAATGTAATACTCCTGATAGGAGCATGTTTATCAAAGAGGCCGATTACAGTATTGTTAAAGATCGAAACCATTGCATCTACAGTGTTGGCTGCTAACAAATAAGACCAATCCAGTAGAGCAGCATCCTTTTGCAGCTTCTCGCTATCCATACGTCCAAAACAACGCATGTGCAGAACCTTAGGGCGAGGTTTAGGAGGTTTAAGGAGATAGGATAGGTAGATGAGGTCATGGTGAGAAAAACAGGGAGCAAGGTATTGGCCATGGGAATGTACACAGGATGGGGCAGAGGTAATAATCAAGTCTAACCAAGTGTCTTCACCTCCGATGTTGTGGTGAGTGGGTTCGAGAGGAAGAGTGTGTAGACTGGCAGACTCAATCAATTTTAGAAGGTTCTGGGAGCGAGAGGAATTGATGGCTAGGAGGTCCGTGTTGAAATCTCCCATGATAATATGGTGTGCATATTCCGACCCTAAAGATTCCAGAATCGATCCGAGACTGGAGAAGTAATTAATGGAGGGTGGACAATATACTACTCCTAGAACGGTTTTCGTTCCACTGACTGAAACCTCAAGAAAAAGATACTCAGAGGAAGCAGAATGATTAGGCGGTGAAGATAAAAGAATTTTGTACGAGAGTGTACTACGGAGATATATGGCTACGCCACCACCTCTCCTATCCACCCTATCGTTGCGTAGAAGAACAAAACCGGGGAGAGAGTAAGCAGTAGAAAGTAAATGAGGTTTCAGCCAGCTCTCTGAAATCAGAATGGCATGAACGTTAGCATCACGAAAAGCTTCAAACAGGTCGTTGTAATGGCTAGGGATACTTTGGGCATTAATATGACAGACATTCAGCATGTGCTTTGAAGTTTCATCAAATGTTCGCCTGACAAAGTCACCCAGCGAATCAGAAACGGAACAAAAGCTGTCATTGTAAGAAGAGTTTGAGGAATCATAAGCAGAATGAAACGAATCATCATCAACATCCGATAACATAAACTAATTAGATAAAATTGATAACTAAAATATATAAACTTAAATCTAAATATAAATAAATTTGTATTATATCATTAACTACAATTATATAAATGTGCTTACGCACCACCTGCCAGCAGACACACATACAAAAGAAATAAACAAAAATATACAGGGAAAACGAAACATATTGTAACTGGATACAAAAATATCATGGGAACTAACTTCCGAACGCAACCGATAACTGTCAGTTGTCACTACATTATTTTGACGGGTTAGGTTATAAATAAATTGTCATTGAAATTGTAAACAAAACATTCGAATTGGTTTGAGTGTGCGAGAAAATAGCGATGTTTGAGTTAATAAGTTTCGAAACAAAGTAATAAGAAATGACAAAAAGGTATATACATAATAAGATTGACGCGTAAACAGAAAGACGATAAATACATACATAAAGTGAAGAAACGAAAAGACTACTATTTACGTATCACAGTTTTGGTGTTGGCGGTTGCATCAGAAAGACTGGCGGCTTCACTTCTAGCGCCAGAGGTGCTGCCCGACGCTTCGGGAAACCTCTTAATCAGCTCGCAGAGTTCATCCTCGGCAACAAACTTGTGGCGGCTTCCATCCGGTGCTTTGACTACAATATAGCCGTCTTGAGTCCAACACGATTTGATCCCAAAGTGAATACGGGCCTTCCCGAATACAGCCTGTCGTGCCCTGGTCAGAAACTCCCTCACTGAGGTGGTGGAGCCCTTAAGGGAGGTCTTGGCATGCCAAACAGCAGACCTGGCATCCACTCCAGCGAACCATACAAGTATTGGCCGCTTGGTGTTCTTTTTTGAGACACCAATTCTATAACACCTCCTTAGATGTGAGGCAGAGATGTCTTTCAGCCCAAGCTTGTTTTGTATGATGTTCAGGATAGTTACAGAACAATTCTCTTTATCAGACTCTGGTACACCTAAGAAGAGGAGTGACTTACGTCGGTGATGGGTCTCCATGATATCCAGTTGTTTGTGGCATTCACCTATTTGTTGACGGAGTAATCCAAGGATATTAAAAACAAGCTCCCGGAATGTGCGGAATTCCTCAGCGACCTTTGCCACGGTGTCCTTGGCTGAGTTCCCGGTGATTAACTGTGCTTCGAGTGCTGCCATCCTGCTTGCGAAGTTCTCTTCCAGGCTTTTCTGTGCCGACTCAATTGCTTGTAACTGGGACATAGTGATGATTTGTGTAGAGTTGATTATGTGAGTGATATGTTCAGATGTAGTGCTGGCAGGTGGTAAGTTACTTAACACTTACAATTAAGTGTCATACACACAATCCTGATAGTAACTGTATTTAAATTACTGGTAAAGTCAACTTTAATTGTATATTATGAAGATTTACTAATTATTTTAATAAAATTTTAATTTTTAACTACGAAAAGATGTGTCAACTTTTTTAACGCCTGCCGCCGAAAAATCAGTAAAAATCAGATTTAAAGTTACTTTTTTATTTTTTTTATTTGTATGACTTTCTGACGTGTCCAAAAAATTTAAACATTTTTATGGAAATAAACATATTTGAGTTTGAGTTTGAGCTTGACACGTCCACGTTGAAATTCAGCAAACCAGCGATAAATTGTGGTTTTGGATGGAACTTCATCACCAAATGCAGAAATCATCCGGTCAACACACTGTTTTTGTGTTAAACCACTTCGAAAGTCATAAAATAAATCATCGCTCTTGAATTTTCTCGAGTCAATTCCATTTTCTCAACGACTAAACAAGTTTGACAAAACCTTGTGACAAGACCGAGAACCTTATTTTAAATAAATAAATGGATTTTTAAAACCAAGTAGTTTTCAATTAAAAAGATTTTAATATGACAGGAACAGTAGAAATATTCCATTCCCGATACTTTTAGTGCAGCCTATGTATTGGTATTTTTTGAGTGAGTACATTTTTATCTAAATATCATCTATATTAACATTACTGATTTCTATTTTATTAGAGGTAACTTTTATTAGCACTGCAAACATAAGCTTCTATTAGAACATATTATAACGTTATGCTATAACGTTATAATATTGTATTTGCAGCATATGCTGAACTGTGGCCTTTTTGCCACACAATATTGTGCCGAGCCTATCTGATACATACAATATTTGCCTTCGAAATCCTCTCCATTCCTGTCCTCTTGTTACTTATTTTAACTGTTCCTGACGCTGGCGTTATGTAGCTAGCTATTGCGGCGCGGCTCGCAGCTCTGAAATTATTATATATACCTTTTTAAGTTGGCATACTTACATTTAGCTTATTATGTTGCAGTAGCTAAAACAGAGATTATTGTATTTCTTTGGTTCAAATAGGGGGTGACGGGGGTACAAATATATGCATGAATATACGGTATTGTTATGGACATACGTTTGCGCCTAGCCACGATAGGTAATACAAGTTTTCACGTACCTCCTTATTCTTCTCTGTCGGCGGCAGTGCAATGCTATCGCAATTGTATTATTCTATTTTATGGTAACTTGCGAATGATATGTCGGTAACCTGGAAACAGTGAATTAAACAAAAATGATAATTATAACCAGAAGTTCATATTCAGATGATAAACAACTTTTGTTTTAAATTACTTATAATAAATATCATAGTAATAAGATAAGCAGTGCTTACCCCATGTTTATGGCTCACGTATTGTATTGACCCAACTAGGAATGAATTGTCGCCGTTCATAGATGCTATGTTATCGATCGCGCGAGCGAGCGAGCGCGGCGTGCGGCCGTGCGCGCGTGCGTGTTGCCGTACTGCGCGAGCGTCACTGGCCCGCGTCGCGTCACAAGTCACGGGCCGAAGCTACATGAGTAGATAAAGCCGTGCCTGCGCGCCAGCCAGCGAGAAATTTTGCGCGTCTTACTTCTTTGTTTTGTTTTTCTTGTCTTTAGCTCTTTATTTATTACTGTAATTATTGTCATAATATTGTGTTAGTGCAAATAAATTCATTCTTTCTTTCTTTCTTCTTTCTTTCTAATATTTAGATGTGGCATTTTCGCTCCCTGCTCACAATTTCGTCACACGCTACAGTGTTGCTAGCTTAGAAGATGTCCACTAAACTGGTGGTTTTGACTGGCGGAAATAAATAAGCAGACGCAAAAGATTAAAATAAATGTTTTAACTACTATGTCAAGAATAGCTATTGTCTGATAATGACAAAAAAATCAAAATAGCTTACGTTGTACTTACGTAACTTAACGTTGTGTATACGTAACTTGTACGTTGATAATAATCTATTTATGTTAAATTGATTTACAAAATATATGGTATGTTGATTTATTGTTATACCATTGTTACTTAAAAGGGAACTAACAACTTGTTTCTTGATTAATCGTTAAGTACAACAAAAATGCTATAAAGTATAGAACTATCTAGCAGCTGAGCCATACCGTCACCATAACAAAAGTACGATAAACAGCAAAGTAAGTTATTCATATTCATTGCTTTGTAATTCTATACAAATATTGTAAAGCTGAAGAGTTTGTTTGGTTAATCACACAAATGCTAAGAACTGCTCGTTCCATTTAATTCTTCGTGTTTGAAAGCTAATTTATCAAAGAAGGTTAAGCTATTATCACGCTATCAGCCACGAAAGTGAAGCAGCAGCCATAAATAATGCGTCTGTAACCATAGTCTCGGCTGTCAGTAATAATAATGTATGAATGTATAATGTTATGAAAACGAAGTCCGACCGAAGTGAATATTTGATGCTTGATCCAAGTATAACTATAGTTTAATTTTGAGTTTATGTTTGATACTAAGGATTTTTTTTTGTAATACGCAGCAAACGAGCAGATCGTAAGCGATTACCACCGCCCATGGACACAAGAAACACAAAAGGAGTAACAAATGCGTTGCCATCCATTTGGGTTGGGAAAAGCGATAGGAGGAGGATTGGGATAAGGGAGAAGAAGTAGGGAATGGAGCCTCCGGCACTCTCACTCACCGAATGAAACACAACAGTTTAGGTACTGTTACTTTACGTCAAATTTCTGTGAGAGGAGGGTATTTTTCAGGTCGATCCAGCCTATTCATACTAAAATCAGCAAGGCTCTACTACCTATAGCCAAGGTCACCGTCGTCAAGCTTAATCTTGCGTATATCTGAAATACTAGTTGTTGCATATATCAATGGAAGTCGTAAAAAATAGCTAGTGAACAATACAGTATTATTAATACCCCTTTGATTAAAAAATCTGATAATTTTACTAGTTCAATCGCACGCTATTGACTTGCCTGCTGAAACAATATTTATACATCAAAATTAATTGTTCATGAAATAAATAGTGATGACGCTATAAAATCCTGAGTATTGGTATTACTTATTTGCTAAAGAAAATTGTAAAAACGGGTTTACGTAAAAACATATCTGATGGATAATTATCAGATATTCTATTTATAGCTGGTTTATATCCACTGCGTGACAGCTCAAAACACAATCAAATTACTTCTTAACTTTTTTAAATTAAAATATTTTTCTTATTTATTTATTCTTCATATGCACAAAGTATATAGGCGGACTTAATGCCATAGGCATTATCTACCAGTCTACCTTAGAGTGGAGCAGAGAGAGAGAGAGAAGAAGTAGGTGTATTATATGATGTAGGTTACGAAAAGTTACTAATTATTGAATTAAATTTATTGGTCCTAGTAATTATACAATAACATACATAAATATTTATTATAATAAAAATACATAAACGTAATACATACACATTAAATTCAAATATAATAACAAATAATATACATAAACATATTATGATACATGTTAATATACATATAGGTATATACATAAACATAAACCTGGTTAAGATAGTGGCTTAGGATACATTCGCGGACTCAGCTAACAAGAGTTCCTTTACTTTGGACTTGAATATGAATTTGGTTTTGGCCATTCTGATCTCAGGAGGTAGAGCATTCCATAGAAGAATATATAGGTTTCAATATCCTATATTGCTGTGTATTGTTTGTATTTTTGAGTCTAATGGCACTGATACACCTGAGCATTCAGTTGTAACAGAACAGCGAGCATTCGCCGTTATTTTTTTTATCCAACCGAACATTTTCACGATCATTCTAGCAAAAACTCTAATCTGTAGAATATAGAAAAAATATAGAAATCTCATTACAACAACAGTTTTACCCAAAATAATTTGAACAGGTTTAATAAATCACACAAGTGTCAGTTCCTGCGTTCAAATTCATTTATCGATATCGAGGGTTTATCAACATTCTATTGAAATTAATTATGTGTAAACTAAATCTAAGGGTTTATTGTAAACATTATCGATATTCATTCTGAGTAAGCTCATTACTAGTCAAGTTAACATTAGTGACAAAGGCTCTAGACAGCAATTGAACTGCAATCGGACTGCACGTTTGGTTTGCAGTTCTATTGCAGTCGTGTCAACTGCATTCAAACTGCATCCGAACTGCATTCCAACTGCAATTGCAGTTGGATTGCAGTTGAAATGCGGTCCGTCTGTCTAGAGCCAAACTACGAACATGCTTACCTAGATAAAGATCAAAAGTTCAAGCGAATTCTATGTATTTTCTATATTCTAAGGCTCGCCAGAATGTTCGTGAGAATGCTGGCTAAAACACACTCATTTGTTTTGTAATATTCGTGAGAATGCTCATTAGAGGTGAATGCTCAAGTGTATCAGCGCCATAAGATTGAAGAAGACAATGTTCAAGTTCTTACTATGAATGAAATGCGGTGTACTGGTAAATAAAAAATATCCTTTGGAAAATGTGCCTTTCTTTAAGTATCTGCCAGTGTCATGATGAAAATTATAAAAATGCTATGTCTTATGTTTTTCATACAGATTTTTTCTAATAAAGATGACTAATATGGTAAATGGACCTGTTCACGGATGTACGATATCAGGTGCATTAGCTTTAGTGCTACGGGTATCACAAATCTATGGAGTAGCAGCTATTAGTTTCAAAAAAGACAAAAAAGGCTGGCGAATTCGCGCATCAACATGTGCGAAAGTGTGGGGTCGCATTTTGGCGCCAATTTTGAGTGAGTACATTATTTTTCCTTTTTATTCAATATTGCAGATAATAAGAATATTATGGAAATTTTTAATATTAGATTTGCAATCATAAAACGAAGTTATGAAATTAAGAAAGTAACGGTAGGCAAAAATTATTGTAATTAGGTACATAATATATATGAAATTATGACTGATTGAATATAGAGATCACACGTATAATTATTCTTCGGCTTCGGGTGACAGTTATAATAAAATCCTGTTAATTTTGTATACAAGCTTGTATTTATAAATTGATTTTTCTTTTCAGCTATATCAGTCCTACTCTTCAGATTTCTTGAGCTGTATCTGAATGAAACGGTGTCTTTTCGTAATAGTTTGGCATCTAGAGTGATAGTGAGAACTATCGAAGCATGTAGAATGCCAGCAGTTCTACTTGCGCAAGCATTCTCCGTTGGTCGGATGGACAGTGTAATAACCTGCTTAGCACAAGTACAGAAGGGATGGTTTCTTTGTATACGTATCTTTTAATAAAAAATATTTGCATTGGCGCAAAATAAAAAAACAGACTGAACGATTTACCAACTGCTAGAAAGGTAGTCTTTTGGGAAGAAGAGGGTTCTAGCGTGGCGGCCACGCACCGGACGACGCAACAGGGGTGGGCCTGCCGCGTGGGCCGAGGATCTGGTCCAGACTTCGGGGAACGGTTGGATGCAGGCGGCTTAAGATCGGTCTGTGTGGAAAACTTTGCTATGTCTTGCTTTACTCCGGAATGCCAGAAGCCTTTACAGTTTCCTTTCATATGATCTACATTATCCAGTAATAGTTCTCCATGATACTCAAATAAATCTAAATTTGGCATCCTAGGCTCCCCTACAACAAGTATCTAATAACTTATTTTAAATTGTCTTTCGGAATCTATACCACGTACCTTTGTTTGGAGTTACCGATATTTCGGCACTGTTTCAAGCGCCATGTTCACGGATGTACTGAAATTCCTATTAGAATTCCTATTATTAAATTCCTATAAGTATCTTACAATATAGGTAGTAAACGTTTTACAACATGTAGCCTGAAGCTATTTATATATTTCAGATTAATGGGCTACTAAGCAAATACGAACCACTGACATGCATTGAAAAAGTGAAATGGAAAACGGTGATTTGGACACTTTTTATTGGGCATATAATGGTGTATGCACAATATTTTTATGATATTTTCAAACTTAGTAATATGCATAGTTATCGATGTAAGTATTTGTAAAAAAAGTAATTTAGGTGTATTCTCAAACCTCAAACTCAATTATATTTGTAAAAAAATTGAGGTCAATATAAAATATGGCACACTATTAATATGATTTATTATAACGTTAATTAACATTAGATATAACTGAGAATTAGAAAAGACAATACTTGTTCACGAAGCAGAGCCTTCGTAAGAATGAACAGGCAAGAAATACATTGTCACTTTTTTAATCGCCACTTAAAAGCGTTGCATTCAAATGTTTTTATATGTTATACATTCCTTTATGACATCACGTTTGCATGGTTTCACGAGGTAGTCACATCATGTGTAACTGACTGACAGTCAGACAAGCTACAGCCAGAACTATTAGGCGCAAGAAGTTGAAATTTGGCATGTACATATTTTCCTGGGGCCCGTAGTGATGCACTTAGAAGGGATTTCCTGAAATTCTCACGGGTACGGGCAGAAACAGTGTAAAAGTGTGGGCGTAGCTGCGGCCATCCTTTATTTATTTTATAAAATCCCTAATAGTTAAAATCGACTTTAATAATAATAAACAGCATTAGTTAAAATATCACGTCAAAGGTTGTTTTCTGTTTTACCACAGATATTTTCAGAATCTTGTACACAACCTCATACTATACAATGAAATTAATGTTGAGTGTGCTGTATATTCAGATAACTCTGATATTTATGGATGTTAACGCCGCTTTCAATCGCCTAAATAACTACTTGGAAACGTTGTTACGGCAAATGGGTCATCCACGTATGTATATGACAATAATATTTCCGTCTTTATTTTATTGATGTTATTGTACTTTTCTTTAATCTCAAACAGCAAATTTATGTTTAAGTATAGGACAGTGAATGTAGTAGGATGTAGCTGAAGCTTACCAGATGTTGAGGTATAATTTGAGATAATTCTGCGATATTTTTAAGAGCAAAATAATATTTTTGTAAATTGGTGTTTTTAATACCCCAGCATGTGGTAGCGATTCCAAAACCTATCCTCAATAGCCGCTATGTCTTTAAAATATTTTGACAAAATATACATAATTTGCATATTTTTACTATTAGGTATGTTGTTTAGTATCATAATTATACATACATAATATGTATTTTCCCGAAAATTATGTATGTTTCTCCTGTTTGATATAGTTTTACTATATATATTTTATAGTAATAGGCAGCAAACGAGCAGACGGATCGCCTGATGGTTAGCAATTACCGCCGCCCATGGACACAAGCAACACCACACGAGTCACAAGTGCGTTGCCGCCCCTTGGGGTTGGGAAAAAGGTAAGGATGTGGAGTGGGATGAGGGAGAAGGAATAGGGGATAGGACATCCGGTACTCTCACTCACCGAAAGAAACGCAACAGTTTAAGTACTGTTACTTTACGTCGATTTAATATCGAACTTGAGAAACATAGGGGGTTGGAAGGTTTTAGTTAACGATCCTAATTACCAAAACTAATAATATGTATGTGGTTTTAGCTTCTTATTTAACACCACATACTAGAAACCAAGAAAATATCAGTGACAATATTTCTAGAAAGACTTTAAATAAAGTTATTGATTCAACGAACAACAGAGCGTAGGAAAGAACATAACACCTACGCTATATAAGCACGATAAAGGTACGGTATTATTAGTATCTATTAAAAAGACCTTAAGAATAGAAGCTTGAAGGATAGTAGCTTAAAAATTGTTGCCTCGTGCGGCGATCGAATCATAGTAAAACTGAACGACGCAGTTTGAAGTTGTAACTACTAGTGAAACTATGCAGTCTCTTATCTACATGTGTTTTCTTCAGATACAATGAATAAACTAAGAAGCAAGGTTCCTACAAGTCTTCATAAGCTCAGCTACCTACACTATTGCCTGTGTGAGATTGTAAAAATACTGAACGATAGTCATGGTAGTGTACTGGTGACGTTAAGTGTGTACTTTTTTCTGAATCTCATATTAACGCCATACAACTCAATCAGTAGAATATGTAAGTTTGTATAATACATCTATTAACTCACTAAAACCTTATATCCATGCTTACGTTAAAGGTGCTCGAGCACTAGTATTTAATATTTTAACCGACGAATAGATCGGAAGAGATTGTCTAGTTACTAGTCCATTCTATTTTTTTATGTTTATTCACTCATTACTTTTTTAGTGGATTTGCCGATCACCTCTCAAAAATGTTGGAAAGCAGCCAGGTTAAAAAAATATGTGAATTGATTGATTTGCTAATTTTTGCCTCAAAACGAATTAAAATAAGTATTTATTTTCTTCATATTAATTATTGTATTTAGCTTTTTATTACAGTCCATAAGACTAATCAATATATTATTCTGATATCAGAGGCAATTTGGTCAATATATCATATGTCAAGCATGTTTATGGTAGTTAATTCCTGCCACCGGACCACTGCCGAGGTATTATTGTTTTTGTAAAAAAAACATAGATATTTTCAATTGATTTTAGGTTGGTAAATTCTTAAATTATTAATTTTTTTTTGTGATAAGATGGATCGCACGAAGCAACTACTCAGCCAAATGTTTCGCGTGTGCTCTGTAGAAGATGCTGCAATTTTGGAAGAGCTGCAAATATTTTTCGAGGAATTCAGATGCGACAGTGTGGCTTATAGACCTCTAAAGATGTTCAAAATGGACAGGTCACTTATTACTAAGGTAAAAATGTTACGGTAAAACGCATAGATGTAAATAAGTTGCTTTGCAGAGCTTCTTTGCCTTTACCTGAGCTTTCGATAATACTTTCAACGTTTGTTTTCTTTCAAACATGCTTATCTTCAGTCTGTCCCAATACTTATTTTACTGCATGTTCTACGTTTTACTTTGATGACTGCTCACCTCATTAAACAATTAAAGTGTCATTGATTTGACAGTACAGTTTGGGTATACCAGCAATGTACTGTACATTGCTGGTGTACCCCAAGGAGTCATTTTGTATCCTTATCATATTTTATTTTAAAATAATTGTATTATTTAATAATTATTTGATGCTTTAAATATTTGACCAATATTAAAGTTATTTTACAATTTGAGTGTAATAGTACAACTGATAATAATGCTTATTATGCTGTTTACATTATCATTAGATAGTTAAATAATATACTTTATGCTATACCAAAATATAGCACATTGCACTCTACACTCTTACAAAGCGAATTAAAGAAACGATATGAAGTTAATTATGTACAACGGTGGGTCTTCACAAAGCACATAATATGTCACTGCTATAAGAGTATATAACCCATGTACCTCTAGAAATTAGAAAGCAAATTGGAAATTTGTTTAAAATAGGATTAAAAATGTGGTTATTTGAAAAGGTATTTTATAAAATGCATGAATTCTTTAGTTGTAAGCATTATTAAAATCTAATATTCGGGGTTAGACATAAAGACATAAAGACATATTTATTTCTGCATTTCGGTTGTTTACATTATACATGTCAAAACCCTATTCTAGATGATGCCGGCTTTTCCTAGCTAAATGACTTCTTGAGAAGAAAGGCCGAAACAAACTCAGAGTCATTGTTTTTTTTGTCACTTCAATTTCTTTAGTCTTTTCTTCATCTTTTAAAGTCCAGACAAAAAAGGGTTTAGTATGCACGTACAATGCAGGAAATTATCTGACGCTTTTGACTGACTCGGCCCACTGATGGCCCGCATTCAACAGCAATCGTACGGCTCAACCTCAATTGAGGGAGCCAGCACGATCTGTATCACTATGCCTCCACGCCATCAGAAGGTGTATGCATAAGCATGTCAGCCTAAGCCATCAGACAGGTTGCCACAACTATTTGTTTATATGTTTAATAATGCCCACATCGTACTCACAACTTTACATGCTAATACACAGTAAAATACATGTTGCAAACAATAAGTAAAAATAATAAAAATTTAAACAATAAAATGTCATATATTTAAAATATCAGAAAATATTATTAAATGTCAGAAAAAAATATTGAATGTCAATTTATGAATAATAATATATTACTTAAGAAATTTTAAATGTCAAAAGAAAATAAATAAAATAACAATGTCAAATCAAACAATGTCAAAACAAAATAAATAAAATTACAAATGTCAAATTAAAAATGTCAAAATGTAAAAATATAAGTATTACAAATGTAAATAAAAATATCATGTCACTAATTTCAAAATGTCAAAATTCATAATTTTTAAACTCAATTCCAGGCATTTTTGTCTGCTAAATAATCTTTAACTGTGTAATAAGCTTTTGAACACAAGCTCTGTTTAATAAATACTTTGAATTTATTAATACTTAGTTCCTGAATATTGCCTGGAATTTTGTTGTAAAAACGTATGCTTTGACACTTGTATGAGTTACTTATTTTTTGTAGTCTAGTTGAAGGTAGAACAAGTTTGTTTTTATTTCTTGTGTTTAAATTATGAATGTCGCTGAATTTAGAAAACATATTTATATTTTTCCTGACATATAACAAGTTCTCATAAATGTATTGAGATGCGACAGTCATTATCTTAATTTCTTTAAATTTTTCCCTCAGTGAATGCCTTGAACCAAGACTGTAGATTGCATGAATAGCCCGCTTCTGCAGTACAAACACAGTTTGAATGTCAGCTGCGTTGCCCCATAATAAAATGCCATATGACATTATGCTGTGGAAATAACTAAAATATACTAACCTGGCCGTATCTATATCAGTTAACTGACGAATTTTGTAAACCGCGTATGCTGCAGAGCTAAGTCTATTCGACAACTGACCTATATGTGGACCCCACTGTAGCTTAGAATCTAAGGTTATGCCTAAGCATACGGTGTTATCTATAAGATCCAACTCTTCTCCATTCAAACATATGTTAGGTTTAACTTGTTTTACATTCGGTCTTGAAAATCGTATACATTTTGTTTTTCTTTCATTTAACAGTAAATTGTTAGCTGTAAACCATTTAACTACTTTAGAGAGAGCGTTATTTACATCGTCATTATTTGATTGTTGTCGTCATAGTTTAAAAATAAGTGATGTATCATCAGCAAATAACACTATCTCTTCATTATTTTGCATAATGTATGGCAAATCATTAATATATACAAGGAAAAGGAATGGACCAAGAATTGAACCTTGCGGCACTCCCATTGTGACCATTGAACCCATAGAAACTTTTCCATTTACCTCAACTCTCTGTATCCTATTACTCAAATATGATGTTAGGAGATCCAAAGCAGTGTTCTTAACTCCATAGTAATGTAATTTCCTGATCAATGTTTCATGAAACACGCAATCAAAAGCCTTAGATAAGTCACAAAAGACTCCCAGAGCATCATGCGACTCCTCCCAGGCATCAAAAATACTATCTAAAAGCTCAACTCCAGCATCGGTAGTTGAGCGACCCCTAGTAAAACCAAATTGTTTTTCATGTAACAGCTTATTGTTATTAAAATGAATTTGAAGCTGACCTAGAATTAATTTTTCAAAAATTTTACTAAACGTGGGTAGCACAGATATTGGCCTATAATTTGTGGGGTCAGATGTGCTACTTGATTTAAATAACGGAATTACTTTACTACTTTTCATTTGATCAGGAAACACACCACAGTCAATGCATCTATTGAAATTCATTGCCAGTTCCGGTGCTACTGTGTTGATTATAAATTTCGTAATCACAACAGAATTGCCCCAAAGATCACTAGTCTTCTTCAAATTAAGGGTATTAAAAGTTTTTACAATATCTCTGTCAGTGACATAACGAAAACTAAATTCAATGTTACACCTATTGACATTTTGTTTCAATAGAGATTCGGCGTCATTAGGGGACGAGTTGAGGGATTTAGTGGTTGAGACTGGAATGTCTGTGAAGAAATTTTCAAATGCTGTGGCAACCTCAAAATCTGACTTTAATATCTTTTTATTTAATTGAAGAGTGTAATCGTTACTTTTAATCTTGACCCTTCCAGTCTCATTGTTTATAATATCCCATGTTGCTTTTATTTTATTGTCACTGTTTTTAATTTTTGATTTTAAATAAAGTGTCTTAGCTTCACGACAAATCTTTTTAAATAACTTGGAATAATTTCTTACATATTGACAAAATTGTTCATCATTTTTATTAATTACTTTCTGTTCATATAATTCGTAAAGCTTATTTCTACTTTTATAAATTCCAGTGGTTGCCCATTCACTGAAGGATGTAGTACCAGCAACTGAGATCCTCTTAGGGACAAAGATAGAATTGAATATAGTACAGTACATGTCAAAGAAAGAATTGTACAACTTATTAGGATCGTTATTATAGCATAAGTATGGTAATGTACTTGTGAGTTTATCCTTAAGTCCCTCCAGACGACGCAAAGTTTTTGGCACCACACTCAATTCCTTTCTACCTACTTTTTTAGACTGCATAGCAAATGTTATAGATTGTCCACAATGACCTGATGTTAATTTGTTAATTATTTGCTTTCTAACTGGTACAATATCTGTAAATATATTGTCTATACAAGTAGATGTCGTGGAAGTTATCCTGGTGGGTTCCAAAAATAAGCATGCAAGATTATATGACTTGAACAAATTCTTAATTTTGTGGCAATTCAGGGAATCTTCTAGTAAATTAATATTAAAATCGCCACCTACTATTATAGATTTATTTTGTTGGCATAGCTTCCGTAACACATCATCCATGACACTTTCAAAGTTGTCATAGCAGGATGATGGTGGCCTATACACACTCAAAACAAGAAGTTGGTCCAACTCCACACAGGCTATTTCAACTGTCCGTTCAACAGAGAAACTAACAATGTCACTACGATTCTTAAATTTAAGCAGCTTGTTAACTAAAATCAACGATCCACCATGTATTGCATTTTGTCTGCTGAACGAACTACCAACTAGATGGTTATTAAAATTGCACATGAACTGGTGATCTTTAAGCCAATGTTCTGTTATACACAAAATATCGACGCATTCACCGTTCATGAACAACTCCACTTCTAAATCTTTATTTGACATACCTTGTATATTTTGACGTACCAGTTTTAATACTTGTGAATTTCTAAATGAATTGTTAGTTGGATTGGGCTTATTCGTACATACCAGCCCATTATGAATGAAAGTGTCATTGCAAGAGGTATTCTCTATTGTCGAATTATTTAATTTAAATTAATAGAAATGTCAGACTGTGTAGCCAAAATACTGGCTGAATCATTATATATGTCATTTTGTTGCTGTATAGGGGCAACACGTTTATTAGCCAAATTCTTGGCTGAAATGTCAATACAAAATGCTAGCGACTCAGCTAGTTGTCTTTTATAATAAGAATTCAGATAACAAGTATCTTGCGTCAAATGTAAAGCTTTACTAACATAATTGTTAGAGTCAAAAACATGAAATTGATAGTTATTGTATGACCAACTACACAAATTTATGTTAAGACTATGTCTAATATTATTTTCTTTCTGTGGCAACCCTTTACTGAAAGGTAAAGTGAGCATAATAATTTGATTTAAATTTAATTCACATAATTTACTGTAATAATAGAATAAAAGTCTTTTATTTAAAGATCCTCTTTTACCAAGTAGGATCAATAAAGTTGTATCCTGGTCAAAATTTGAAGTTTATAATTTTATCTAAAATAGCAATGGAACTTAACCCAGGCAAACAGTAGTTCATCACTAACCCATCACTATATGTGTTCGCCAACAACTGACCCATACCTTTTCCAATCTCGTCACTAAATATTATCACTTTATTTTTATTTTGTAATATAGTTTTACTGTCTAGTTTGTTATTTTTTAATTTATTTAGAGTGTGTTTAATATTTGAATTTGTATTGTTTAAAGAACTATTTGGCAAAACCGGGTCACATGTTGGCAATGAGCAAGCTGGCGAGTGTTGGTGGTTGAACTGGATGTCATTGTTCAATGGTATTGAGCATTTGTTACTATTTGATGCCACCAACTCATTCATTGCCAATATGTACTCTTTCATTTGTAGTTCAGAGCTTTTATATTTATTTGTCATTGATACTAATTTGTCACTAAGATTATTTAATTCTACCTGAAAATTATTTATTTCTAATTTATGTTTCAAATTATTTTGGTGATATTTCTGTGTGTATATTTTTAATTTTTCAAGAGCAAGTAATCTTTCCCTATTTAACTTAACATTTTTTATGAAATTTTTTTTTCTGTGAACTAATTTTTGGGTCTTTTTTATGAATTTGTTTATTTTGACATATTTCTTAATTCTATTCCTACTATCCCTAATCAATTTTATTGAATTATTTGATTCTTTGCACACTGAGAGACTATTTGGAAATGATGCTTTAAAATTATTGATGTCAGTAATCATGCATGGAGCATGAACCACCAGCTCATCGAACAGACTTTGATTTGCCGAGGTAGTGATCTGTTCTTGGGTGAATTCTAGATGTCTTATTCTACTATTTGCCTCATGTAACTGTTTGTCTAGAAACTGAATACGGTCAAGTGCTAGTTCGTACTGTGAGCTACACTCGGCAAACCCGTCCACAATGAGCTGAAGTCCAACCCGAGCACTCATGGCATCAGAGAATTGAGTATGTAGCTGAGCCATTTCACATTTTAATATCTTATTTTTTTCCAGTTAGTTCAACATTTCTTTCTCGTTATCTTCTCTTTCCTCTATCAGTTTGTTACACAACTCCTTAGAGGTCTTTAATTCAATTAAAGCCAGTTGGAGTTTAGACTCTTCCTGGCGAGCCAAAGCTTTACGAGTCATAATCATAGTGAAAAGAGAGAAATACAAGTACAAAGAAAGTTTTGTTCAAAAGTAAAGGAGAAGATTGAAATACGTAGTAATAGTAGAGTTTAAAGCTAAATATTATTGTAAGAAAGAACAGCTGATCTCGTTGAAAGTTGTGTAACCAACTAACAAGGTTTAGGTTATGTTTATGTATTTTTACTATTTATAGGTGATTATTTAAGAACTTGATAGCACTTTTTATTCGAAAATATACTTATTAAAACTATTTTATACGTATAAGTAGTTAAAGTATGAAATTACCGATTTGTACTGAAAATCAACATTGTTTATTTTTTATTTTTAACATATTTATTTAATCAAAATGGTTACCATTATTATCTATACATTGCTGCCATCTAATAGGAAGGTCATTTATGCCTTTGCGATAGAACTCTGAGGACCTAGACTGCACAAACTGTGTGAAAGCATTTTGTACTGCCTCCTGGGAAGAAAACTTCTTGTCACGTAGATAATTGTCCAAATCACGAAAAAAATGGTAGTCCGTTGGAGCACGGTCTAGGTTTCTCGTGCTGTATGAGGTCTCGCGTTGTCATGGAGCAATAATGGTGAACATCGATTCATGAGTCGGGGCTGTTTTACTGCTAGTTTTGCCAACATTTCGGTACAATAGACATCTGCCGTTATTGCTTGACCAGATCGGAGAAAACTATAGTGAATAACACCATGAGACCACCAAACAGTTACCATTGCCTTTTTATTCACTGTTGTGGCGGTTGACCTAAGGTCAGCCATTGCATTTTTCTTTTACGGCTATCATAAAGAATTCACGTTTTATCACATGTCACAATTCGATCCAATATTCCTTCATTTCTGTACCGATTCAACAAGGCAACACAAGTTTCAACACGCGTTCCTTTCTGCAGATCAGTCAAATCATGAGGCACCCATTTTTCGTATTTTATTGATTTGACGCAAATGAGTCAATATCGTGGGTAAGGTAACGTTAAACCATGCCTCTAATTCCTGGGTAGTTTGACCATGATCAGCTTCCACCATCTCTCTTAATTCATCGTTATTCACCTGTGTGGACAGTCTTCCTCGTGGCTTGTTCTTCAAATCGAAGTTTTCATCGCGAAAGTGTTTAAACCAAAATCACACGGTGCGTTCATTAGCAGACCCCTCTCCAAACGCAACATTGATATTGCGGGCTGTTTCTGCCCTGTTACTTCCGCGTCGGAACTAGTAGTCAAAAATCACTCGAATTTTCGCAGTATCCATCTTTCTTATCTTAGTTGAATAACAAAAACAATTGAAAGTCGATAATCAAATGTTTCACATTTTTAAAGAAGAACATCATAGAAACCATGTGAAAAAAGTTTCATTCAAAAACCTCAAACCATGAAGATTCTATGTCAATTCAAAGTACCTATTACAATAAGACGGCAATTTCATACTTTAACCCAATTAAAAATGAGCGTGTATAATACTATTATTATACACGCTGATTTTTAATTGGTTTTGGAGCGAAAGCCATCTTATTACTTATCGTTAACAGAACCTAACCAGCTAATAAAATTTGAAATCTAAGCTATAAAAATCGTAACAAAAATATTAAATTATTGGTACGAGAGTTCGTAGTTATGAAATAAATCGCGCGCGCCGATGTATGTTCGATCGTGCCACACACATACCTACACAGATAGATATTAAACACACGACACACACTGATAAACATTGCACTGTAGGTACAGACCCCGCCACCGGCGTGCGCGCATCGCAACGCGGGGTGACAGGAGTAGGGGCGGGGGTCGGTTGCAATTTGCCGCTCGTCACTCCGACAGCCTTTAGCCTCGCGAAATTAGGTCAACGGGACGCCCGTACGTGACGTTCGACCCCGTCACTGTACCCGTGTTACGTCGCGCGCGCGTCGTAATGGATCGGCATTATGAATATTCCAATATTGAGTTCGCGTCTATGGTGCAAGTGTATTACATGTCTGGTGAAAATATGGAAGAGGCGAGGCGCATGTATTCCTTACCAGACCACCTGGAATCGTTGCGCACGCGAGGTATTCACTCACCCTAAGTGCCATCACCAAACACAATCCTGGCTGTATACGTAAGTACTGTTTATTCTGTGGCTGTAGTACAACGCCTCATACAAACAAAAGACAATGTGTGAAAGGTGTAAATTGATTGTGATGTACGAGTACCTAGGCAGCAAACAGCAAAGGTAAAAAATTTGGTTTATTCATTATTGAATATCTACTGTGATTACATTCTTATAAATACCATAGAAATACGCAAGTACTTAACTTTTCCATTGTTAAAATCTTTGTCTTGTTATTCAAAAGATAATGTAGGTACCTATGTCTAATAACGTAACGAATAATTCTTAGTTTATCGTTTTTCTTCTACTAGTTCATCATGATTTCCTAAACCCACAGCTTGTTTTGACGATTTTTGATTCTAAGTCCGAGTAATGTTCCAAGAAATTATTGAATACTATTTAGTTACATACGTTTATTATTTTAATTATTTATTACTGCACTTCATGGTTGGTGCAGTGGTTTAAGCGATGTTTGACACAACACTTTGTGTGATTCATAAATTGTTGTTTCGACTACTGTGTCTGTTAATGGTAGGTTTGTAATGTCCCTCGTGAGACAGAATTTATCACTAGGATGCGGGAGGGGTTCTTAAAAAGAGAACAAAATAAGAAAACAAATGTGTTTAAAATTGTTGGCATCGTAATTACCTAAATCGTGTTTTCTAAATAAATTACCACTAATATATTATCACTATCAATCTCCGCACTAACTACCTTACAACCTACAACCGCTGATGGTAAACAACAGCTGACGGCGGCGCCCGGCGCGCGCGGCAAGGTCATGACCGCGCGGTGCTCGAACACTACCTACTCATAAACAACCGTGTGTACTACGTATTTCCAGCAGTTACTGATTTTTTTTAAAACTATTTTGTTTTAGGTGCTAGGTGAATTTTGATTTTGAAAATGAATAGAGGATTTTATTTCGGATATGAGGTTTCTTTTTCATAAACCAATAAAAAATCAGCGTGTATAATTGCAATGCCCGTAACGGGTAAACTGTTGGTACATTATACATATTTAACATCCATGTACATTACTACACAGTTATACAATAAATTCTGACAACAGCCATTGCTATACCACATCAATTATAATTATAATAACTTCTACTCGATGGTATTTGTTATAATACATTTAATAAAATGGAAAAGAAGATAATCTTAATATTAACGATTCTTCTGTATGTATGTCACCTAACTCCCCCTGACTGGATAATATTCTGAGTGTATATTCCTTCATAGGTTTTATCTATGGGTTCTCGGCTTGCTTGAAAATATAATTTAACACGGTAGATCGCGCGCAATCGCTGTATTTTATTTAAAGGATTAGCAGGAGGACATGGACGACATTTGCCATATATACCAAATTTCTTTTAAATGTAAGCAAATTATAGTTTTCTGTCAGAAAAACAAAGAGAAAATTTGCCAAATTAGAGACCTTGTATTTTTTTTCAAAAAAACGTGTTATAAATAGAATTCAAAAAATTATATTGATTTAATTTTTTTGCAGATATTCGCTGGCGTCGGGATTTATCTGGCTGCCCTTATACAGCTGTATGCAATCGTTTAAACTTATTCATAAGAAGCTGTTGTCCAAATTCTGAAACCTTCAAAATCAGCGGATTTGTAAACAAACGTTCAACCTCCGTTTTACCAATTCATTTTCTTAAGTACATTTAGTAGTTGAAACGTCTACGTCAGAAAACGAATCTACTACAATTATTTAACGTATCTAACTTTAATGGTATCTTTACGCTTTGTGATGACGATATGTCAGTCAGATTGCAGTAAGTCTAGAAAAAATCTTAATTTAAAAAATACTGCTATTTGATAGCGATTTGGTATTTTTTTATAGACTCACGCCTGTATCCCCGAAGGAGTAGGCAGAGGTATAATATTACACCCACATTTTGCCATGAATTCTTAAGTCCAACGTAATAGGGGGCGAGCTTATTGCCGTTACCGGGCACATTACCAGACTCCGAGCTGGTACTAAGAATTTGGAAAAACCCAGTAACACTTTTGCCCGACCCGGGAATCGAACCTGGGACCTCTGATCAATAGTACATACGCTATCCGCATACGCTATCCAGTGATGATATGATAAAAATCATCGTTCTAACGTTATCCCAGTTGCTACCAAGTCTTTTATTTTGTACTCTGAGTCCGCCTACTGGTTCAACCAGCTTTGGTAGAATTTTATGTTAAAATTAATAAGTAAGACAGTTGATATACAACTTGTTGCATATCTTTATAATAATTATGACATTAAGATCTGATTATAATCGTGATTCTTACAACTAGATGCATTAAAATAAAAATATCACTACCATCGTAATTATTTCTTGAACTTGATATTTTATTATAATAATTTAATATTTAAGCCAACAACGGCGTGACTATTCAAAGGATAAGACATCATTATTACAGTGCTTTTCATCAAAACAATAATTGACCACAAATGCGTATGTACATACAGTAATCCAATTACGATATTTCTGCTTTTGCTCGTCCCACTAAAACTGCAAGTGAATAGTCATTTAGGGAACATAAAACATAACGTAGGCCCTCCAATCAATTTCTTTACCTTCATAATACCTATCCTACAATATCCAAATAGGTTGTATGAATGTTATGTGAGTAAACCTTATATCAATAAATAGTGTATTGTAAGTGGTTATGTCGTTTTGCCATCACGATTTTACATTAAAAAAGGTGATATTAGTTGAGGACTTACTTAATAGGCGATTCTAGAACTTTATAATTTTGTTGACTAAATGGCACTATAGGCTGAAGCTTTATTTATTTTGATACCTATGTGAATAACGTAATGGTGCTGATACACCTGAGCATATACACAGAACAGCGAGCAGTCGCAGGTATTTGTTTTATCGATCCGAACATTTTCACGATATTTCTAGCGAACACACTAATCAACAAAAGCGTCAAAGCAAATTTACTGTTAAGTTGCTAGAATGCTCGCCAAAACGTTCGTAAGAAAGATAGGTAAATATAAAAGATAAAGATATATATTCGGCAGAACATGGTCCATTGAGGTGTTACATCATTATATGTATTCCGACATATTCACCCTTAACGGGCATGCGAATGTTGATACTTAAAAACTATATTAACATAGAATTATACAATAAATATTATTCCTTACAGTTTAAAAATTCTTGTACATTATAAAAACACTTTTCGATCAACCAACGTTTTAGTCTGTATTTGAATTGCCGTAAGGGTAGTTTTCTTAAATCACGAGGGATATGGTTGTAAAGTTATATTGACATATTATAGCTGTTTTTATATCGAAGAGTGCTTTTACAGAATTCATGTTTAAGTTCAGTAGCATCCCTTTTCACAAATCTACTATCCTCACTTACTTTGGTGAAAAAACGTATATCATTCCTAACAAACATAGCAATTTCCATAATATACAAGGATACCAATGTCAAAACCTTTAACTTCTTGAATATAGGTCTGCATCTTGTTAGTGCAGATACACCAGTAATTGCTCTTAAATATTTTTTTTGTACTATAAAGGCTCTATTTATATTTGTAAAGTTACCCAATAGAAGTATGCCATACCTTAAAACTGATCCTACATAACCATGGTAAGCGTTGAGAGCAGCACCTTGGTTAGTTGTGTTTCTTAGTTGTTTTAAGGCAAAGACAAATCTACTTGGCTTATTGCATAATATACTATCAATATGTGTCCCCTAGTTACAATAATTTTCTAATTCTATTCCTAGGAACTTTATATTATTAACTCTAGTAATTTCTTCGTTTTGTTATTTGATATATATGTTTTTTGGGTTCTGTTTATAATTTGAAAATTGTATGCATTTGGTTTTGGAAATGTTAATTTTAAGAGAGTTAGCTTCTAACCAGTTAATAATATTATTTATAGTTGCAGTAACCTCTTCATTGTGCATATTATTGTCAGTTTCGGGTATTAAGACCGATATATCATCTGCAAATAGTACGCATTTATAGTTTGTAATTTTTGGTAAGTCATTCACATATAAAAGAAACAGGAGGGTCCCAAGAATTCTTCCTTGTGGCACCCCTGAGGTATTAGTTTGAAATGGGGATCTATGTGTTACGACGACTTGTTTTGCATGTGCGAACAGTACTCCATGCAGGACCGGACTTGTGCTTTATATAGATTGAGCAATTGTTCCGGCGTGAAGTACTGCCTCACCCTGTTGAGGATTCCCAGCTTTTGGCCAGCTAGTTGAGCTTCGGCCTCTATATAATCCTATTACATTAGCCTCTATATCTCTGCCATCCTTAAACTATAATGCCGTTTTAAGTACCAAAACCACATTTTGAGATACGCGCGAAAAATGGTGAAATAATTTCAAATGGATGCTACTTCCTAACTTGAAGTCACATGTGAACCTTTAAAATACCTAAAATATGTCATTAAAAGCTCTTTAAGTCAATGCTGGTGCCATTCGAAAACGCTTCCGTAAATTAAAGAAAATAAATATTTCATATTTTTGCAAAGTAATCTTTAAAATATCAAGTCCTAAAAACATGACTATAATGCCGTTATGCACACCTTAACGGCATTTTTGCTAATGGTTATATCCTAATATTGCAATTATATTACCACTCTTAAGAAAATTTGTATAATACAAACCTTAAAAGCCGTTAAAAGCGCTAGCGATAATATAGGTTAGCACTATAGCTTAAACAAGTAGACTCGAACTACGTTATAATGCCGCTGAGTCACTTAACGGCAATCAAGACAAGTAAATTTCAATAATACCTAAAAGATATTTTTGTTATATACATTTTAGCAATGTAGCTAAAATGCCGCTAAGTACAAAACCTTTGACGATAACGGCATTTTAGCTATGCAATGCGCGTCATAAAATGAAAAGAGAATCAAATAAAAACAAACAATTCAATTAAATTATTTGTTTATTCCTAAATCAATCATTATTTTTTAAATATCTTATCAAATATTTTTACACTTACTGCATAACCATATGGCAGCATTTAAAAAAGATTTTTAAAATGTGTTCTTTTTTATAAATTCACCTCGATCACAACAACTTTTTTATGAGGAACTTTGCTAAATTAAGGCATTCAATAATTAAAAAAGTCTGTCTTTAGTTACTTAAAATTACTCGGTACTATTAATTGACCTATTATTATTAATTGGATAATTAATCGTGAATGAAGAAAGCTTCTCTCTGGTTCTGCAACTTGTATGGTCTTGAAAGTTTTTAATTTTTCTAATATAAAATAAACGAGTATAATGTCAAAATTAAACAAGTAATGTACTTTGCATCAGTCTATAATTCGTTATAAGTTGGATAGAACAATTTTTACCACTGAATTTTAACATCTCAACATGCTTTAGTTTTTATTCTTTAACATTCCATGGACATTCAAGCCAAAGTATTTCAAAGTTAAGAAGAAAAATAGTATACATACATACATACATATCGTCACGCCTTTTATCCCCGAAGGGGTAGGCAGAGGTGTATTTTTACACCCACTTTTCGCCAGATATAATTTAGTCCCACGTAATAAGGGGCGAGCCTATTGCCGTACCGGGCACATTTCCAGACTCCGTGCTGCTACTGAGAATTTCGTGCCTGAAAAACCCAATAACACTGCCCGACCCAGGAATCGAACCCGGGACCTCCCGATCCCACGCGCACATTTATGCCGCGAGACCAACGAGGCAGTCGTATAGGGTTTGATGTCGAGTTTTCCGTCTCTACGCCAAGATGGTATTTGCATCGTGTTATCCCTTAGTCGCCTCTTACGACACCCACGGGAAGATAGGGGGTGGTGACATTTGTATTCTATGCCGTCAACCACACGGCAAAAATAGTATCATAATATGTTATAAAATCAGATAGTCTTCATCTTATATTTAACTTTAAAATAGATCGATATTCAAAATTGGCATGTTTATAAGACTGACCAAAAATTCAAAACACCGCTATACACTTTTGAGCCCATATCGACTATGCCTGGTTATGACTTAGCATAATCGATGTGGGCGTCAAAGCAGCGAAGTTAAAATAGGACTGGGTGGGACATGTCACTAAGATGCATCTCGAAAACTGGATACACATCGCCACACAATGAAACCCTGAAGATGACACTGAGGCAGGCCGAAAAAATGACTTAATAGTTTTTTGGTAGACTGGCTAGATAAAGCCAAAGATCGGGATTTATGGAAGACCTTTGCCTAATAAAAACAAATATAACTTATGTTTAAAATAACATTTGCGAATAAAGTGAGAGTTTATGCACTGCCCCTTAGTTCATAGGTAGTTGACTGATTAAATTATTGAAGAAATCGTGGGAGCGAGAACACATTAATTCTTTGAAATTTCTTTGAAATTTTCCTCATGAAATTCTTTAATTGCCAATAAAGTGATAATCTGTTGGAAAAGTGAACTTATACGCGAGTAGGTGAGTATTGGGGGCTCGGATCAGATGAGATCCGAGCCCCCCAATACTCACTCTATTCGAATAGATGTCATTATTCATATTGAGATTGATTAAGCCGTCGTCGGTCCCGGTCGTCATGAAGATCTTTGACAATCGTTACAGGGCGTCAGTACCTTCTAAATAAACTGAAACTATTCCAAACCATGGAATATCGCTATCCCTTCGGGTTGCGGAGGTCAGACAGGCAGTCGCTCCGTGGAAAAGCTAATATTCAGCCAAATCCGGTTAGACTAGTAAGCGAACTCCAGACTGAAACCGGGATAACGCTAAGAGAATGATGATTCATATTGGGATTGATGCCATTATTCGAGTATATAAAATGAGGTACGCTTACCAGCAGAAATCAAGAAAATGCAATTCATTGGGATCGTCACGTCATTAGTAACTAATAGAATGAAGTTCTATTTCTTTCATCATTGTGAATGATAATGATGCTAATTAAGTGTTATAGGTAATCATTTATCCTTGTTCCTTAAATATTCTGTTAATACGTATCGAACGGTCTGTTCCATCTGATTGAAACCAAGAAACCATTCGAATCCGTTACAGACATTGACATATACTCTAACGATAGACAGAGCATGCCCTACAAATATTTTGTTCAAATTGTCCAACGTATGACGTCTCATCGTACTAACGCAACACGCAGGCGCAAGCAGCGCCAATCATTTACAGTGTCTAGTTATTATTATAGCCAATCAAACAACAACCAGTCCTGGCATCTTACCAATGAGTATCAAATAGTTCTCTAACGCTACTGGCTACTTATTGCCATTTGCAAGGACTATTTACATCACAGAAGAGATGTTTTCTGCCTACAATATTTCATCAACATAATAAGAACAGTTTATTTATGAAAATAAATGGAATTAATTGCTGGGGGTTTATTTAAGTAAAAAAAATTAATCTGCCTACAATATTTCATCAACATAATAAGAACAGTTTATTTATGAAAATAAATGGAATTAATTGCTGGGGGTTTATTTAAGTAAAAAAAATTAATCTATTAACATTTATTCAGATGTTTTTATTACAAAATAGAAAAATGTATTCGTGAGCGTAAGTTCAAGATTTGCCTTAGTTGCCTCACGAATAATTCTAATTTTTAAACTTTATATTTATCTTACTATAAGAATTGCTTAAACATATCCTTATATATAAGGCAGGATTCTTTGTCATTCTGTAAAGATGCCCTTGCCGACCACAGAGTTCTAAACCTACACATGTGGCAGATGGCACTATGTGCTACCCTAAGGCAACCAACTATTAAAAAAAATCTATGACGAAGTGGCCTGAGTAGCTTAGTCGGTACGGTATCGACACGGTTCGTCGTGGTCGCGGGTTGAAGTCCTGCATAAAAAAAATATTTTAAATTGCAGTTAAATTTACTCTAGCAAGAAATGCTCAAAAATATATTTTAATAACTATTCAATTGCCACCAAACACAATAATTTTGTGGTTTATTGTCTATTGGTCGGATAATGGAAATCGGGATCTGTTTTGGCCTCATGGTTCAATATTATTTTTGCGTATTTTTCTATAACTGCAAATGTAGGATGCTATGATGAAGTGTTGAAATATTCGTTTATACGGTTATTACGATCAATATACCAAAAAAATAAAAAGAACACAGAATTAGTGTTATACAACGTCAAATTGGTTTTATAACATTAATCAAACTAAGAAACTCTTAAAACCAATACCTTCACGAAGTCTGGTCTTAGTCATATAGTTTACCTACAATCACTTGCAATGTATTTCTGCATAGTAGTTAGTCTATGATCGTAAATGACGTCACATAAAAATAAAGAAATACATTTTAATGTGGTATTATGATACATTTAACTCTTTTATTTACATAAATAATTAAAAGTATTGACTAACCCTACTACAGATACAAGTTCTGATTCAAATTAATCGATATATCGTCGCCACACAGTCAATAAACGAAGCGGACCCACACCGCAGGAAAGTCTTTATATATATATATATATTTTTTTTTTTATTAAAATACAACTCCCGCATTAGGACTAAATCCTGTATCGCGGGGGACTTTACAAACATACAACTAACGGACACAATGAACACCCAGACTCAAAACAACAATTTGTGAATTACACAAAGTGTTGCCTCGTGTGGGGATCGAACCCACAACACTCGGCGCAGTGTCAAGCGGTGAGGCGGCCGCTTAAACCACTACGCCAACCGTGCAGTCAAAGTGACACTAGATTGTTTGACTTTCCGGTATGTTCATGCAAAGCATTTGAACAAAGTAAATGTTCTGAATGCTACATCTAGTACTTTAGTACATATATATCGATGGTTACAGAGCTGTTAGTACGAAACAGTTCTGCAACAGTTCATTTAAATTTAAAACTAATCTTTAATGAGTACCACATTATTTCTATCGAAATTATAGTAGGCAGGTTTCACTATTGATGGAAAATAAAACACAGAAGCTAGTGTAAGTATATGATATACAATTTATTTGCAATGATTAAATTAAAAAAACATTATTTTCTACACACCACTTATTCAAACAGAATACATTTTTTAAAGCACATATATTGTTATGATTTATACAACTCATAATATCAGATGAATTTGAATATTTTTTATATAATGTTAATAAATTGGGCAATTTTTACTTTCTAAATTATTTACATTATTATTATCAAGAATGTCTTTCAACCACTTAACTTTTTCATCTCCTTTTGTAAATATATTCTTATCTTTTAAAAAATCTACTAAGTGTGTTTTATAGTTGAAATATGGCACTGAGCCTTCATGCCAGCGTATTTCTCTGTTTCTTTCAATCCAGATTACTTGCAGACGTTCTTGTTTTGATAAATCATAAAACGGAAATGGTGGCTTTATCAGTAATACTTGCATACGCCCATGACACATTACTGCTATTTCTTTAGGAATAAACTCATTTTGATCGCTTTTAAATCCTTGTACATCTACAATAACATTCATGATAATTTCCTTACGATATTGGTTAATGGCTTGTATTCGAAAAGACGACCGTTTATAATTAGACAATAAGCAGATGTATTTTCAGGAAAATCTTTGGAACATTCTAATTCCAGCCGCACATCAACTGGTCCAGTTTTAAGTGAATCGTTTTGCCTTGAGCAATCAATCACAAAAAGTGGCGCTATTTCTTTGAATTGTTTTAAGTCAAGCAACGGATCAATACCCAGGTAACATGACTAACGGAAATTAGCATACATCTCGTACAATCTTAATATATAAAATCCTTGCATTACTGACTGACTGACAGACACGCTACAGCCGAAACTATTAGGCGCAGGAAGCTGAAATTTGGCATGTACGTTCCTTGGGGACCGTAGGGGTGCACTAAGAAGGGATTTCCCGAAATTCCCACGGGATCGGGCAAAACGGGTAAAATAAAATAAAATGCGGGCGTAGCTGCGGGCGTCCTCTAGTATACTGTATTTACTGTCATTGAAGTTAAGGTTAAGTGTATTATATTACAATGATCGAATTTGGAAGAACTTTTATTATGATCATTTTTTCTATTAGTTTGCAGACCAATTATTACATGCCTTGGTTTCTCTAGTTGAGAAGTAGTCTTAATCGACCAGGAATGCTTTTTTGTTTGGGGTAATAATGGATATTCGTATAAATCATAATTTCTAAACGCCTTCTGTATAGAAAGATCTCTCTCCAAACTCTTAAACAATAACAATTTATTACGATCAGAAACTTTTATATGTGGCATACGCCATTGTATTTTATGTATATCTAGTTCTATGTTATCGTCTTTATCCATAAGCACACAGCTCAATGCAGAGCTGCTTCGTTGCAAAATAAGTTCCTGTCTACAATTTATGATTACTTTGTTATAATCTTCTGCAAATCCTAGTATTTTGTTCAAGGGAATGATAATACTGAAATTATCATTTTTCAATTTCCAATCATTTAGGTTCCACCCCCAAACTGTTGCTGCCTTACTTTCACCTTCATTCATAGTAATACCAGCATTCTTAATACGATCTATTTCAACACCGTTTATTTCATACCTTATATCTTGGAATAGATATGATATGGGATTGTTAACAAAATTAATATCCTTTTTCAATATTTTTCCTGAAGAGTCTTTCGTAAATACATTTACACAACCTTCAACATAAACGGAGCTACCGGATGGAAACAAATATAAATCTCGTTGTTGTATAGGAATTCTGATTTCATCATTTACTTTGAAGCTATTATTATATGGATTATAACTATGGATCTCAGAACTCTCAATAGAGTTGTCGTGTTGAGGGCTATCGGTGATTTGAAGCATGTTAAACTTTAAATCCAAGATTTTGAAGAAATTTCTTGTTTTCTTTGGAAATACTTTTAACTTTTATTACACTCACACGTCTGTTTTCTTTGGATATGGGAACATAAATGTTCGTTTTTCCTCTGACAGAGCGTGTTTTATTGTAGATAAACATGATAATCTTCCTTAAATAGTTACTAAATATTTGTTTGTACAACTAAACAGACTCCACATGTATCTTCCATCACCAACTTTCAAAGAATGCACATAAAACATAATTAATGAATCATTTATATCACTATAAAAACTTTTTGGGTTTTCTTTATAACGATTAATAAGGCACACAGTTAATTAAGTTCATATTTTATTTGTTTTTCAAAATGAGTAAAGAAATTTTATACACAAGTGTCCACAATTATACAAGTGATCTTGCTGTACATTATCATAATTATATCGAATACTTTTTCCTAAATATTTTATTAATTCTATCGGTGGTTTTAAGTTTCCATAGCTATCAAAATATTCAATATGCTCATTATTTTTACCATAGGCTACCCAATGAGTACCAGAGTTTTTAGAAGAATCGAGATTAATTGTCCGTATTTATGCAAAAAGGGACCACACGACATATTTCGATTTTTGTTTTTTTTGAAGAATACTAATTTAAAAGTGGTTTATTTTCTTATTCAAAAAAGATCCACATGATTTTTCCGTTGGAAACAAGTTATACAAAAAGCAGAAAGGAACCAACAGCAAAAACACACATTATACATATTGCAAAACCAAACCATAGCACCATGGGACTCGTTTCATCAAACAAATAAACCATATAAATTCCATGTCATTTTATACACAACAGATCCACAGATACTTGGTACCATTATACATTAAAAATATTTCTATTATTATAATATACCAAATGGAACCAAGTTTCTTTGGTACCATTATGCGTAAAATAAATTCATATTTGATTTGACTAATTCTTTTTTTGCAAAATGGAACCACAAGCATTCGGTTCTACCATGTATAAATAAATATTGTAAGCAGCAGAACCACAAGTACGTGATTTTGTTGTACTGCGGAAGGCGTAAACTTAAAGTTTGAAATTCTAGCTGAAATTGAGAGTTTTTACAAAGACCTGTACGCATCATGGAAGTCTAAACTCTTGAAACCAGGCAATGATGACTATAGAGCCCAACTCCCGCGCCAGTATACGGAGAACATCCCTGATGTCAACCAAGGCGAGGTACGAGAAGGTCTTGTGCAACTTAAGAACAATAAGTCTCCATAAGACGACGAAATCACCAAAGAGCTCTTAAAAACAGGGGGGACTGTAGTCCTGAAAGAGCTGGCGAGCCTCTTTAATTCCATTATCCATCAGTGCCTTACAGCTCAGGCGTGGATCGGGAGTGCGGTTGCCTTGTTCTTCAAAAAAAGGTGACAAAATCTCGCTGAAAACATATAGACACATTTCACTCTTTAACCACCTCTACAAGTTGTTCTGGAGAGTGCTAACAAACAACCTTGCCAAAAACTTGACGATTTCCAGCCACAGGAAATAGACCACATCCGTACTGTTTGGCAGAATATACAGAAGACCAATGAGTACAATAAACCGCTGTGTATGGCTTTCGTGGACTACGAGAAAGCCTTCGACTCCATCGAAACCTGGGTGGTTCTGGTTGCTCTGCAGCGGTCGTACCGATTGGCGCTACATCGAGGCGTTGATATATTTGTATGATATCGCCACTAAGACCATCCAACTACAGCCCCGTCGTCGCGATTGCGACGAGGTGTGAGGCAGGGAGACTTAAAATTTCAATCAGCTCTTCACCGGAGCACTCAAAGACATCTTTAAGATGCTGGACTGGCTTGGACTGGGCATAAAAATTAATTGCGAATACATCTCACACCTTCGGATTACTGACGATATCGTCATCGTTGCGGAGTCCCTGGAAGAGTTGAGCGGGATGCTCTACAGCCTAAACGGAGCCTCTCAACGTGAACTTGTCTCGGCATGAACTGAACAAAACCAAAATTATGTTAGACGAACTCATCATGTGGGGATCGGTTTATGTCCAAGGCTAGATGCTTGTTGTCCAGCTTGGTAGCTATAACTTTGAGAAAGAAATGGACCGGAGTGTCCAGTTGAATTGGGCAACGTTTGGCAAACGACGTCAAGTTTTCTCTTCGCCCCTACCACAATGCCTGAAGACCAAAGTCTACAACCAATGCGTCCTACCTGTTATGACGTACGGTGCCGAGACGTGGACACTCACAGTGGGACTAGTCCCCAAACTTAAAGTCACGCAGAGAGTATAAAATCCGCAACGAAGTTATCCGACAAAGAACCAGAATTACCGACATAGCTCACAGAATAAGTAAGCTTATGAGGCAGTGGACTGGTCATATCTGCAGCAGTACTGATGACCGATAGGCCAAGCTTGTCCTAGAGTGGAGAACACGACTCGGTAAGCGTAAGGGTGGCACCCAGTTAGGTGGACTGACGACCTGAAATCGAGGCTGGAACAAAATGGATGTATAAGGCTAAGAACCATGTGGCGCATATTGGGAGAGGCCTATGTCCTGCAGTGGATTGCTATAGGCTGCATATCAAAGGTTTATTACGATAATACTTAGTTTCATGTATGTATATTGGTAAATAATCCATGGCTTTACCGATATACATGAAACCCATGGTTTGTGGTTCTTTTTTGCATATGAGGAAAGCTATTAGTTAGTAAATATTAAAAGGAACCACATGCACATTTTCTTCATTATCTAGAAAAATTAAGAGTATCCAGAGCAAATTTATATAAACATACTTAAATGAGTAATTTATCAATACAATTATATAAAATAAATGTAATATTTTCCTTAATCTAACAGAGCTGCACATGTTTTTGTAAATTCATTGATATCTCAGAAGTGCGTTTTTGCTGGGTGGTTCCTTTTTGCATAAATACGGACAATTACTCCACATTCTTTTGGGAATGGTTTAGCTGGTAATTCATCCCTCATATATACACCTTGAAAAAATGGAATGTTAGTTGAATGCTTAATTATATCAATATTAGTTAATGCTTTTTCAGCTAGCCGAGAAATTAGTTTTTTTTCTTCGTAACATAAATGCCGAAACCTTCTTTGTAAGGCTTAAGTTGTAATCCTTTTCCTATGGTTAATGCTTGCATTTGTTTGTTGTGACGTTGTGATTCCTGCAATTGCTTTTTGGCTGTTTTAAATTCATTTATAGCCTTTGCAATCCCTGCAGCACCGCTGACCAAACTTCCAGCAGCAGATAGGCCAGCAAATATTGGTACTAATGGAAGAAATCCTCCAGTTTTGGGTACTGATATAATTCTGGGTAGTTTTATAGATGAATCTGATGCAAATTCTTGATCTGTTGTGTATGCTAAGTTCATCAGTGCTTTCTTACAAGCAGGTTTTAATTTTTTATGTGTTTCTTGGTATGCGAAACAACATTTTTTAATGTTTTCTTTAAACCAAGTCCAGACGTTAGTTTCTTCCGTTTGCTAGATGCGAAAGAATCTGTTGTTTTGTCACTCTTACAGGCAGTTCGTATTTTCTTCATTGCTTTAATAATATGTATTATTTTCTATATAGTACAAGTGTTTGTTGCTTTAAGAACTACACCAAAATGAATAATAAAGCATGAGTAATTGCTTAAATATACTTTACGAAATTTATAATACATTTAATTTATCGATCCAACTATTTTCACTCATCGGAAGACCCAGCCATTTAACATATACTTGACATCCTTTTAGTTTTAAAACTTTTTCAACCAGTTATACATCAGGATGAGACGTCTTTTGAAGTTCTTGCGCATAAAATGCGCCTAGTATAGGTCGACATCTGCTATCTTCAATTAAGTAAGTTGGTGGATTTGTGTCTTGTATTTTTTTAATCCTAAATATTTCTGTCGACCAGTTAGGATAGTAAACTTTATTGAAACAGGCTTTGTATTTACTTATTCTCACATAATCTCCAATGCGAAATCTTTTGCACTTTATTTTTCTAAACTGAGCTAAGTCAATGTATCTTTGTAATATATTGCTTTTATTCGTATGACTTAATGAAGCTGGGGTTTGTCCTACAGTTCTATGAACAGTATTATTGTATAAATGTATCGTTTTGTCCAATGTATCATTGAACCATTTATAATTTCCATTGATACTGAATGATTTATATAGTTTGTTCTTTAAAGTTCGAATAAATCTTTCAACGATCGAAGCCTTTTTCGTAGAATATGTAGAATAATGATTGATGTTATGCTTTTTTACAATATTTTGAAAACAATCATTATAAAACTCCTTCCCATGATCGGTCTGCAAATTTTTGGTACACGTCCATTTTTAATTAAATTTTGAAATGCTTTCGGCACTTGAAGCTTATTTTTTTTTGTTTTAGTGGAATTGCCCATGCATATTTAGAAAAAGCGTCTATTATCACCAATATTTATTTATGGCATGCATTTACTTTTGCTATTGCTTGCATATCCATTAAATCTGCTTGCCAAAGATCATCAATATCTTTGAGTATTACCTTTCTTCTTGGAAAATTAACTCTAGCGTTTTTATGAATTTCATTTATAACGTCTAATTTGCTCATAATGCTTGCTCAGCTTTCCTGCAATTTCTTTTAGAACTGTATTTTTTTCTGTCTTTTAGTCTTTCATTTAAACTTGCAATTAATTTGTTTAATCGTTCTAATTTAATGCAAGTTAATAATATTTCATTTTCTATTTTAATAAGTTCTTTAGCATATTTAGCTTTGATTATAGTATATATACTCTCAATATTGTTAGGATTTATTTCAGTAATAGATGTTGATAATCTTTTTGTTTGATTGTAATCATAGATATCAAGAATATCACTATGACCGTTCATGATCGATACTCTTTACATAACTAAGTATATATTGTGATGCAAACCATTTTATTCTTTTATAATACCAGCTTCTATTAACTCTTCTATAATAGATAAGATTTCATTATCATGATTCGTATTACCTGCATGTTTTGAAGCAATTAATAGTCTTAATCTATCGATTAGTTCATTTGCGTCATCCCAGTAAACATAATCTGTATTACTCTTTTGTGTCTTCAGCTATGGCAAAGAGCCACCGGTTTTTGGTTTTACTACTTGAGTATTATTTAGTTGCGACAATAAAGGCTTAATAATTTCTCGATATTTTAAACCTTTATCACCTTTTATTTGACCGTTAGGACTAAAATCTCGTTTGTGTGCATTCGTGCTGATAAGCTAAATAATATTTTTATAGATAGTTTTATCCATTTCAGTAACAAGATTGAGATCGGGTTTATTGCGCAGCAAAAGCTCTTTTAGACCAGGAGTTAAATCATAATGTTTGTCATTTATTGTGACTATAATTGATTTTGATGAACGTTGACCTTTATTTGTAAAAGAAAATGTTACTTGAGAATTCCCCATCATTAGATTTTCGTTTTCACTACGTATCCCAAATGGTACATTCATGTTGTCATAAATTTCTATCATATCCTGTTTATTAAGAGACATTAACGTTTCATTTTCTTTATCATCATTTATACAGTTATATGATTCCATGTCATATCTGATCGATTTCCTATAAATTCTTTAAAGCTCTCATAATCCAGGGATGAGCTACATCTTCCCATCTCATCCTTTTTGCATTTAGACATGTTAAATGTAGGTTGCGCAGGATCTTTTACGCTAATTAATGTTTCTAAAGAATCAGTTATTGGTTTGAAAACCTTCTTTAATTTCAAACTAGTTGCACCTTCTTCGTTTTGTAGTATTTTTACTTTATTCTTTATACTTTCTATAGAATTTACCAATTGCTCTTTATTATTAATATCCATAATCGTTATAAATTAATTTCAACCGCTGTTTACAAAATCTAGATTTCTAATGATGTTTTTTTTATATAAAACTGGCCATATATATGTCTATAAGTATATAAATACGTCAAAGCCTTGTCTGTATCTACCTTCATTAAGTGCACAGTCTTTATTTATTAATAAAAAGTCGAACCGGTCTTGCCATACTGTAGAACAAAGTTTTTTAAATTGAAACCATTCCATATCCGTATTTACATGTTCATTGTATATATGTTTTAGGTTTACATCGTCTTGCTTTAAAATAATTAAAATATTAACATTATCACGTACCTATAAGTTGCTTTGATATTTTGGAGTACGTTTGTGATAAATAAAAACAATCGATTTGTTTGTGTCGCCCCATTGCGAAATAATTACGAATATTTATTTTGTAGATTACAAAAATCATTATGGATTTTTTTAAGGCATCATTAGGATGTATTACGTTCTTATTATCATAGTAAATAAAAAAAAATACACCGTCTATACTATTCATAACTTTTTTTTAAAAGCAGTATTTCGGTTGGAATGTTGTCTTCGAGTATAAATAAATGTTTTGAAATTTGAGACCATTTTCATGTAATATTAAGTTGAGCATTATGTTAGTCTTCCTACAATTAGACGGGCCGCATATTATACACCTGATAGTATGAGGTAAAATGACACTATGCTTCACTTTAACATTTGATTGATCCTCTAATTTGATATTATTAACCTGTAAAGTCTGGAGTTGCTTAACGAACTTCATTGTGAAATGTGAGAAAGATAGTGGTGACTGTGTTTATATACTATTATATAAGGATACTGTTTATCTTCTGAGGTGGTTATTAAATAACAAATGCACAGATAAATAATATGTGTTTATTTATAAATTTAATACAAATAATGCTAACTTATATTCTAATAATTACAACAAAACTTCATAGTGACCACAGGGCAATGTTTCAACCTGATTTGGGAGAATATATCTTTTATCATCATTTCTGTTCATTACCTGTTTGCTTACTTGTTGTGAATACAGCTCATGTTTAATTGATCTAATTAAGTTCATTTTACACATTTTAGTTTCATTATTAAATAATGTCTTAATATAATGTGATATATTAAGTCTTTTTGTTACTGAGTTTGGTATACCTTTTGCTTTTTTAATTTGAACTTTAGAGGCTAGCAAACAGTAAAGTTTTGCTCGTAAGTCAGTAAACTCATTAATTATATCCCCACCTAGCTCATCTTTAAGAAGCCCAGGTATTTTTGCATTTACTTGTGGTATTAAATAAGGGTTATTTAAATCAAAATTACTTGTATCAAAATCTTTTAAATTATTTTTGATATCTTGGTAAATAACTTTCGTGTAAATTAAGTAAAGTAGGCTATCAGTGTCTGTGTAACAAAGCCTTATATTATTCCTATATTTTTCTTTCATTTTATAATGATACTGATAAAGATACAGTTTTGCATATTCCAAAACAGTGAAACCAATATATATTGGTTAGTCAAGCACAACTTTTTCAGGTTTTAGTTGAATAGCTACAAAGTTTTCAGAAAATATGGATACACATTATAATTAGGTTTACAAATCAGTTTTTCAGCACCAAGTTGTTTATTTGTAGTGTTGCCAATATCTCTCCATTTTGTTACTAGTTTAATATCTACCTGTTTACGTTTATTTTCTATAGTTTTACCAAAAATAGAATTATTCAGTAGTTTAAAAAAGTGTTTCTCAAATGTAGTTTTAGATGCTTGACGTAGTCTAGTATTTAGATCAATATATTTTTTTAAATATTCTTCTTGCTTAAATGCGAGAATACGATGGATTTTTCTTAGAATAAGTCCACGTTTCAAGCACTCTTTTAAATGAGTATAATGAATTACTTAGTTAAATTTGTCATATAAATTAGCGATAAGCTTAGCGTTCTTTCCTCCTGGGGGTATATTTTTTTCTGGTGCAAAAGGTAAATCACTATGCTCATCATGTAAATTATCAGGGTATTCAAGATCTACTTCTAATATAAAGCCATAATTACTATCATCTGATACATTCATTTCATCTAAACGACTTAACTCCTTTTGATTCAAAAATCTGAACTCAGAAATAGGCATCTTTTTAGTCATTGCGTAACCATACAAATTATTACAATCAAGATATATCAAATAACTATAAGGTTTTGAATCATTAAATTCTGACAAATATATGTTATTAGCTTTTGCATGGCGTAAGCTGCACTGTGCTAAACCACCGCGTATGCCCTTTTCTAACATTTGATATATTTCTAAGTTATCAATTAGGTCTAGAGTTAGACTTAATTGATAACTTACATACTTACATACATAGACTCACGCCTGTTTCCCCGAAGGGGTAGGCAGAGGTATATTAAACGCCTACTTTTCGCCAGTGTTTTGATGCCACGTAATAGGTGGCGAGCCTATTGCCGCTTATTGGGACATTTTATTCGCCAGAGCCTCGTCCGTTGATCGGCAGGTGCACCACTTGCAGGTGAGGTTGGCTTGGGACCCTAAGTTCTTGGTGGGAACCCTATGCACCCGTATACTCGCCAATTGATAACTTAGAAATATATAAACATGTGTATAAAGTAACATAGCGTCCCAGCTCAAACTGGGCGCTGTTATGTAGTATGCAGGCTCTAATTTATAATATTGTAAGCTTATGTTACGAAAATTTTCGAATATGTCGCATAATATTAATACATCACATTTCATATATAAATCGGTATACTTGCCAATAGTATTAACATTATATGTATTCTACACAGTTTTTGCATGTTGATATTCAATATCCGAAATGTGCTCCATTTTCATTGTATTATAGAAACATTCTTTATGAGGCAGTGTTTTTATCTCATACTTGTCCCAAGAATCAATGTTATCATATGGATAAACACCTTTTTTTCTTAGTAAATGTATGTTTTTATTATTAAATTCCATTGACAAATGAACAAAATCATCATCTGATAAACTTTGTAAATCTAAATCCAAACTAGAGCTTAAAAACTGAAATGAATCTATAAATTTTATTTGAATAGGATGTTTACCATTCTCATTATGTATGTATTTAGTAATAGTCTAATTCGACGACCGGGTTGGCGCAGCGGGACTGTAAGCGACTGCTACGCCTAAGGTCGCGGGTTCGATTCCCGCTCAAGTCAAACATTTGTGTGCATGAACATGGGTGTTTGTCCTGGTCTGGGTGTTTCTATGTATAATAAGTATGTATTTACAAAAAAAAAGTATGTATGTATGTTTATCCATTATCTAGTACCCATAGTACAAGCTTCTGCTTAGTTTGGGACTAGATGGTGTTGTGTGAATGTGGTAGAATATTATATTATTATATTATATTACTTTTCTTTAGATTTAGGTATGATTTTAATATGACCCTCATATTTAACTAATACCTTAATAAACAAGTGGGAATCATAGTTCGATAAATTGTGGAAAATAATAGGTATAAATGAGCACACTCTCTAAATTAAATTACAATGAGCATGGGCAGCTCCTCTAAAGTTACCTGAGATATGATCATGATCACATACTTTATCATCAAATAGTAATTTGTCACAAATGTGACAAGTACTTGCATTATTATATCTGATTTTATCTTTTTCTGTCAAAGGTTTCATTTGTTTTTTATTTGATAGGATTACAGATATTTTCTTCACATCTTCTATTAATCTATCAATAAATACTTCAACACAATCAGGGCCTCTATATGTAACATACTTATATTGACTTGAATCGTGCGAAGAACATATATTATATCCAAAACACGATGGCTGATGTTTTTTTAGATTGTACGTTTTTTCAGAAACTCTTTCTTCACAATTTAACAATAAGCTTTCAAAGTCTTCATAAATTATGTAATTGATCTTTTGTTTCCTTTCATAATTTTTGAAACCGACTTTTCCATTTTTTTCGGGTAATACTGATAAAATTTTCGAGCACGTGTGAGAACTATATTTTGATTCAATGCTGTAATATTGTAAACATGCTTCGCAAAGAAAAAAATTACCTTTATGATTTGTCAGTTGTCGCCTTACTAATCGTGATAGATTTTTAATAAGACAATAATAGTAGATTCCTTTTTTTCAATACATAACAAATTTACATGTGTAGATTTTCTGTTATTTGTTAAAGATAGAGGTCCTGTCACATTTGCATTATTATTGTATAATCCGTAAACATTTATACTAATGTTATTGTTTCTTTCGAAAATAATTATATCTTGGAATGAAACGGGGAATGACATATTCTCGATATTGAATACAGAGCTATAATGTGGATATGAACTCGTTCGACATACATTCATTTTGCTAGGATATAAACCAGCTACAACGCTCCATAAAAAACAATAATTGTCATTATTTTGTATATTAATACAACTTCTTGTGTTTTTCACTTTTAATGGTAAGTCTAAATAAGTGCCTCCTCTCAACGGACAATATTTATTAACATTAATTTCGAGATGGCTTACTGAGTGATATGACCAACCAGATTCTTTGTGCTCAAATTCCGACATTTTACTTTTTATACGGTCAATTACATTCGTGTACATATCATTAATATTCGTATTATTACAAACGATTTCATACTTTGTATTAAATGATTTTAATTGTTGTTCACTCGTTTTTAGTAATATAAAGTAAGCAAATAATTCGAAATTTATCTTGAAACATGTATTTTTTACTAACGACATATTCAAGAGTTTCAGGATATCGCTTTTATTCTGACACAAGAATGTTTCAGGAGTGATATAGTCAACACGTTGTGCAGGATTTAAACGATATGTTACAATTCTTTTTTTAAAAGCACTTGAAATTATATAGATATTTTCAAATTCAGTTCGTAAGATTACTCAGAGCTTTTGGAAACGCTGGAATTTGGAATATTTGCACATACTCCAGCAACGCGTTAAGTGGACCGACAAGACCGATCCACCCAAGATTGGTGACCTCGTTTTGATCAAGGAGGCTAACCTTCCGCCACTCAGATGGCGCAGGGGGCGCATCCTTCGTTTGGTAACTGGGGCTGATGGAGTTCCCCGATTTGCTGAGGTCTTGGTGGACGGTTCGATTCTGAGGAGAGCGGTTGCAACATTGTCACGTCTACCAACCGATTAGCGGACCGGTAGGCCGGTCCGGGGCGGGTGGATGTTTGAAATAGAATTAGTTTTTATTATAAGTCAAATCGATTAGATCGATTGAGTAACATTTTGTTTAGTCTATTGAAAATTTCTGACAATGGTCACACTGAACTGTCTCTTCCGTTGGCGCCTTGAAAAATTAACACGCCGTTTGCACTCTCGCGTGCCTTGTACCTAATTAATAAATTGATCGCCCTTTGAATTAACGCGAATTGAATTAACTTGCAAATACGTAATTGCCGCTTTTGACTTCCGGCAAAGTTTGTTGTAAATTGATGACATATTGAACATTTGTGAAAAGTTTTGTGAACCACAAACGTGCATCGTGGTCTGGAGAAGGACTTCGCCGAATTGTACACTGGTATCTATTCGATTCTCTTGTTATTTTGGCCAAAATTATGAGTTAATCCTATAGGTCCACTTCAAGAACATCACCAGGAGATATAAGGTAAAATTTTCATGTACCTACTCAATACTTTACTCACTGTGCAACGCAGTGCTTTGTGTCTGGATATATTGTCTATCGTGGTCAGGTAGATGTATTACACCTTCCACTGCAACTCTGTCCTGAAAATTCCTGCCTGGCTACGGTAATTCTAGACAGATACTTTGAAAGGTAAATTGACAATTAGCTTGAAATCAATGAATCTGTTCACACTTTTCCCGACCTGAGAATCGAACTTGCGACCCCATGATCCGCAGTCCCTTAGGCTACCTCTGGACAACCGAGGCATTTCTAGACAACAATTAATTTAATGTTTGAGCATTCATTGTCATCATCTTTGCGTTATTGTCGGTTGCAGTATATTGTACACTTAAACAAGTAGATTTCATTAAAAATAAATCATCTCTCGAGCGAATGAAGTCGAAGACAAAATTAGTATAATTATAAAGAAACAATCTAGACGAGCGCTATAAACGCAGCGTTTAAAACGCTGAGAAACATTCATTAAACAATGCATGATATGTAGCTGCATAAGATTATAACTTATTTATTATCACATATTCGATACCTTGATATCGACCACAGTATTATTACGCTCGTCTGTATTGTTTAATTTTACGATAATGTGAACTAGATCTTCATATCCATATATGGGGACACGTGGCACTAACATGAAATCGATATTCGTTTTAGGTTTCTATGCAAAACAGAAACTAAATGGTTGGATATTTTGAACTTTAATGACAAAAATAAGAAATAATCGGAAAGTATATAATGCGACGACAAACGGGACTAAAAATCACTCACATTACTTGTACGTAGTTACACGCCTGCTGCATAATGTCGGTAAGTAAAATATTTTATTTAAAACCTTTTATTAATATTTATACATATTTATATTATCTTACAATGAATTTATATTTGTTTGAGGAGTCCAATGACGTGTTTATTACGAATTCTTCATACTCACCTATCCCCGTTGAAGAGACTCTACGTAATCGAGTGGTGAATTATTTGGAAAGAGATCGACAATTTCGTCCATTTGAATTTGAAGAAACGACGTCTAGAAGCTGCAATAGCAATGAAAACCATAATAAAAGACGGGGAGATGATATCATCTATTCGTATATAAAAAAACCTTCGAAAGGCCCGCGAGGCAAAATAATACGCATTCAAGTATACGATGCCGAAGGTTTTACAAATTCACCGTGTGATTGTACTGCGAATATATGTGTTCAACATGTTGTGGGGATTGTATTTAACGATGATATTTATAAAAGTGTAAAGGAAATTATAAATAAGTTGTATAAAAAGATGTAAATAAACAAAAACCAGTAATCCGTGGTTTAATTTCTATTGTGTAGAATTTGCTAATAAATGGTAGTTAATTGAAACAGTTTTGTTTTTATTTCAATATTTTGTGTTGTGTAAACTCTGCGTACATAGGTACATATTATATAGTCCCCGTGCTTGTATTCCGAAGACATAGAGGTGTGTATATTTCACTAAGTAGCCTAATATCATTTTTATCAGACAATATTCCAGACTCCATCCTGCTTCTAAGGACTAACTATCAGGAAAACTAAATTACACTTTGCTCTAGTCGGAGAATCGAACCCGATACCATTCGTTTCCACACACACACACACTAATTTATATCATCGGACCAGCAAGGCAATCGTAGAATTACATCCACACAAAATATGAGTGAGTGAGAGTCATGAGTGTAATTGTTACTTATTATATGTTAATCTGTTATCGATTGAAAGAACTCATACATGTTGTATTGTAATTATAAATGAAACTAATACGTATACTATGTACCTACAACAATCGTTAAATACGAAACTTAATTTATCATTTACAACACTACAACATTAACAAGTCGAAATAATATTTTAACTACTAGCTAGATTGTAACAGGTATGTATGTATATTTGAAATTCTATATAAGAAGACATTGGAGAGCATCTGCGCGCATTTATCTATCCGATTTGGAATGTGTCGAATAGACAATACGTACTTACTTTGAACTATTGAATGCTTAAATGAAACAATACCATAATGAAATGATGAATACATGTTATATAACTTTGATAATATATTATCAACATAATTACTGTGGTGTATCTCACCACAGTAAATGTTCTTTAATACTTATATTATTACGATATTCATTTCATAATTAGTACAGTAATTAAATAAATACTACCTTTCTTAGAGCTACAATTTGCTCTTTATTGCAGTGTGCTCATAATAAAGTGTTAATTATCGCTCTGTATACAACAACTAGAATTCATTTCAAGAAAATATACCAATATGAATAATGACATCTATTCGAATAGAGTGAGTATTGGGGGGCTCGGATCTCATCTGATCCGAGACCCCCAATACTCACTCTATTTAGGCATTTTAGGTTAGTTATGTTGTATAGCGGCAATTTAGTCTTGAACAAAAAAAAAATATTTTCTAGCTTATTAAGTAAATGCAGTTATATAGGAAATCCATTTGTGAATTGTAAAATAAATATTTTGAAATAAAACGAATGATGCGGCAAAAGGCTTTTGCGGCATTTAAACATAGGATTTTTAAATAATGGCTTTATATTTATGATTTTTATACATCAATAATAAAAATAGGGTGCATACGGTTCCCGCCAAGAACTTAGGGTCCCAAGCCAACCTCACATGCAAGTGGTGCACCTGCCGATCAACGGACGAGGCTCTGGCAAACAAAATATCCCGATAAGCGGCAATAGGCTCGCCACCTATTACATGGGATCAAAACAATGGCGAAAAGTGGGCGTTTAATATGCCTCTGCCTACCCCTTCGGGGAAACAGGCGTGAGTCTATGTATGTATGTATGTAATAATAAAAATAGCTAAGCTAAAAAGCCGTTAAAGTACTTTTGTCGCACTATAGCGAAGGAAAATTATTTAACGGCAATGTAGCTAGGCAAAAATTACAAATTATTTGATAAAATTTGTGGCTATGTATGGCTCAAGGAGGTGGTTAGACCACTGCGTGGTTACCAAGGCTGCTAGTGACCCAGTAATGCGAGTCTATGTTCATTATCCGCTTGACCGCTAGCGCCAATTCGCCGAATTCAGTAGACCGCTCACGTTCTAAACAAAATGTCGCGCCGCCGTTCGCCAGATGGGCTATGCGCGCTAACATAAACATTTATTGTTGATAAGTCGGTAACATGAGTAAGTTGAAGTGATGTTTTTATTCAACCTTATAAATGACTCTTTCAAGTCGTATGAATTCTTTGTTGATATTTACTTTCTAATTTATTATACTTAGCAGCGGACATTGACTATCGTTGAAAAAAACACTTAGTGTATTTTAAAAAGGATTATTTTAAAAAGTAAATCGATGACATACATATTTTATGAGTTTTAACTGTAGAGGGATTCTATCTACACCGAATTAAATAAAAAAAAACATGTATCATAGTATAAAAATATTTAATTACACGTATACGATAAGCACGTAATCACGGAGCGCGCGAAACAAAGAGTGGCATTTGACATTATTTTTTCGTTCCGGGTTAACGATTTTAAGACTCGCTTCGTATTTTTAGCATGAAGAAATGTTCAATGATTTGAATAGAACAGAGAAAAATAATTTAAAACATTACGTAATAGAAAGAAACAGTAAATTCAGACCGAGTATAGCGCTGTAACCAAAAAGGGAAAATAGTCACTTGTGCGCGGTCTACGGCATTTCGAAAAAGGGAGAATGGTCACTTGTGCGCGGTCAAGCGGTTATGACACGCTGTGGTCCGACCACTACCCTTTAATACTGGAATGTGTGTTTGATTCTGTCTGTGAAAAGTATTGTAGTGTTAATGAGACCACTGTAAATAAGGTCATGTGGGGAGAGAGAAGTGATGATCAAATACAATACTATACTAAGTCTTGTCAAGAGCGACTCAGGCTAATTGACTTTCCACTGAAGATATCTTCAGCAAATGCTGTAACGGAATTTGTCAGATCAAGCTCATTGGCATAACATAGATAGGTTATATAAGGACATTGTTAATGCTTTGAGTGAGTCGGCAGTAGTGAGTCGACATAGACAGGGCACTGAGCGTAAAAAGAATAAAGTCGTCATAGGGTGGAATAAACATGTTAGTGCTGCGTACAGGGACGCTAGGCAGAAGTTCTTATCGTGGATAGATATGGGTGGGCCTTGTTCGGGTACGTTATATAATGAGATGTGTGAAGCTAGAAGAATTTTTAAATCCAGGCTCAAATGGTGTCAAACCAATCAGGAGCAGATAAAAATGGATATTCTGGCTTGGCACCACTCCAGTAATAAGTTTGGTGCTTTTTGGAAGCACACAAAAAGACTGAACGCTAAGCCTGGCCTTCCTGTGTCTGTCAGCGGAGTGAGTGACCCGGTGTGTATTGCTAATGAATTTAAGGAGCATTTTAAAGTAACTTGACCGCTGGGCCCTTTTGTATCTATGTCAAATGATCTGGAGCATCGTGACCTGAGTATAAGATTTACAGCAAAAGAAGTTAATCGTGTTAGTAGCACAATGTCTAGAGGGAAATCCCCAGGTCACGATGGTCTAAGCATTGAGCATCTTAAATATGCTGGATCACACCTACCTAGAGTGTTGGCATTACTATTTAATCTGTGTGTGAGTCACTCTTATGTGCCAAATGAGATGACTAAAACGATTGTTGTTCCCATAGTTAAGAACAAGACTGGTGACGTGGTAGATCAAAAGAATTACAGACCCATTTCCTTAGCTACGGTGATCGCCAAGGTTCTCGATAGTCTATTTCAAACACAGCTTAAAAGATACATCAAACTGCACGATAATCAATTTGGCTTTCGACACGGTTTATCTACTGAGAGTGCAGTACTGTCTTTGAAGTGGACTGTCGGGTACTACGTTGAACGCAAGACACCTGTATACGCGAGCTTCCTGGACCTCTCCAGAGCGTTCGATCTGGTCTCCTACGATATTCTATGGAGTAAGTGCTACAAAGAGAGAGTGCCACATGAGCTCATTGAAACTCTTAAATATTGGTATGGGGACCAGATCAACCAGGTACGCTGGGCAGGGTCGGAACGTTATCGATTGCAGTGTGGTGTGAGACAGGGAGGGATAAGCTCACCCACTCTTTTCAATCTTTATGTTAATGAACTGATCGAGACGCTCAGCAGAGAGAGAGTCGGATGTCACATAGACGGTGTATGTGTTAACAACATCAGTTACGCGGACAATATGGCTCTGCTGAGCGCCTCGGTCTGTGGTCTGAGGCGACTGGTAGCTATCTGTGAGGATTATGCTAGTCGTCATGGCTTAATCTATAACACAAACAAAAGTGAAATCATGGTCTTTGGGGCCAGTGGTCGATGTCTTAATACTGTGCCGCCCGTCAAACTGTGTAACACGCAGTTATCTAGGGTGCACAGATTTAAATACCTCGGACACGTTTTGACTACTGACCTCAAGGACTATGAAGATATTGAACGAGAGCGAAGGGCGCTGTCGGTTAGAGCAAATATGTTGGCTCGCAAGTTTACTCGTTGTTCTGCACAGGTAAAAATTACCTTGTTTCGGGCATATTGCACTTCTTTTTACACGTGCTGCCTGTGGGCAAACTATGCTCAAAAATCGTACAGTGCCCTTCGTGTGCAATATAATAATGCGTTCCGGGTGTTGTTGGGACTGCCCCGATAATGTAGCGCATCAGGGATGTTCGCCGATGCAAGCGTGGACTGCTTCTACGCCACAATGCGGAAGAGATGTGCGTCCCTGGTGCGCCGGGTGCGGGCCAGTCCCAATAAATTACTTATTTGTATAGCGAGTAGGCTCAACTGTGTGTATGTGAGACGTTGCTCCAGGCTTTCCACTTCTGTGGTGAACCTGTAGCGTCTCATATACACTCAGATTTCTTGATTTCTTTTATTATTTATTTATTATTATAAACTAACATAGTATTAAGGTAAATTGTTACTAACACATGAGCCAATGTAGCTTGAGAAAATAAATTATTTATTATTATTATTATTATGTAGCCTAAGCCGCATTTTAGCTTAGCAATGTCACATAACGGCGTTTTAGCGTAGGTATGATACATGATTTGTGCATTTAACGGAATTTCATGTTTTTATATCTTGATAACCATAAGAGCTATTGAAACTGTTGTCAGACAGATCGATAGAGCTTTTTTTTCTGATAAAAATGGTCTAAGAAACTCAAAAATGACAAAATGTCACTTAACGGCATTTTAGTTTAAGGAGATATCTAAATAATTCGATCTACAGAATATCCGAACCTTCTGAAACGCCGCGTGTACAGACTACCAGTCCCGTCGGTCAACACAAGCTTTGCCAAACGCTTTAGCTCTTTTTTATTTATAATAAAACTGCTTACTCTGACAGCCTCCGTGGTACAGTGGATAGCATATGCGACTGCTGATCGGAGGTCCCGGGTTCGATTCCCGGGTCGGGCAAAAGTGTTACTGGGTTTTGCCCGACCCGGCCGAATTCTCAGTAGCAGCACGGAGTCTGGTGATGTGCCCGGTAACGGCAATAGGCGCGCCCCCTATTGTGAAAATGTGGGTGTTATATTACGCCTCTGCATACCCCTTCGGGGATACAGGCCTGAGTATATAAAAAAAACTGCTAACGCATGCAAGATAAAGCAGTGCTCAGTGAAAGATATGCAGTTAAGTTACTAAACCCTCCATTACGTGATCTAACATCATTACCCTCATTCAGAAGAAACCTAAAAAAACATCTTATGGAGGACCTCTAATGTCTCCTTAATTTGAAATTGAAGTCAACTAAATAATAAGTAATTAACATTAGGTAACTTCTTAGTATGATCAAATAATTATAAATATGATTGCGACTTTTCCCCTCGGACCGCCGAAAGGTGTTAACGTGCGCAATATTCCGTTTTAATTATTTTCTATTAAATAAATCAAGTTTAGTAGAAGTTAAATCGTTTAAAAAAATAGGTCTGCATAAGTTGTGAGGAGATACATAAGAACCAAGAGCGTCTACCATCGTTCAACATCTGTTAGCCTGGTACTTTCAAGCTGAGACACCACTCCAGGTACGGTGCACACCCTTACTATTGCCACCAACAAATCAGCGCACGCGCAGGCGTGACCTAACTTGAACGGGTTCATTGACCCCGCCCTCTCACCCGCCCAATTACCGCTGATTAGCTAGAGCTACACTCCGCTATTCGAGAGACGATAATATACAAATTATTACCTATGTATGCGCTATTAGCGGTGTGAGATACTGGACTGAAATGAAATGAAATGAAATGAAATGAAATGAAATAGTTCTTTATTTCGTATAAACTTTGCAAGTACTTACGAAACGTCATTTAAAAAGAGCATTTTATACAATTATTTTTGTGTGCCGAATTAGAACAGCTCAATCCCAAGCGTTTTGGTCGTCTTTATATTCAGATATTTTATAGTATGCTTTTGAACATAATTTCGCTTTAACAATAATTTTGAACTTATTTATAGACAAGTTTCTTAAATTATGAGGGAGCTTGTTATAAAAGCGTATACATTGCCCCATAAAACAGCTACTTATTTTGTGGAGACGAGTGCTATGAACTACCAGATTATTCTTGTGTCTCGTATTTACAGAATGTATATCACATTTTTTACTAAATTTGTCAATATTTTTATGTACATATAACAGATTTTCATAAATATATTGTGATACAACAGTTAGAATGTTTATTTCTTTGAATTTTTCTCTTAGAGTAACTCTTGGACCGAGGTTATAAATTCCCCTTACAGCTCTTTTCTGTAGAACGAATATTGTATTTAGGTCTGCAGCACTCCCCCAGAGAAGAATCCCATACGACATTAAGCTATGAAAATAACTGAAATAAACCATTCTAGCTGTTTCTAAATCTGTAAGGCGTCTAATTGTCTTAACTGCATAAGCTGCAGAACTGAGTTTGCCCGATAGCCTTTCAATATGTGGACCCCATTGTAGTTTGGTGTCGAGCATAATACCTAAAAACATGGTTGTCTCGACGGGCTCAATCCTAGATTCATTAAGTTGCACATTGGTTTCCAATTGTTTAACATTAGGCATAGAGAATTTTAAAAGTTTCGTTTTCTTATTATTAAGTAATAGGTTATTTACATTAAACCAATTAACAACTTTAGAGAGTGCATTGTTTACTTCGTCAAAATTAACCTGTTGTCGTTTAATGTTAAAAATCAAAGATGTATCATCCGCGAACAACACAATCTCATGATTGTCCTTTACATAATTAGGTAAATCGTTAATATATATCAAGAATAAAAATGGACCTAGAATTGAACCCTGCGGGACACCCATTTTTAAAGCTGAACCTGGAGATGTCTTACCATTAACTTCGACCTTCTGGATTCTGTTGCCCAAGTAAGAAGTCAGGAGATCGAGAGCTTTGTTCCTAATGCCGTAATATATAATTTCCTGATAAGAGTATCATGATGTACACAATCAAAGGCTTTTGATAAGTCGCAAAATATACCTAACGCATCTTGTGACTTCTCCCAAGCCGCAAAAATACTTTTCAGTAACTCAACTGCTGCGTCAGTAGTTGAACAACCCCTCGTAAATCCGAACTGTTTCTTGTGAAGAAGATTATGTCTATTAAAATGATTAAGCAATTGATTAAGTATTAACTTTTCAAAAATTTTACTAAGAGTTGGCAATACAGAAATAGGTCGAAAATTTGAGGGGTCTGATGTGTCACCAGATTTAAATAAGGGTGTAATTTTACTATATTTCATTAAATCAGGAAATGTTCCAGAAGCGACACAGCCATTGAACACTGTGGCTAGATGTGGAGCAATTAAAGTAATAATATATGAAACAGTCTTTACTGACAATCCCCATAAATCCATTGTCTTTTTCATATTAATAGTTTTAAATTGTTTAAGAATATCTTCAGTAGTAACAGCAGTAAATTCAAAGGCTGTGACACATTCTGGTACGCAGTCCTTAAGTAGTATTTCAGCAGACGTGGAAGATGACTTGAGTGACTCTGTAGTTAAAATGGGTATATTAGCAAAAAATTTTTCAAATTCTGTCGCTACTTCCAAGTCCTCTGCAACACTCACATTATTGATATTTAGTAGGTAGTCGCGACTGCGTGCTTTGGCTCTACCAGTTTCGTTATTGATGACATTCCAGGTAGCTTTTATGGTATTTTCAGCGCATTTTATTTTATTTTTCAAATAAATTGATTTTGCAGCATAACAAGCTTGTCTGAATGTTTTTGAATATTTTTTTACATAATTAATAAAGGCTGGACTATTATTAAAAGTTTTTTCATTGTAAAGTTCATATAACCTAATCCGACTTTTATGAATGCCTTCAGTTGCCCAATCACTAAACGTCAGACGGTCAGTTACATTAATTTTTTTGGGTTTAAATACAACAGAAAATTCATCATTAATCAATTTAAATAATGAGTTATATAACTGATCCGGACGGTCATGAGTAGGCAACCAACGCATTTTACTAGATAAATTATTTTTAAAAACTTCCATTCGGTTTTCATTTATAGGTATAAAATTTATAATTTTACTCCGAACCTTAAGGTTTTTTCTTGGACAACAGACTAACTGCCCACTGTGATCAGACTGAAGCATATTAATTAAGGATTTATGTAAAGGTTTAGTGTTAATAAATATATTATCAATACAGGTGGCACTTGTGGCAGTCACTCTAGTTGGTTCTAAAAAAGTATGACTTAAATTGTAAGATTTAAAAAGATTTAAGAAATTAATTGATGAAGAACTTTTCTCTAAAATGTTAATATTAAAGTCACCACAAACAGCAACCGTTTTATGGCAATTATTAACTTTGCTTAGGGCGTCCTCCATAATTACTATAAAACTTTCAAAAGGCGCACATGGAGGCTTGTATACACTCATAACAATGAACTGCTCAAATTCGACACATGATATCTCTATAACTCGCTCAACAGAAAGGCTCACAATATCAGATCTTTCCTTAAATTTTAAAAGTTTATTTATTATAATTAACGAGCCGCCTCGAATAAAGTTTTCTCTGCTGAATGAGCTTGCAACCTGGTGGTTATTGAAATTGAATATGAACTGATGGCTTTTTAGCCAATGTTCTGTAATACATAAGATGTCAATATTGTTACAGTTCATAAACAATTCCAATTCTAATTCCTTACTCATCAACCCTTGTATATTCTGATGCACCAGGTTGATACAATTCTTTAAATTATTTTTTTTACAATGTGTGGTTGATGAAAGTGTGTTTTTCTTACTTATAATAGGTGTGGTATTAAAAAAGGTAACTAATGTCATATCAAGGTTATTGCCAGAGATTGACTCTATTGTCTCATTACTTAATTTAAAGAATTTGGAACGGATTCCAAGCTAATATTTAATGTCAAATTAGACTGCTCAATAAAAGCAGAGTTATTAGCCAAATTTTTGGCTGTGTTATTAATAAAATATGCTAGCGATGATGCTATTTGTCTTTGATTATATTGAGATAGATAACAACTATCACATGTCAAATAAAAGTTTCTAATGAAAGCATTAGAGTCAATTATGTCAATAAAATCATTGTAAAATGTCAGTGTATGTAATTTGCTATTTAACTTATGTCTAAAATCATTTTCGGCCTGTGGCAACAACTTACTGTAGGGAAATGCAACTAAAATTATTTTTCTAACTTTTATGTTTAATAATTGATTGAAATATCTTTTTATAGTATTTAAATTTGCATTACCCCTTCTCCCAATAAAAATGATTATTGTTGAATCGGGACAGTATGTTTTACTTAAAATGTTTTGTAAGATATGTGTAAAACTTGCTCCGGGCATACAAAAGTTGGTTACTGTTTGACCTGTCCTTTTTCTCAACAATTGGCTCATATTCCTACCTATCTCATCACTAAACATTACTAAATTGTTGGTGTTCGTATTTGTATTCAGATGTGAGAGGGAAGTGCTAGCATTCATGAAGCTGTTACTCATCACCGCTGACTGAGATGACATAGCAGAACTATCTTTCAAGTTGGTAGGCTGTGAAAAACTTAGTGGTGTCAGGCTAGGTTCATTGGCCTGATTATTATTAGTTAATGATATGAGTCTTTGCTCATTGTATTTACACAAATCCACTAAGTCGTCCATGGCCAAGATATGTTCATTAATTTGATTTTGAGATAATTGATATTTCTTTGTCATGTTACATAGGGAATCTTGTAAGCGGTCAATCTCTGTCTGCAGACAATGGATATCAGCCTCATACTTTATAAGATTATTATCTAGTTTAGTCATGCAAATAGACAAATCTTCCTTTAGAGCTATATACTTTCGGCAATAATTGACATTTGACTTTGAATTTCTAAATTTTCTTAATAACTTTTCCTTTTATACACTGCTTTTGACTAGTAATTATACACTGCTTTTGACTTCTGCTTTCCTGGTGATTCGTTGAGTCGCCGTGAAGAATTTACTCATAACGTCACACCTACATTAACTACGTTAGAACAGGCAGTACACATTGAACCAGCGTACATAGCATTAGTACCTTAAGTGTTTTGAGAGTATTCGTCTCGGCCGATAATTATGCCTTTAAAGCACTCACCACCTAGAGCATCTCAAGGGAAAATTAAATCCGTTACAAACCAGAGCTCTGCACCGGTTACGGACACAGATAACGAAAGCTCTAGTAATGTCAGTAGCAGACCCCGGCCTCGCAAGCGGCAGCATGATGATGAGATCATCATCAGCCCTTTAGGTATGCTGTCCCACTGCTGGGCATGGACCTCTTCTCATTATGAGAAGGGTAAGGCCATAGTCCACCACGCTGGCCAAGTGCGGGTTGGTAGACTTCACATGTCTTTCGAGAACATTATGGAGAACTCTCAGACATGCAGGTTTCCTCACGATGTTTGCCTTCACCGATTAGCAAGCGATAATTAACAATTTAATACGCACTTAACTCCGAAAAGTCATTGGTGCGTGCCGTGGATTCGAACCCGAGACCTTCTGCATAGCAGTCCGTCGGTCTCTCCACTCAGCTATCGCTGCTTATATGATGATGAGATAAGCTCAGCTATTTCCGATATGAAAAAATGTCTCGAAACTTTTCAAATTCAACAAAATGCAATTCAAGCGAGTATTGATGGCATTATACAACAGAACAGCGAAATTATGAAATCTATTGAATTTGTAACGCAACAGTACGACGAAATGAAGAGTACATTGATTACTTTGGAGACTGAAAAACGATCGCAGTTGGCTTATATTCAAGCATTAGAATCAAAAGTGAAAATCTCGAAAGATCTCAGAAACAGGCTTGTATCGAGGTTAGAAATATACCCATAAAGAAAAATGAAACTAAGGACGACCTTATAAACTTAGTTAAAAAAATCGGAGCAGCCACTAGCACCTGCGTTGATGAAACTCACATTAGGGATGTTTTCCGCTTGACTGCGGACAAAAAAGGAAACAGACCTATTTTAGTCGACTTCTCTTCAGTGCTTGTAAAGGAAAAGGTTATTACCTCGGTGAAAACTTTTAACAGAAAAAACCAGAGCAACAAAATAAGTATAACTCATCTAGAACTTGACGGGGAACCTCAGCCAATATATATAGCTGAAAGTCTTACTCAAAAAGCTAGAAAATTATATTATTTGGCTCGCGAATATAGCAAGAAGAACAATTTCGAGTTCTGCTGTTCTGCTCACGGCAAAGTGTTCCTCCGTCACAAGGTTGGAGCCCCGTCACATCGTATTGATAACGAAAGTGACATCGCCAAGTTGCAACCTGTACCTTCACTGTGACTAGAAAAACCGGTATTCATTATATATTTTATTTGCTGCATGTTGTCGTATACTTTTAATTTCGTTATTTTTATTGTTATATTGCTAATACTTAGCAACTTGTTACCACCGACACTACAACTTAACATTTTCACTTACACAATACATAATACTTTTACACAATTACAAATCAACAAATTAATTATACATAAATACACACAACTTCCTTTCGTAAAAAAATCTGTAACTGATAATGAAATTATACGCGTATATATTATCCAAAAGGATAATAATATACATTACATTCATTTGTGCACCTTAGAACGTTTGCTTAAAAAATGTTGTTTTAAGATAAGATATCTAATGATATTGACACAGCGGATATATCGGCATCAATAATATGTTCTCCTGAAGACTTAAAAAGCCATATTGATTTATCGCGGAAAGCTTTAACTGTATTCCACACTAACGTACGTAGTGTGGCCTGTAACTTTGACGCTCTAGTTGTGCTATTAGAGCGAATTTGTTTCCAGTGTGATATACTGATATTAACGGAGTGCTGGTTAAGTAAATCTCCTATTGTACCTGAACTTGCTGGTTATACATCATACGCATCTAACTTTACTAACCAAAATGACGGTGTTTTATTCTATATAAAATCTGAGATAAAACACTCTATAATAACACCCTCAGTGCTGGATGCTAATTGTCTTATCTTGCGATATAAAAATGATTACGCCGTCGTTGCTATGTATCGTCCACCATCATGCCGAAACATCAGCATGTTTTGTGACAGCCTTGACACTTGCCTTGAACCGCTAAAGTCTGTTAATTCAGTGGCTCTAATTGGAGACATAAATATAAATATTGCTGCACAAAGTAATGACCCAAACTGTGGCGTTTATTTGGATCTAATGGCCTATCACGGCCTCTTGCCTGCCCATGTTATTCCGACTCGCAATGCAAGTTGCTTAGATCATGTAATGTTGAGGTCAAATAGATATGCAGCTACTTATATACTTAATTCTCAAATTACTGATCATGCACCCTTAGTTTTTTATTTGGACTGCAGAATAAAAAGGGATAATACAGAGAAAACTGTGCTTAAGATTGATTATCCCGCCCTAGTGCTCAAATTTGCCCACACGGACTTCAACTCTGTTTATAATACTTCTGACGCTAATATATCATCTGCTAACTTAATGAATATAATCTCTGACGTCATAAGTGAGCACTCAAAGCGGATAAACATTCCCCACCGGAAGCGACCAATCAAACCGTGGATGACTCCGGGTTTGGTTCGATGTGTTAGAAATAGGGATAAACTGCATACAAAAACAAAATCTGATCCTAACAATGCAATATTGCAGGTCACATACACCAGGTACCGCAATTTCTGCAACAACCTTTTAAAAAAACTTAAGACCAGCTTTGAACGATCTGAATTTCAGAGGAATAAAAACAATCCGAAGGGTATGTGGAAGACGATCAATAAAATGACTAATATAAAAAAATTCTCGCCTCCCCCTAATGAACTACTTAATCTAGATCCGGATCCTTGTGAATCACTAAATTCGGTTAATCGCTTTTTTGCCGGTATAGGTGCAACTTATGCAAATGCAATATTAAATAAGCAAGTTGAAAAATCACCAAATACTTCAAACAGAGTCACTCTACGTTCACCACCGACAAACTCTATGGCGTTGTTTCTTACCGATTGGCAGGAAGTCGATAATATAATCGTAAACTTAAAAACAGACTCTGCGGCTGGCATTGACAACATACCTACACGGGTGGTTAAAAGTGCGAAGAGTTACTTGATTCCTCCTCTTAAATTTGTTTATAATCAATGCTTGCTCACAGGTGTCTTTCCGGATATCTTAAAAGGTGCACTTGTACACCCTATTCATAAGAATGGTGACAGAGGCAGTGTTGGAAACTATAGACCTATATCGGTACTAAGTGTTATCTCAAAAATATTGGAAAAGCTTATAAATTATAGGTTAGTTAATTTTCTAAACAAAAATAACATCATAGCTGAAAATCAATTTGGTTTTATTAACGTTAAATCTACTGAAGATGCTACTTTATTACTTACAGAAACCATCAGTAAACATCTTGATAAGAGAGAAAAAGCCATAGGTGTATTTTTAGATCTCTCAAAGGCCTTCGACGCTGTCTCTGTCCCTCTACTGCTCTCTAAATTGGAGTCGATTGGTATTCGTGGTGTTGCACTGAAATTGTTTCGTTCGTACCTCTCAAATAGAACCCAGTGTGTCAGAGTCGGTAACTTTACAAGTTCTCTACAATCACTTTCATTTGGCGTCCCGCAGGGTAGCGTGCTTGGACCTTCTCTCTTTTTATTATATATAAACAGTTTATGTACGATGTCGCTACCAAACTGTAACATCATCACTTACGCTGATGATACAGCGTTAATCGTGCATGGTAGGGACTGGATTGAGGCTAAACACCATACAGAGGATGCACTGAGGGAGGTGATGAAGTGGTTGAGAGAAAATATATTAACTTTAAATATAAATAAAACAAGTTACGTGACTTTTTCACCCCGTTCAAACACTCAGCCGCCTCCCGACTTTGAAATAACTGCACATACCTGTGAGCAACAAAATGGATGCGCTTGCCCACTGCTAACTCGTACTTCAAACATGAAGTATCTTGGACTGATAATAGATTGCTCCCTAAATTGGTTACCTCACATAAACCTACTAACTACCCGAGTAAGGAGATTGATTCCAATTTTTCGTAAACTCAGACCGTCTGCCGATATCGAAACACTTCTATGTGTTTATCATGCTCTTTCACAGTGTTTGCTTCAATACTGTATCACAGTATGGGGTGGTACTGGCAAGACCACACTACTTCCGTTGGAACGTGCACAGAGGGCGATATTGAAGGTGATTCTGGGTAAACCACGTAGGTATAGCACTGATCTTCTGTACACTGAGACTTCTGTCTTAACTGTTAGACAACTTTTTATTTTTCTAACTGTACTACGAAAGCATAAAAGTATGACTTATAACGCGATTACCAAGTGAAACTAAACGAAAGTTTGCTCAGTTACTCCACATTGTACAACCCTTGCCAAAAATCAATTGTATGTGGTAAGTAACAAATTATACAATGCTGTAAATCAAGCAAATAATATATATGCTCTTCCAACCAATAAATGCAAGGATGTTCTGCGAAAGTGGTTGTTAGTCTTGGATTATAGTCAAACCGAGCAACTATTAAATCCCTATTTATTCTTAAAACTAATATATAAATACAGATTAATATCAAATCACACTTTATGCACACACACTACCTTACATTCATACTCACACACACACCACATACACACACATGCACATAAACATGAACACACACACACACACACACACACACACACACACACGCACACACACAAAAACGCACATGCTCTCAAATCACCAATACGAGTGGTAACAGTTTTCTTTAAGTTTAAGTATCATATTATAATTAAACACTATTCTACCTTATCATGTAATTTTATAGCATAAGTCTAAACAAAACGTATTTGGGTTTAATTTGTAATTGTTTAATTTGTTCTTTCTTTTTTCTCTTTTTCATGTGACAAAATCTAATACCTTTTTGTACCAAGCTGAGGGATGAAGGCGCTGGCGACTGTAGCACAGTTTATACTAGTACGGTCGTCATCGAATTCTCTTATAATATTTAAAACGCAAAACATACATGTAATTGCTTCAAGTAGATTAAGAGAAAATTGTAAAACCTAGTGATGAAAATAAATTAAAAAAAAAAGACTATTATAATCAATATAACAAGTTCGTGACAATTCCTTCGATTTCTATTATTGATATAACATTTTTTTTTCTTATGTAAATTAAGTATACGATATTATTTATATATTTCCTGACATTTCTTATAATTGTGTAAATAATCATATTATAATATAATCATTCAATAACTCATGACATTATTAATATTAAACTATAACATATTACTATTTCATTAATACGATTTTTATACTTATTGTTGTCAAATGTAGTGACTTGCCATTAAATTTACTATGAAAGTATCGTATGATTAAGTACATAGTCATACATATGTAGTTGTTGTTGAAATTAATTGCTTTAACTTCTTGTCAATACTATTCCATGTAGAGAAGGTTCGTATTCTGTTTTCCGCTCGATTATTGTTAACAGGGGTAATACATACGCTGTGTGAGAAACTCGTAGGAGCAACCTGAAACAAATATAAACAAGATGTTTTTTATAATCTCCAGCCACCCTAAATTCTCGCTGTCCGTAGGTTAAGATATGATTATTATAAGCAGTTCACCTTACCTATAGGCCTGGCACTAGACCTTGTGTTACGACATATACGGGTTGTACTATTGCCAAGGCAATATCTTTTTGTGTCTAAATTGTTTCTTTATTTCTTGTTCTTTTTGTTTGGACTGTGTATGCTAAAAATAAATGAATCTTTATCTTATCTTATCTTTAAATGGCTCACTTCTTTGACATATGACTCCACCAAAAATCTTATGCCTATCATAAACACATCATACACACACACACACACACACTCGCTCACTCACTCACGAACAACAAAATATTCATTTAGCATTTGATACTACCCTTGAGATAATCAGCCAGTGGATAAACACAGTTGGTTTGAAGTAAGCAGAGCCCAAGACAGAGGCAGTTCTCGTTACTAGCAGGAAGCAGGTAGAAACCATCAAATTACGAGTTAGAGCGCACTGTTATATCCATAATTAGTTCCTAATTAAATGCTGACATCTGCACTATTTATATTATATATAGGGCCATAAGCCACGCGGCCAACGAGTCGCAGATAGACCGCGAGCCGCATAAGTCGTAGCCGTCGTTAAAACAAGTCAAACAGATTGTCATTTTTTATAGTAAAGTAAAGTGAGGCATTAGTGTTTGTGTCTGTAAAACTCTATTGCAATAAACTGTGGTTCCAGCTGAAATAAAAGTGTTTTTTTTTTAAAGACAATCCGCGGCTGCCGCCTAACATTGGTGTCAGAAATGGGATCCCATAAGTGGTTTCCGTGCAAACCCTGAGATCCGAATCCGAGGTCACCGCACTTTCGTCACATTGATCGACGGTCAGTCGCAGCCCCCTGGAAGCGCTGAGCCCGCATCAAGCACTTTAGCATCGTGGTCGACAGTAAGTCTCCTCCTACATCGAGCCTGCACCATCGCCACACCACGTGGTCAACGACAAGCCTCCGGCAGCGTCGTGAGCCTGCACCACCACTGTCTCCAGACACCGCCCTAGAAACTTCAACATCAAAACGTCACGGATCTTTGAAGCCGTCCCGCAAATCTCTAGTCGCGCCCCGTGTCGTCACCGTCTTCTACACTCGCCATCATCCAAGCCGTCACGGATCTTCGAAGCCGTCCGCACATCATTGGTCGCGCCCCGTGTCATCAGCATCTCTCAAGTTTCTTCTCAAGAATTCAAGTTCCGTAAAGACTCTAAAACTACATCTTACATAAGAACAGTGCATCCAGGCATGCTGCTGATCCTGATACTGTAAGTCTTCTTATTGTTATTCTATTTTATTTTATATTTCCGTGAAATTCTGCGTGTATCCTCCCTAAATCCTAAACCATGTCCGTAAAAACCGAACATGAGAAAGTAACTCTAAATGTACTTACAAAATTCATTAGGCCATATAAGGGAGACCGTCAAACACTGCCGGCTTTCCTAACCGCAGCACCTGAATAGCAGGGCATTTTATGTAAATATATTATATCGCAATTAGAAGGAAAAGCTGAACTAGCGTGCAGTCTAAAAACATTTACACAATGGTCAGACCTAAAATTATTTCTGCGGTCCACCTTTGGTGAAAGGAAGCACAGTTCCCGCTTATTAATAGACCTCCAAAATTGTAAACAATTAGCTACAGAAACAGTAACGCAATATTCATTACGAATTGAAGCCTGCTTGACAAGAATCCAAGCAGACATCCATTATTCATGTTCAAACGAACAAGAACTCATAGGCAGAATAGCTGCCATGGAGTATTTTGCCCTAAATTTTATACTTTATAATGGGCCTCAATCCCAACATATCGAATATAGTCCGCTGCCGAAATCCTACTTCCCTAACACAAGCCGTAGAGGAAGAGAAAATTTTCAATTTAAGCCGCTTATCGCAACGCACAGGCAAATCTTGTACGATCTGTAACAAACAAGGGCTACTGCAAATGAAAGCTAAATGAATGTTAATTTTGAGGAGCCTGTCAGAAATTTCACTAAAATTTTGAATTTTTTCATGAATAAATGTATCAAAACCTTCGTCTAAAATCGGGGACCCAAGGAGGCGAAGAGAACTTTTTTTCAATGTGGGTTATATTGGGAGTCAGAAATTGAAATTTGGAAAGTATAGAGGATTTATTTAAATTGTCGTTTATGACAATTTCACATTTAATTGGATTTAGGTCTAAGCCTATGGATGAAAATTTAGATTTCAAGAAAGCCAGATCTCGATAAACAGTCTGTACGTCGCCTGCCATGGTTCTGTCATCTAGGTACCAGATATTGAATTTTGAATTTAACTGGCTGATGATTGGGTGAATAGCTAGGCTAAAAATGAGTGGTCCAAGAGGTGTGTTCTCTTTCATTAACTTGAACAATTCATCCTCGCTTCATTGACATGAGTCAATAGCGGCGTCATATTTACGTGCATCGTCAGCATCTAGTGTGCCGAAGAAGAACTTTGGTATTTCGCCACCAAATTCAATTGATCTTTTGAATCTGTTTGGTGAATCTGAGGATATGATATGAGAAAGAGAATCTAATTTAAACCAATTAGCTTGCAAATTTATTTCAATTGGATTGAAGAGGTCTTTACATTGCATAAATTCCGTTAATTACGATCTGATACATAAGTCTAAAGTTGATTTGATTAAATTTTCAATATTATTAAGGTGTGATTTAACAGATACTATATCTATGTGCGTTATTATTTTCCAATAATCATTATAAAAATAAACAGTATCAAAAGGGTCGAAATAAATTCCTGGGCTGTGTACTATCGGCGTTAAGGTAGGCTCTGCGTGGCAGTGACGCCATAGCGTTCTGAAAAGAGACAACACTACGTGTGAGCGGGTTTGATTTCGTTGGTATGATATTTTACATGTTTACGATTAATGCATACGGTGACGTTATGATTACCATTAGTTTTTAAAATTTTGTAGGGACCTTTCCAGATAGAGGATAAGGTGATGTTTTATGTATATCATATCACCAGTTTTATACGAAGTACTACGGCTTTATTCGTCATAGTAACGTTTTGAGGTTTCTTTACTGTTCACGATGTTTTGTAAAGCTTTTTCGCGGCTAAATTTCATTCTGTACTGTAAAGCACGCACATACTCGTGATACGTGTTGTTACCATTTGTTTGCTAAAGTGAATTTGGGATGAAAGGCTTATAACCGAATAACAATTCAAAAGGGCTGAAACCAGTAGTGGTATGAGGCGTAGTATTATACGATAACAACGCTGTTGATAAATAGCAATGCTAGTCGTTTTGGTTCCCGTTGACGAATGATTTTAAATACTCTTTCAAAGTAGCATGGCTGCGTTCTAAAGCTCCGTTTGACTGTGGATGATAGGGAGTAGTGAAAATAGATTTGATTTTACATATATCTGTAACTTGTTCAAAAAGCTCTCAGGCGGAACATGTACCTAGATCGGTAAGTATAGTTTTAGGGAAGCCGAATAGGGACATGAAATGTATGAGGTTACGGGCAGCTTCATCGCTAGTAGATGTAATCATGGGGTAAACACAAGTGAATTTAATTAAATAATCTTGTAAGGTCAAGATGAATCTAAATTTCTGCAAACCAGCTTCTGGTAGAGTTCCCACTATATCTAACGCTAGTATTTCGAGAGGTCTAGTGCTAGTAGAGATAATCTCCATGGGTGCTTCATTTGAGCAATGTAAGGGTTTATTTATCTGGCAAAGTTTACAAATTTTAACATAATTTTCTATATCTAGACGCATAGACTTCCAGTAATAGGCTTCTTTGATTCTACTTAACATGCGTTTCATACCTGGGTGACCGGCAATGGGTGAGTCATGATTTTCGTGAACAATTTTGGGTACTTCAGCGGGGGTAGGGTAAATAAGCTTATTTTTGTAAATATGTATTTTGATGTTTGAATTATGGAAGATAACATTTTACATGTTATATATTTTACTACAGATTAACTTAGAAAACGGTTCGCTGAAATCTGATATCGCGAGCTCAGGTTCGTTTATGTTTTGATCTAGGATAGTGTTACGTAATTTTATTAGAAGAGAATATATTGTTTTATAATTAGTTTCGTCGTAATGATGAACTAAAGTGTAATCACTAAAGTGAATAAGAAATAGTATTGTTTATTATTAGATAATGTAGTAAATATTGTTTCCGGTTCGCGTTTGGATGCGATCATCTTGGCTGAATTTTCAATTTGAGTCAGAATGTTTTCGCAATGTGGCATTGAACTATCAAAGTCTATGGATGTAGGGCAGGCTACAGGCTATCAGCCTGCATTTGGTAAGGTGTAAAGCTTGAGAGTGTTCCTCGATTTGTGTATTTGTTGGAGAAATAGATTTGGTAAATTGTAGTTTAAAATATTGTTCGTAAGAGTTATCGTTAAGGCTGTTGCTACGTGTAGTAACTAGTACCGGATGACGTGATAACGCGTCGGCATTGGAATTAAGCTTTCCCTGTTTATATATTATTTCGTAGTCATATTCTTCCAGCTTTTAACCTCTCGTATGCTGGGTTACCAGACATAATTATAAATCTATTGTACCTCGTGCAGATCTGCTCTTAAGCATACGAAAGGTTAACGCCAGCGAATAAGACGACTACCTGGGTCTTTTACATTGAAAAACCACACGAGGGGCCTATGGTCGGTGATGATTTTTAATTTATTACCATAAAGATAGGTACAGAAAGTTTTGACGGCAAATAATATGGCTAATAATTCCTTTTCTGTCATGGAGTAATTACCTTCCGCTTTATTGAGAGTGCGCGAAGCATATGCGATAGGTTTATCCTTGCCAACTGGCCCTTGAGATAGTATTGCGCCTATGGCGTAATTACTTGCGTCTGTGGTAACGAGGAAAGGTTGAGAGAAATCAGGGTATTGGAGGAGAGGAGCGGTGGTTAACTTTTTTTTTAGGATATCGAATGCTGTTTGTTGTTCGACATTCCCATGGAAAGCGGCATCCTTTTTCAAGAGGGAAGTTAAGGGTTTGGTGATTTTTGAGAAGTTTTCGATAAATCCTCGATAATAACCGATGAGACCTAGGAAAGATTTTACATCTTTGGGATTCTTGGGAACGGGATATTGTGAGACAGCCTTGACCTTGTCGGGATTTGGAGAGACACCTTTATCGGTGATAGTATGATCTAAGTAGTTCACTTCACGTCTTAAGACCTCACATTTATAGGGCTGTAGTTTTAAATTAAGTTGACGGAGTCTTTCGAAAACTAAGCGGAGCTTTTCCATCATATAAGGCAAGGAATTTTCATAAATATATAATCTACCTAGACGTAGACGTAGCAGTGCAAACCTTGGAGACCCTATAACACAGTGTTCATAAGCCGCTGGAAGGTTGCAGGGGCATTTTTGAGCCCAAACGGCATTCTAGTAAACTCGTAATGACCTGAGGTACCGTTTGTGTTGATTACGGGGAAACCAGTTTTTGCAGCGTCAGCAGGATTAATTTTTATTTGGTGAAAATCAGAAATTAAATCGAGAACACTAAAATATTTAGAATTGCCTACTTGGTCTAGGATGTCTGAAATAAGAGGGATACAATAAACTTCGTTTACGGTGGCGTCGTTAAGTCGTCTGTAATCTATGATGATACGCCACTTTCTTTGGCCTGAGGAGGCCTCAGTTAATTGAGGTTTAGTCGATAAACTAGATTTTTTTACGATACTGACACTCGAACCGGTGTCGATAAGAAACCTAAGAGGCTTTTGCGAACAATTCGTAACGAGATAAGTAAAAGGCATAGAGATTCTGTATATATTTAAACTTGTTTCAATAATAGGCACTGAAACTTTTGAGTTCTCTGGCACTATATTGACCTCATCAAGAACACAAGATTGAGACTTGGTGACATTTGAATCGTTTTAAGATAAAGACTTAGAATTAGTACAAGTAAGACTCAGATTATTCTGAGGTATTTTATAAGATTCAGTGTAAGATCTAGTATTAAGATTAAGCGAGTTACTTTGACTCGAAGTAAGACCCAAATGATTAAGTTGATCATTGGTATACGAACTAGTAATAGATTTAGGATAAGAGTTAGTACTATGATTTGGTATTTTATGTTTATATTGGTAAAAAGTTTGGTATAAGAATTAAGAATGAGATTTGGTAAGTTATTTTTACTTAAAATACGACCAGAATGATTCTCTCGATCATTGGTAAAAGATCTAGTATAAGAATCAGCATAAGACCTAGTAAAATAATTTGTGCCATTATTATTTATTGATTTCGGCAGGCACGAATCCGAAATCAATTTGCGATTTAATCGCATTCATTATTATTATCAACAGGTGCATAACTTGAGTCGTGTCTACAGCAATGCACACGCGCAGCGTTATTTGGTACACGTGTACTGGCGGCATTACTTTGAGTTTGCCTTTATACATGTTGATTAACCAATCTTTCGAAGAAGGAACATTTCCTAAATTACTAAAAAAAAACATAATAAAACCAATCCACAAAAAGAACTGAAAAAAGGAACCTACCAACTACCGTCCCATAGCGCTATTACCTACCATATCGAAAATATTTGAAAAAGCTATGTGTAATCGCGTATACTCTCACTAAGAAAAATACAATATATTCAATAATTCGCAAAATGGATTTCGTAGAAATCGCTCCACTACGTTAGCAATCTACAAATACATACAAGAGGCCCTTAACCTAATAAATAACAGAAATCACGCAATAGGTGTTTTGTTAGACATGACAAAAGCTTACGATAAGGTTCAATACGAGCTCTTACTACATAAACTGCACGGGATAGGTATAAGAGGAAAGGCCCACGATTGGTTCACTTCATACTTAAGAAAAAGAGAACACCAAGTTCAAATAGTGTTCTTTAATGAAGAAAGTGAAGAGGTTCAGATAGTGAGTTCAGAAGCTAAAATAATTAATGCATCCATTCCTCAGGGTAGCGTAATCGGTTGCCTACTATTTCTTATATATACTAACGAGCTTCCAAAATATATAGAATTCCCGTGTGTATTATTTTCGGATGATATATCGCTTCTAATCTCCTGTAAAAACAACACGAACTTAGTAGACAAACTGAACAGCGAATTTAACCAAACCGTTACTTGGCTAGATAATCATAATGTGATGGCCGGTGTCATGTCAAGCTGTCATCACTACCGTTGCCAAGTACTACTGACGTCTACACGACAAACTAGTCGGTCGCCGAATACAATAATTAGCAAAGAGGGATTATTTCACGAGGTGGCCAGAACCTTTTGCAGTCCCTAATCAGGAAGCAATTACAGTCGCGACAAAATTAGTAAATGAAGTATTTTGTCGATTTGGTTTACCGTTAGAAATCCACAGCGACCAAGGGAAAAACTTTGAATCGCAACTCTTTCAAGAAATCTGCAAGATGATGGGGATCCACAAAACCAGGACAACTCCTTATCACCCTCAATCAGATGGAATGGTGGAAAGATTTAACCAGACATTGGAGCGGCATCTTGCTAAAGTGGTCGATTGCTATCAGAGAAACTGGGACGAATATATCCCACTATTTCTTCTGCCTTACAGAGCCACTGTACATGAAAGTACGGCAACAACCCCGGCACGAACAAATTTAGGAAGGGAGCTACGACTTCCAGTAGACCTTCTTGCTGGATGTCCTCCAGGGACGCCTAGCTGTGTTACCGATTATGCATGTGAATTAAGAAGAAAGCTCGAAGAAATTCATGAACACGTTAGACAAGAGAATTTACAAGCGGGAGAAAGAATGAAGACTCGATATGACAGACGCGCAAATGCAAGAGAATTCGAAGTGGGAACTTTGGTGTGGCTTCATAATCCGGTTCGATGTAAGGGAAAATCTCCGAAATTACAGCCAAGCTGGGAAGGACCATATACTGTTATAACGAAAATTAATGACGTAACCTACAGAATTCGGAAGACACCTAGAAGTCCACTGAAGATTGTTCATGTGGATAAGATAGCGGTATATCATGGATCCAACAATGCTCGGGACGAGCATGTCTTAGTGAGGGGGTAGTGTGACGGCCGGTGTCATGTCAAGCTGTCATCACTACCGTTGCCAAGTACTACTGACGTCTACACGACAAACTAGCCGGTCGCCGAACACAATAATTAGCAAAGAGGTTTGAAGACTATTTTATTATTAGGAAATGAGTTTTTAGTTCGATGACGTATACACTGTGACAACAAGGCGATGGCCGTGAGGATAACACATCCCGCTCACGTTCTGATGGCGTGGGTTCAAATCCCAGTCATAACAGTTATGTGGATTATGGTTTTTATGAAATTTAGAAAATGTTTATGAATATTTGGAAAATATTTAAAAAAAAGAAAGATTATTTAAATATTTCGAGTAAAAATTAGAAAATTCTAGAAACTTCAGGAAGGAATGGAAAGGTTAAAAAGAGACAGGAGATGGAAAAACAAATTTAAATATTTCGAATAAAGATTAGAAAATTCTAGAAACTTCAGGAAGGAATGGAAAGGTTAAAAAGAGACAGGAGATAGAAAAACAATTGAATTATGAAATGACAATTGAAATTAGTAGATCTATAACATTCCTAGGGGTATATAAGGCGGTGTAGACGCGCTGAGCACCAGTTTAAGTTGAAAAGTGGTAAAGTGAAGAAGAAAAGAAAGAAGTAAAAGGAAGAAAGAAGAAGTAGTAAAATAAAGTGAGGTGAAAGTATAGTGCAGTAAAGTGCAGTAAAGTGCAGTGAAGTGCAGTGAAAAGTGCAGTGCAAAAGATGCTAGTGTTGGTGCTGTCCGCGTCGAAGTTAAACGGCGCGTCGTGTGTGAAGTCGAATAAAGTGTCATCAGTGCTACTCGGTGTTTCCTTCCAATCCCGTTACCCCGTCCGTAACAATAATCTTGAAATAAATATAACAAAAACAAAAATAATGACTTTCCACCCTCGTCAAAAAAACCTCTTCACATAAATTATACAAATAAAAACTGTAAAGTTGAGACAGTTAATGAGTTCAGTCTTTTAGGCCTAACCATAGATACAAACATCAACTGGAAGTCACATATTCAAAAAATAAAAACAAAACTTTCGCAATTCTCCTATGCACTTAGAGAAATAAAAAAACAACAAACATCCAAACGGCCCTCAACATGTACTACGCGTATGCTGGCTTAGCGATGGTGTTACTCTATGGGGTAATAGCACAGACGCATCTGTACTCCTCATACTCCAAAAGAAACTTATAAGAATAATAGCAAATATTGACGATACAGAAAGTTGTCGACACTATTTTAAGCACTATAAAATCCTAACCCTGCCAAGCATATACATTTTAGAAACATGCAAATTTGTACACAAACACCAAGAATTTTACACAAAACGAGAAGACATACAAGTAAAATATACATTCCGCCATAAAAATAGATTAAATCTACCGACGTCTAACTTAACCATGCACTCGTCTAGCCCATATGTAATGTCTATTAAGATATATAACAAATTACCAGATGCAATAAAATCAGAAAACAAAATACAAATATTTACAAAGATAGTTAAAAACATTTTGTTGGCAAATGCTATTATTCAATTAATGATTACTTAACTGATAAGATGCTTACCATTATATAATGATAAAACAAATAGAATATTACTAAAATTTATATTATTAATAATAGACATTACTTTTCTTCCTTTCTTCCTCTCTTCTACACTTGCTGTACCCGACAGGGTTCACAATGATCAGAATTGTACTTTTTTACCACCTAAGTAAACGTTGTGAAATGCAAATAAAGTATTGAAGTAAGAATTGAGTATTGAGTTCGAGGCGCGGCACCGAGTTGATTGTTATATTGACACTTGCGGGACTCGTTTATAACATGACCCTTGTGTTTACAATATGCGCAGAACTTATTGTTAAAATTAGAATTATTAAAATTAGAATGATTAGAATTAGAAAATTGTCGATTGCCTGGAAATGCCTGAAAATAAGATGAAGGATTTGGGACATGGTAGGATTTTTGAACTGGAGGAGAGCTAGCTTTCTTTTTAAAACATTCATTGGCAGTAGGCCTTGTTTGTAACAGATCGTACAAGATTTGCCTGTGCGTTGCGATAAGCGGCTTAAATTGAAAATTTTCTCTTCCTCTACGGCTTGTGTTAGGGAAGTAGGATTTCGGCAGCGGACTATATTCAATATGTTGGGATTGAGGCCCATTACAAAAGTATTTAGGGCAAAATCCTCCATGGCAGCTATTCTGCCTATAAGTTCTTGTTCGTTTGAACATGAATAATGGATGTCTGCTTTGATTCTGGTCAAGCAGGCTTCAATTCTGGTCAAGCAGGCTTCAAATCTGGTCAAGCAGGCTTCAATTCGTAATGAATATTGCGTTACTGTTTCTGTAGCTAATTGTTTACAATTTTGGCGGTCTATTAATAAATGGGAACTGTGCTTCCTTTCACCAAATGTGGACCGGAGAAATAATTTTAGGTCTGACCATTGTGTAAATGTTTTTAGACTGCATGCTAGTTCAGCTATTTTATTTATACAAATTATAATATATTTATTTTATTTATACAAAATTATATTTTATTTATTTTATTTATACAAAATGCCCTGCTGTCCAGGTGCTGCTAATGACATAGCATTGTCACAGTTCGTTAAGAAAGCCGGCAGTGTTTCACGGTCTCCCTTATATGGCCTAATGAATTTGGTAAGTACATTTAGGGTTACTTTCTCATGTTCGGTTTTTACGGACATGGTTAGGATTTAAGAAGGATACACGCAGAATTACACGGAAATATAAAATAAAATAGAATAACAATAAGACGACTTACAGTTTCAGGATCAGCAGCATGCCTGCACGCACTGTTCCTATGAAAGATGTAGTTTTAGAGTCTTTACGGAACTTGAATTCTTGAGGAGAAACTTAAGAGACGCTGACGATACGAGGCGCGACTAATGATGTGTCCGTGATGGCTTGGATGATGGCGAGTGCAGAAGACGGTGACGAAACGGGGCGCGACCAGAGATGTGCGGGACGGCTTCAAAGATCCGTGACGTTTAGATGTCGAAGTTTGTAGGGCGGTGTCTGGAAACGGTGGTGGTGCAGGCTCACGACGCTGGCGGAGGCTTATCGTGGACCACGTGGTGTGGCGGTGGTGCAGGCTCGACGTAGGAGGAGACTTACTGTCGACCACGATGCTGAAGTGCTTGATGCGGGCTCAGTGCTTTCAGGGGGCTGAGACTGACCGTCAATCAATGTGACGAATGCGGCGACCTCGGATTCGGATCTCACAGTTTGCACGGAAACCACTTATGAGATCCCACTTCTGACACCAATGTTAGGTGGCAGCCGCGGATTGTCTTAAAAAAACACTTTTATTTCAGCTGGAACCACAGTTTATTGCAATAGAGTTTTACAGACACAAACAACTAATGCCTCACTTTACTTTACTGTAAAAAATGACAATCTGTCTGACTTGTTTTAACAACGGCTACGACTGGACTTCTGCGGCTCGCGGTCTATCTGCGACTCGTTGGCCGCGTAGCTTATGGCCCTATATATAATATAAATAATGCAGATGTCAGCATTTAATTAGGAACTAATTATGGATATAACAGTGCGCTCCAACTCGTAATTTGATGGTTTCTACCTGCTTCCTGCTAGTAACGAGAACTGCCTCCGTCTTGGGCTCTACTTACTTCAAACCAACTATGTTCATCCACTGGCTGATTATCTCAAGGGTAGTATCAAATGCTAAATTAATCTTTTGTTGTTCGTGAGTGAGTGAGCGAGTGTGTGTGTGTATGATGTGTTTATGATAGGCATAAGATTTTCGGTGGAGTCATATGTCAAAGAAGTGAGCCATTTAAAGATAAGATAAGATAAAGATTCAAACAAAAATAAATATATAGATATGATACATGTTTAGATAAAATAGTACATATACAATAAACATAAATATTAATACATATGGATATAAACGGTGTTAAATACATAGTATAATAAAATTATATAAATAGATAATAATATGAAAATCAAGAGTGCTGTGCAATGCTGGTTAAATCGAATAGCGGCGCGCGCGCTATGATCTTACGGCCAGAAGGGCGGGGCGGCGGGAGGTGCGGGCGAGTTGTAAACAAAGCCTTCACCAACCGCTAGTCGCTCCGCCACCGCCGGCGAAACTGCTCGTACCGTTCCCATAGAATAAAGCTTGCATATGGCGAGCGTCCGGTAAACTAGAAAGATGCAAGTGTATACATATAAGTATGTATATGTTAAGCAATGGACAGTAGGTACATTCAACTAGTGCGAAAAAAAAAAAAAAAAAAAAAACAAGAACCAACCATTGCGGTAAGTGCAGTTATAGTGCGTTATTTAAAATGATAAGATATCTTGCGGTTGATTCATACTGAAAAATGTACATTTCTAGTGATTACATATAATGTATAACTACCATTTCAGATTCCAAAAGTATCGGAAACAAGAGCTATATCAAGGCAATAGTACAACCCGTATATGTCGTAACATAAGGTCTAGTGCCAGGCCTATAGGTAAGGTGCACTGCTTATGTAATCATATCTTAACCTACGGACAGCGAGGCTTTAGGGCGGCAGGAGATTATAAAAAACATCTTGTTTATATTTGTTTCAGGTTGCTCCTACGAGTTTCTCACACAGCGTATGTATTACCCCTGTTAACAATAATCGAGCGGAAAACAGAATACGAACCTTTTCTACATGGAATAGTATTGACAAGAAGTTAAAGCAATTACTTTCAACAACAACTATGTATGACTATGTACTTAATCATACGATACTTTCATAGTAAATTTAATGGCAAGTCACTACATTTGACAACAATAAGTATTAAAATCGTATTAATGAAATAGTAATATGTTATAGTTTAATATTAATAATGTCATGAGTTATTGAATGAATATATTATAATATGATTATTTACACAATTATAAGAAATGTCAGGAATTATAAAAATAATATCGTATACTTAACTTACATAAGAAAAAAAATGTTATATCAATAATAGAAATCGAAGGAATTGTCACGAACTTATTATTTTGATTATAATAGTCGCAATCATATTTATAATTATTTGATCATACTAAGAAGTTACCTAATGTTAATTACTTATTATTTAGTTGACTTCAATTTCAAATTAAGGAGATATTCGTTTCAATGTTACCTAATTTCCGCTGCTCCTCCATAAGATGATTTTTAGGTTTCTTCTGAATGAGGGTAATGATGTTAGATCACGTAATGGAGGGTTTAGTAACTTAACTGAATATCTTTCACTGAGCACTGCTTTATCTTGCATGCGCTAGCAATTTTTTTTATATACTCACGCCTGTATCCCTTAAGGGGTAGGCAGAGGCGTAATATAACACCCACATTTCGCCATGAATTTTTAAGTACCATGTAATAGGGTGCGAGCCTATTGCTGTTACCGGGCACATCACCAGACTACGTGCTGCTACTGAGAATTCGTCCGGGTCGGGCAAAACCCAGTAACACTTTTGCCCGACCCGGGAATGGAACCCGGGACCTCCGATCAGCAGTCGCATACGCTATCCACTGTACCACGGAAGTTGTCAGAGTAAGCAGTTTTATTATAAATAAAAAAGAGCTAAAGCGTTTGGCAAAGCTTGTGTTGACCGACGGGACTGATAGTCTGTACACGCGACATTTCAGAAGGTTCGGATATTCTGTAGATCGAATTATTAAGAGATATAGAGGCTTCTATTATAGGATTATATAGAGGCCAAAGCTCAACTAGCTGGCAAAAAGCTGGGAATCCTCAACAGGGTGAGGCAGTACTTCACGCCGGAACAATTGCTCAATCTATATAAAGCACAAGTCCGGTCCTGCATGGAGTACTGTTCGCACATGAAAAACAAGTCGTCGTAACACATAGATCCCCATTTCAAACTAATACCTCAGGGGTGCCACAAGGAAGTATTCTTGTGCCCCTCCTGTTTCTTTTATATGTGAATGACTTACCAAAAATTTCAAACTATAAATGCGTACTATTTGCAGATGATATATCGGTCTTAATACCCGAAACTGACAATAATATGCACAATGAAGAGGTTACTGCAACTATAAATAATATTATTAACTGGTTAGAAGCTAACTCTCTTAAAATTAACATTTCCAAAACCAAATGCATACAATTTTCAAATTATGAACAGAACCAAAAAAACATAAATATCAAATACCAAAACGAAGACATTACAAGAGTTAATAATATAAACTTCCTAGGAATAGAATTAGATAATTATTGTAACTAGGGGATACATATTGATAGTATATGCAATAAGCTAAATAGATTTGTCTTTGCCTTAAAACAACTAAGAAACACAGCTAACCAAGATGCTGCTCTCAACGCTTACCATGGTTATGTAGGATCAGTTTTAAGGTATGGTATACTTCTATGGGGTAACTCTACATATATAAGTAGAGCCTTTATAGCCCAAAAAAAAGTTTAAGAGCAATTACTGGTGTATCTGCACTAACAAGCTGCAGAAATATAGGTATTCAAGAAGTATAGGTTTTGACATTGGTATCCTTGTATATTATGGAAATTGCTATGTTTTTTAGGAATGATATACGTTTTTCACCAAAATAAGTGAGGATAATAGATTTGTGAAAAAGGATGCTACTAAACTCAAACATGAATTCTGTAAAAGCACTCTTCGATATAAAAACAGCTATAATATGTCAATAAAACTTTACATCCATTTCCCTCGTGAATTAAGAGAACTACCCTTACGGCAATTCAAATACAGACTAAAACGTTGGTTGATCGAAAAGTGTTTTTATAATGTAACAGAATGTTTAAAGTGTAAGGAATAATATTTATTGTATAATTCTATGTTAATATAGTTTTTTAAGTATCAACATTCGCATGCCCGTTAAGGGTGAATATGTCGGATTACATAATTATAATGATGTAACACCTCAATGGACCATGTTCTGCCGAATAAATATCTTTATCTTTTATCTTTATCTTTCTTACGAACGTTCTGGCGAGCATTCTAGCAACTTGACAGTAAATTTGTTTTGACGCTTTTGTTGATTAGTGTGTTCGCTAGAAATATCGTGAAAATGTTCAGATCGACAAAACAAATACCTGCAACTGCTCGCTGTTCTGTGTATATGCTTAGGTGTATCAGCACCATTACGTTATTTACATAGGTATCAAAATAAATAAAGCTTCAGCCTTTAGTGCTATTTAGTCAACAAAATTATAAAGTTCTAGAATCGCCTATTAAGTAAATCCTCAACTAATTTCACTTTGTTTAATGTAAAATCGTGATGGCAAAACGACATAACCACTTACAATACACTCTTTATTGATATAAGGTTTACTCACATAACATCCAAACAACCTATTTAGATATTCTAGGATAGGTATTATGAAGGTAAAGAAATTTATTGGAGGGCCTACCTTATGTTTTATGTGCCCTAAATGACTATTTACTTGCAGTTTTTAGTGGGACGAGCAAAAGCAGAAATATCGTAATTGGATTACTGTATGTACATACGCATTTGTGGTCAATTATTGTTTTGATGAAATGCACTGTAATAATGGTGTCTTATCCTTTGAATAGTCACGCCGTTGTTGGCTTAAGTATTAAATTATTATAATAAAATATCAAGTTCAAGAAATAATTACGATGGTGGTGATATTTTTATTTTAATGCATCTAGTTGTAAGAATCATGATTATAATCATATCTTAATGTCATAATTATTATAAAGATATGCAACAAGTTGTATATCAACCGTACCTTACTTATAAATTTTAATATAAAATTCTACCAAACCTTGTTGAACCAGTAGGGGACTCAGAGTACAAAATAAAAGACTTGGTAGCAACTGGGATAACGTTAAACGATGATTTTTATCATATCATCACTGGATAGCGTATGTACTACTGATCGGAGGTCCCAGGTTCGATTCCCGGGTCGGGCAAAAGTGTTACTGGGTTTTTCCAAATTCTCAGTAGCACCCTGAGTCTGGTGATGTGCCCGGTAACGGCAATAGGCTCGCCCCCTATTACGTGGGAATTAAGAATTCATGGCGAAATGTCGGTGTAATATTACACCTCTGCCTACCCCTTCGGGGATACAGGCGTGAGTCTATAAAAAAATACCAAATCGCTATCAAATAGCAGTATTTTTTAAATTAAGATCTTTTCTTGACAAGACTTACTGCAATCTGACTGACATATCATCATCACAAAGCGTAAAGATACTATTACAGTTAGATACGGTAAATAATTGTAGTAGATTCGTTTTCTGACGTAGACGTTTCAACTACTAAATGTACTTAAGAAAATGAATTGGTAAAACGGAGGTTGAACGTTTGTTTACAAATTCGCTGATTTTGAAGGTTTCAGAATTTGGACAGCAGCTTCTTATGAATAAGTTTAAACGATTGTCTACAACTGTATAAGGGCAGCCAGATAAATCCCGACGCCAGCGAATATCTGCAAAAAAATTTAATCAATATAATTTTTAGAATTCTATTTATAATACGTTTTAAAAAAGAAAATACAAGGTCTCTAATTTTGCAAATTTTCTCTTTGATTTTTTGACAGAAAACTATAATTTGCTAACATTTAAAAGAAATTTGGTATATATGGCGAATGTCGTCGAGGTCCTCCTGCTTATCCTGTAAATAAAATACAGCGATTGCGCGCGATCTACCGTGTTAAATTGTATTTTCAAGCAAGCCGAGAACCCATAGATAAAACCTATGAAGGAATATACACTCAGAATATTATCCAGTCAGAGGGAGTTAGGTGACATACATATAGAAGAATCGTTAATATTAAGATTATCTTCTTTTCCATTTTATTAAATTTATAATAACTAATACCATCGAGTAAAAGTTATTATAATTATAATTGATGTGGTATATCAATTGCTGTAGTCAGAAGACAAAGTGAAGTAACGCGGCAGAAACAGCCCGCAATATCAATGTTGCGTTTGGAGAGAGGTCTGCTAATGAACGTACCGTGCGATTTTGGTTTAAACGCTTTCACGATGGAAACTTCTACTTGAAGAACGAGCCACGAGGAAGACCATACACACAGGTGAATAACGATGAATTAAGAGAGATGGTGGAAGCTAATCCTGGTCAAACTACTCAGGAATTAGAGGCATGGTTTAACTTTACCTTACCAACAATATTGACTCATTTGCGTCAAATTAATAAAATAAAAAAACACGAAAAATGGGTGCCTCATGATTTGACTGATCTGCAGAAAGAAACGCGTGTTGAAACTTGTTTTGCCTTGTTGAATCGGTATAGAAATGAAGGAATGTTGGATCGAATTGTGACATCTGATGAAAAATGGATTCTCTATGATAACCGTAAAAGAAAAATGCAACGGCTGACCTCAGGTCAACCGCCACAACAGTGTTCTAAAGCAAAACTTACCAATAAAAAGGTAAGATTATTCACTATAGTTTTCTCCGATGTGGTCAAGCAATAACGGCAGATGTCTATTGTACGGAACTCCGAAAAATGTTGGCAAAACTAGCAGTAAAACAACCTCGACTCATGAATCGATCTTCACCATTATTGCTCCATGACAACGCGAGACCTCATACAGTACGAGAATTCCAGACCTTGCCCCAACGGACTACCATTTTTTTCGTGATTTGGACAATTATCTACGTGACAAGAAGTTTTCTTCCCAGGAGGCAGTACAAAATGCTTTCACACAGTTTGTGCAGTCTAGATCCTCACAGTTCTATCGCAAAGGCATAAATGACTACTATACTATACTTCCTATTAGATGGCAGCAATGTATAGATAATAATGGTAACTATTTTGTTTAAATAAATATATTAAAATTATAAAAAAATCGTCAATTTTGATTTTCAGTACAAATGAGCAATTTCATACTTTAACCTTATTAAATTAATATTAGATTTTAATACTGCTCCCCCCCATGGGATCTCTACCTTGTCGTGGTGGGGGGGCTCAATAACCGTGGGTTTGAGGTACACCCACGGTGAAGCTAAGCGGGATCCCGGGAGGGGACGCTCCACGTGGGCTTGCGTGAGGCATGCGTAGGATGCGTCCCAAGGTGCGGGTGCGGGGGACAGTTCTGACTGTCCCTCGCAGTCGGGTGTAGTCGCGGGAGAAGAGCGTGTCGGTGTTGCGTTGCCGCGCGCCCTATCTCCCGCGACCAAATGGGGGCGCATATATATAATATAACCACTTTTTTATTCTTATTTGAAACAAATTGCCATTTATTTTTCAAATTTCTAGAGGTAAATGGTTATGTACTCTTATAGTAGTGACATATTATGTGCTTTTTGAAGGTCCACCGTTGTACATAATTAACTTAAAATCGTTTTGTAAGAGTGAAATGTGCTATATTTTGGTATGGCATAAAGTATATTATGTATTTAACTATCTAATGATAATGAAAACAACATAATAAGCATTATTATAAGTTGAACTATTACACTCAAATTGTAAAATAACTTTAATATTGGTCAAATATTTACAGCATCAAATAATATTCAATAATACAATTATTTTAAAATAAAATATGATAAGGATACAAAATGACTCCTTGGGGTACACCAGCAATGTACAGTACATTGTTGGTATACCCCAACTGTACTATCAAATGAATGACACTTTAAAATTGTTTAATGAGGTGAGCAGTCATCAAAGTAAAACGTAGAACATGCAGTAAAATAAGTATTGGGACAGACTGAAGATAAGCATCTTTGAAAGAAAACAAACGTTGAAAGTATTATCGAAAGCTCAGGCAAAGGCAAAGAAGCTCTGCAAAGCAACTTATTTGCATCTATGCGTTTTACTGTAACATGTTTACCTTAGTAATAAGTGACCTGTCAATTTTGAACATGTTTAGAGGTCTATAAACCACACTGTCGCATCTGAATTCCTCGAAAAATATTTGCAGCTCTTCCAAAATTGCAGCATCTTCTATAGAGCACACGCGAAACATTTGGCTGAGTAGTTGCTTCGTGCGATCCATCTTATCACAAAAATACATAAATAATTTAAGAATTTACCAACCTAAAATCAATTGAAAATATCTAAGTTTTTTTTTTATAAACAAAACAATAATACCTCTGCAGTGGTCCGGTGGCAGGAATGAACTACCATAAACATGCTTGATATATGATATGTTGCCCAAATTGCCTCTGATATCAGAATATTAGTCTTATCGACTGTAATAAAAAGTTAAATACAATAATTAATATGAAGAAAATATATATTTTGATTCGTTTTGAGGCAAAAATTAGCAAATGAATCAATTCACATAATTTTTTAACCTAGCTGCTTTCCAACATTTTTGAGAGGTGATCGGCAAATCCACTAAAAAAGTAATGAGTGAATAAAAATTAAAAAATAGAATGGACTAGTAACTAGACAATCTCTTCCGATCTTTTCGTCGGTTAAAATATTAAATACTAGTGCTCGAGCACCTTTAACGTAAGCATGGATATATGGTTTTAGTGAGTTAATAGATGTACAAACTTACATATTCTTCTCAATGAGTTGTATGGCGTTAATATGAGATTCAGAAAAAAGTACACAATTAACGTCACCAGTACACTACCATGACTATCGTTCAGTATTTTTACAATCTCACACAGGCAATAGTGTAGGTAGCTGAGCTTATGAAGACTTGTAGGAACCTTGCTTCTTAGTTTATTCATTGTATCTGAAGAAAACACATGTAAATAAGAGACTGCATAGTTTCACTAGTAGTTACAACCTCAAACTACGTCGTTCAGTTTTATCATGATTCGATCACCGCACGAGGCAACAATTTTTAAGCTACTATCCTTCAAGCTTCTGTTGTTAAGGTCTTTAATAGATACTAATAATACCGTACCTTTATCGCGCTTATATAGCGTAGGTGTTATGTTCTTTCCTACGCTCTGTTGTTCGTTGAAGGCTAGGGTATCAATAACTTTACTTAAAGTCTTTCTAGAAATATTGTCACTGATATTTTCTTGGTTTCTAGTATGTGGTGTTAAATAAGAAGCTAAAACCACCTACATATTATTAGTTTTGGTAATTAGGATCGTTAACTAAAACCTTACAACCTCCGATGTTTCTCATGTTCGATATTAAATCGACGTAAAGTAACAGTACTTAAACTGTTGCGTTTCTTTCGGTGAGTGAGAGTGCCGGATGTCCTATCCCCTATTCCTTCTCCCTCATCCCACTCCACATCCTAACCTTTTTCCCAACCCCAAGGGGCGGCAACGCACTTGTGACTCCTGTGGTGTTGCTTGTGTCCATGGGCGGCGGTAATTGCTTACCATCAGGCGATCCGTCTGCTCGTTTGCTGCCTATTACTATAAAAAATATATATAGTAAAACTATATCGAACAGGAGAAACATACATCATTTTGGAGAAAATACATATTATGTATGTATAATTATGATACTAAACAACACACCTAATAGTAAAAATATGCAAATCATGTATATTTTGTCAAAATATTTTAAAGACATAGCGGCTATTGAGGATACATACATACATACATACATAGACTCACGCCTGTTTCCCGGAGGGGTAGGCAGAGACTACGGAACGCCATTTGCAACGATCCTGACATACCTCACTTGCTTCACTCACTCCCATCAAGTTTCTCATGCATGCTCTTCTGTTAAGGGTACTTCTGACTTGTCCTTTTTTCAGGATGTTTCCAATCTGGTCAGAGAACGTTCTCCTAGGTCTTCCCCTTTGTCCTGTCCCATTCACACTAGCCTGATATATCTTCTTTGTCAGTCTATCGTCATCCATCCTCTCCATGTGCCCAAACCATCTTAACATGCCTTTCTCAATGCTTGTCACTACATCTTCTTTTACCCCACACCACTCTCGTATCACACAATTCTTTACTCTGTCGGTCAAAGACACACCACACATACTTCTCAGTGCTCTCATTTCTACAGCATTTATTCTACTTTCAAATCTCTTCTGCCATACCCAACTTTCACTACCATACATAAGGGTAGGCACTAACACACCTCTATGTACAGCCAAACGTGCCTTTTTGGACACGTTTTGACTGTTCATAAACGCCTTCAGAGCTCCATTCACACAATTACCTGCATTAACTCTCCTTTCAATATCTGCTTCATTCTTACTATCTCTTGTAAACAACGTACCTAAGTAAACTGAGGTAAAGTAAAGTAAAGTATTGAGGATAGGTTTTGGAATTGCTACCATAATTATGCTGGGGTATTAAAAACACCAATTTACAAAAATATTGTTTTGCTGTTAAAAATATCGCAGAATTATCTCAAATTATACCTCAACATCTGGTAAGCTTCAGCTACATCCTACTACATTCACTGTCCTATACATAAACATAAATTTGCTGTTTGAGATTAAAGAAAAGTACAATAACATCAATAAAATAAAGACGGAAATATTATTGTCATATACATACGTGGATGACCCATTTGCCGTAACAACGTTTCCAAGTAGTTATTAAGGCAGTTGAAAGCGGCGTTAACATCCATAAATATCAGAGTTATCTGAATATACAGCACACTCAACATTAATTTCATTATATAGTATGAGGTTGTGTACAAGATTCTGAAAATATCTGTGGTAAAACGAAAAACAACCTTTGACGTGATATTATTTTAACTGGTGCCGTTTTATTATTACCAAAATCTATATTAACTATTAGGGATTTTCTAAAACAAATAAAGGATGGCCGCAGCTACGCCCGCACTTTTACACTGTTTCTGCCCGTACCCGTGAGAATTTCAGGAAATCCCTTCTTTGTGCATCACTACGGGCCACAAGGAAAATACATGCCAAATTTCAGCTTCTTACGCCTAATAGTTCTGACTGTAGCTTGTCTGTCAGTCAGTCAGTTACACATGATGTGACTATCTCGTGAAAACATGAGGTCATAAAGGAATGTATAACATTTAAAAACATAAGAATGTAACGCTTTCAATTGGCGATTAAAAAAGTGGCCATGTACCTATTTCTTGCCTGTTCATTCTTACGAACGCTCTGCTTCGTGAACAAGTATTGTCTTTTCTAATTCTCAGTTACATACAATATTAATTAAAGTTATATATCATATTACTTGTGTGCCATATTTTATACTGACTTTAATTTTTTTACAAATTTTATAACAGCAAATATAATTGAGTTTGAGGTTTGAGAATACACCTAAATTACTTTTTGCAGGGCATAATGTGACACTTTGATGTGCTTTTAAGTTCGTTGTAATAGTCACACCTAGTCTTTTATATGTATAACTAAGTTTGTTTAGAACATTTATTTTTACAAATACTTACGTCGATAACTATGCGTATAGCTAAGTTCGAAAATATCATGAAAATACTCTGCATACACCACTATATGCCCAATAAACAGTGACCAAATCACCGTTTTCCATTTCACTATTTCTATGCATGTAAGTGGTTCGTATTTGCTTAGTAGCCCATTAATCTGAAATAAATAAATATCTTCAGGCTACATGTTATCCCCCCCGTGAGATCTCCAGCTTGTCGTGATGGGGGGCTCAGTAACCGTGGGTTTGAGGTACACCCACGGTGAAGCTAAGCGGGATCCCGGGAGGGGACGCTCCACGTGGGCTTGCGTGAGGCCTGCGTAGGATGCGTCCCAAGGTGCGGGTGTGGGGGACAGTTCTGTCGGTCACTCGCAGTCGGGTGCGGTCGCGGGAGGAGAGGCGTGTCGGTGTTGCGTTGCCGCGCGCCCTATCTCCCGCAACCAAATGGGGGCGCACCATCGCTGCGTCGCGGTGGGGCCGCAGAGGAAGAGGAGATGCGGTGTTGCGTTGCCGTCTTCCCTATCCTCTGCGGCCGCTGGGTGTTTTGGCAGCGGAGGCCAACATCTTCATCCGCCGCCAAGGGGGTTTCGTTTCGGTTCGGTTCGGGGCCCGCCTGACCATCTGGCGGGACAATACCCGTCGGGGGTTAGCGTGGAATGCTTCGGTGAAACCCTACCCTCCGACACATGGGTACATGAGGAGCACGGGTTGGTTTTAGTCAGTAAGACCCACCCACCCACCAAGAGTCACCCCCAGGGCGGAGGGACTCCATAAGGATTTTCCAACCCGACACCAAAAAAAAGGCTACATGTTATAAAACGTTTACTACATTATTTAGTACTTGTGGTAGCGTGATTGTAACGTATGTCCGGTACTTACCGCGTTGCGTCACAGTACCGCCCATACGCTCGGCCAATCAGAGAAAGCCATCGTCCGCACTCGCAAAGCCTGACCAAATATGGTCATAAACCGACTCTGAGCCTGATGGAGGGCCCGGTATATAAAGGGGCCGACAGAGAGGCCGGCACCGCTACTCTACACTAACCTACTACCGCTACTAAATTCTATACCGCTATATCTATAATTATACTACTTCATACGTGTATCCTGGTCCCAGCTGTGGGTAAGTTACTACATTTACTGCGTTAGCGTCCTGCCCATCTCTCTACCTGCTAGCTGAGGCCGGCTGACGCCGCCTGCCTGACTCTATTGGTTGTGGCTCTCCTAATGCTGCTTTCCTTCAGGTTCCAGGTTCACCTTAAGGCTCCGGGCTACGCTACCTAGACCGCTACACCTGCTGCATCGCCTTCGGCGTCACCTCTGCCGAAGAGTCTGGCCTGCCCCGCTCATCGCACACACACCACCGGCGCCTGCCAGCTGAGCCAACGGCCGCTACGCGCAGCCCTTCGAGCAACCTGCCCTGCACACTACCGGAGGGAACGGCGTGGGAGACTGCAGCCCTTAGTGTTCAGGCCAGTGTTGTTTTGTTGGTCGGTCATACTCGGCATAGGAAGCGAGGCGATACTCAGCAAATAAACGCATCTAGACCATCTACTGCGTTTTACTACCAGAACCCGTTACAGTGGCGCCTACGTGGGTTATTGTCTCGCTTTCCGTGCTCGAGTTCTCATCTAGCAGGTCTCCATCATTGTAAGCGAGCAGGTGCGGCCACAGCGAACCGGTACGTATTGTTGTACTAATTGCCTACCTTTTAGTGTAACTACCTACTACGTACTAGTTCGCAAATTTGAATCTAACGTTTTTCTAATTAGTCCTAACGGTCGAAATTTTACGCCTAATCGTAAAGTAGGCCATTTGTAAGGGCGGAACGCTTGCGCACTAAGTGTAGTGTGTAGTGTTATACTTACGCGGTACTCCTTCACATACAATGGGCTCACACCCCATTAAATACTTTCTTTTAAATAAGAACGAGCTAGCTTACGAGGTCGCGATTAGAGGTGAGGAGCCGGCTACCTCTGTCCTAGGTCTGCGGAAGCAGCTCCCTAAATTACTGGAAGCCATTCCAAATTATGACATCTTGGAGTCGGGTCTAGCCATAGCGGTGGACTTCGAGGGCGCTAGCGAGGCCGTCTCTGAGCTGGCCAAGCGACTAAATTCATTATCTCTTTCTTACGACGCGAACCTAGCTAGGAAGTCTACCGCACTGCACAACCACTTATACCACAGACTCCGTAGGATGGAACGTCCTACGGCGTATTCAAAACGAATAACCGAATTGTGCAGCCGGTTCGACAAGCTCTCGGCGGAGCTGTCCGCCATTTAACAATCAGGTGTTCGCTCAGCTGATGCTGTGGCTGAGGCTCAACCTGCGCCGTCTACCTCGACGCAGGCAGGGTTAGCCCCAGTATTGCATTGCGAGCATTTGAGAGTTAGCGAACTGTCTAAGCTAAAATACGACGGTACGGGATGGGTCCGAGCGTTCCTACAACGCGTAACCGAATTCCAAACCGCGCGTAATCTACCTTCCACTAAAATTTTATCATATGCCTCCGAAATTTTCACCGGTAACGCACTTCACTGGTACCGCGGCCTAAAAGAATATTTCACTACATGGGAAGAACTCACCACTAAATTAATAGACGATTTCACACCGTACGATTATGACTACCGGTTATTAAATGAAATCCGCCGACGTACTCAAGGTGCTACCGAAACTATAATTATTTATCTCTCGATAATGAATCAGCTGTTCGCTAGGCTGTCTCCGTCAAAGCGATTGTCCGAACGCGAAAAGTTAGACATCCTATTGCATAACATACGTCCATGCTACTCACTAGTGCTAGTTCCGTCAATATCTTCAATAGACAGTATAGCAACACTGCAGACGTTATGTTTAAACTACGAACGGATGAAATGTTTGAACTCTCAATTCCGCGAACCGTATTATAATAACGACACGTTGGCACCAGACCTAGCTTACAGTCACAAACCTAATAACCGAGCGCGTAATAATTCCTACAATAATTATCCCGTTGCTACTATAGAGGGTACGTCTGAATACACTGAGAACAACGAACCTAGCAAACCTAAGTCTAAACCTAGCTCTGTCGCTCTAGTCACGTCCAAGTACTGCCCGCGCTGCCGTATCAATGATCACAGTTTGAATGAGTGCAACCGCGATCGGTTTGCAATTTGCTTCAAGTGCGGCTGTAGGGATGTGACATTTCCTAACTGCCCGAACTGTAAATCGACGAAACCAAAAAACTAGTTGGTCAGGGTCGGGGCGTGTCAAAATCTAAATTAGGTTCTACAACCTATTCAACCAATTTTGACAAAGATGATTGGAGAAATTGGCTAAACACTCTAAAAGTTATTTCTCTAGTTATTCTGTCGCCTCGATCCTAGATAATAAACCTAAAAATGACCTACGGCCCGGCCCTATGTTAACGTAACGATTAACAGTTTACCTATTTGTGGATTGCTCGATTCCGGTTCAGCCATTACAATTTTAGGTAACAACTCCCATCTGGAGGTAATTACTAAAACCGGGTTAGAAATACAGCAGTGTCACAACTCTAATTCCATTCGGACCGCGAATGGAAATATCTTGTTGCCGCGCGGTCTTAAACCAGCTGAGTTTAATGTGGGAGACACTGTGTGGAAACGGACTTTTTATCAGAGCGACAAGGATAAGTCCTTCTGTAAGAAACTAGCCCCTAAATTCGTGAAGTGCACAGTGATTAATAAAAAGTCGCCTCTCGTTTACGAGTTGTCGGACGCGTCTGGAAAAATTATTGGGTTTTGGCACATAAAGGACCTAAAACTTATACACTATGGTGCCTAACTATTTGTTACAAACCGTAGAAGACTTTCCCTTCCTTCTCTCTATATGCCGTCTTAGCTTGGACAGTAGCGGACTCATAGACCTAACGCAGCTAGTCGGATTTTCCTTGTTAGCCACGTAAAATCCTCTCCTAGGGCGGGCGGTATTGTAACGTATGTCCGGTACTAACCGCGTTGCGTCACAGTACCGCCCATACGCTCGGCCAATCAGAGAAAGCCATCGTCCGCACTCGCAAAGCCTGACCAAATATGGTCATAAACGGACTCTCAGCCTGATGGAGGGCCCGGTATATAAAGGGGCCGACAGAGAAGCCGGCACCGCTACTCTACACTAACCTACTACCGCTACTAAATTCTATACCGCTATATCTATAATTATACTACTTCATACGTGTATCCTGGTCCCAGCTGTGGGTAAGTTACTACATTTACTGCGTTAGCGTACTGCCCATCTCCCTACCTGCTAGCTGAGGCCGGCTGACGCCGCCTGCCTGACTCTATTGGTTGTGGCTCTCCTAATGCTGCTTTCCTTCAGGTTCCAGGTTCACCTTAAGGCTCCGGGCTACGCTACCTAGACCGCTACACCTGCTGCATCGCCTTCGGCGTCACCTCTGCCGAAGAGTCTGGCCTGCCCCGCTCATCGCACACACACCGCCGGCGCCTGCCAGCTGAGCCAACGGCCGCTACGCGCAGCCCTTCGAGCAACCTGCCCTGCACACTACCGGAGGGAACGGCGTGGGAGACTGCAGCCCTTAGTGTTCAGGCCAGTGTTGTTTTGTTGGTCGGTCATACTCGGCATAGGAAGCGAGGCGATAATCAGCAAATAAACGCATCTAGACCATCTACTGCGTTTTACTACCAGAACCCGTTACATGGTAGTGGAGAGTAGGATGCTAAATCGAGATTTAGTTGAGTGTCGTGGAGACCTATTACTGGATTATGTAGATCATATGACAGGAAACTGAAAAGGCTTCTGGCATTATGGAGTAAAGCAAGTCACAGCAAGGTTTTTCACACAGACCGATCTTAAGCCGACCTTTACCGTAACCGTTCTCCGTAGTCTGAACCAGATCCTCGGCACACCTTGCGGGAGCCCTACCTTTGTTGTACCGTCCGGTGCGTGGTCGCCACGCTAGAACTCTCTTCTTTCCAACAGACTACCTTTCTAGCAGTTGTTAAATCGTTTTTGGTTTTGCGCCAATCCAAATAATTCTGATTTAAAAGAAACGTATTACAAGGACACCATACCTTCTGTACTTGTGCTAAGCAGGTTATTACACTGTCCATCCGACCAACGGAGAATGCTTGCGCAAGTAGAACTGCTGGCATTCTACATGCTTCGATAGTTCTCACTATCACTCTAGATGCCAAACTATTACGAAAAGACACCGTTTCATTCAGATACAGCTCAAGAAATCTGAAGAGTAGGACTGATATAGCTGAAAAGAAAAATCAATTTATAAATCCAAGCTTGTATACAAAATTAACAGGATTTTATTATAACTGTCGCCCGAAGCCGAAGAATAATTATATGTGTGATCTCTATATTCAATCAGTCATAATGTCATATATATTATGTACCTAATTACAATGATTTATGCCTACCGTTACTTTCTTAATTTCATAACTTCGTTGTATGATTGCTAATCTAATATTAAAAATTTCCATAATATTCTTATTATCTACAATATTGAATAAAAAAGAAAATAATGTACTCACTCAAAATTGGCGCCATAATGCGACCCCACACTTTCGCACATGTTGATGCGCGAATTTGCCAGCCTTTGTTGTCTTTTTTGAAACTAATAGCTGCTACTCCATAGATTTGTGATATCCGTAGCACTAAAGCTAATGCACCTGATATCGTACATGCGTCAACAGGTCCGTTTACCATATTAGTCATCTTTATTAGAAAAAATCTGTATTAAAAACATAATTAAGACATAGCATTTTTATAATTTTCATCATGACACTGGCAGATACTTAAAGAAAGGCACATTTCCCGAAGGATCTTTTTTTATTTTATCAGTACACCGCATTTCATTCATCGTAAGAACTTCCACATTGTCTTCTTCAATGTTATGGCGCTGATACACTTGAGCATTCACCTGTAATGAGGATTCTCGCGAATGTTACAAAACAAATGAGTGTGTTTTAGCGAGCATTCTCACGAACATTCAGGCGATCCTTAGAATATAGAAAATACATAGAATTCACTTTGACTTTTGATCTTAATCTAGGTAAGAATATTCGTAGTTGGTCACTAATGTTAACTTGACTAGTGATGAGCTTACTCAGACTGAATATCGATAAAATATCGATAATGTTTACAATAAATCCTAAGATTTAGTTTACACAGAATTAATTTTAATAGAATGTTGATAAACCCTCGATATTGATAAATTAATTTGAACGCAGGAACAGACACTTGTGTGATTTATTAAAAATGTTCAAATTATTTTGGGTAAAACTGTTGTTGTAATGAGATTTCTATATTTTTCTATATTCTACGGATTAGAGTGTTTGCTAGAATGATCGTGAAAATATTCGGTTGGACAAAAAAAAACAACGGCGAATGCTCCCTGTTCTGTTACAACTGAATGCTCAGGTGTATCAGTGACATTAGACTCAAAAATTGTAGTCAATAAATTCAATACAAACAATACACAGCAATATAAGATATTGAAACCTATATATTCTTCTATGGAATGCTCTACCTCCTGAGATGAGAATGGCCAAAACCAAATTCATATTCAAGTCCAAGGCAAAGGAACTCTTGTTAGCTGAGTCCGCGAATGTATCCTAAGGCACTATCTTAACCAGGTATAAGTTTATGTATATATATGTATATTGACATGTATTATAATATGTTTATGTATATATGTATTTTATTTGTTATTATATTAGAATTTAATGTTTTAGTACGTTGTTGTATTACGTTTATGTATTTTTATTATAATATATATATTTATGTAAGTATGTATAATTACTAGGACCAATAAATTTAATTCAATAATTAGTAACTTTTCGTAACCTACATCATATAATACACCTACTTCTTCTCTCTCTCTGCACCACTCTAAGGTAGACTGGTAGATAATGCCTATGGCATTAAGTCCGTCTACATACTTTGTGTATATGAAGAATAAATAAATAAATAAATATTTTAATAATTAAAAATATTTTAATTTAAATAAGTTAAGAAGTCATTTGATTGTGTTTTGAGCTGTCACGCAGTGGATATAAACCAGCTTTAAATAGAATATCTGTTCATTATCCATCAGATATGTTTTTACATCCATCAGATATTTTTTAAAGGCTGCTGATGATGTTTTTATGAAAACCCGTTTGTACAATTTTCTTTAGCAAATAAGTAATACCAATACTCAGGATTTTATAGCGTCATCACTATTTATTTCATGAACAATTAATTTTGATGTGTAAATATTGTTTCAGCAGGCAAGTCAATAGCGTGCGATTGAACTAGTAAAATTATCAGATTTTTTAATCAAAGGGGTATAAAAATACTGAATTGTTTCACTAGCTGTTTGTCACGACTTCCATTAATAATAATAATAATAATCTTTATTTGATAGAATATGGTCAAGATATACAGATAGTAGTTTATTATACACGCTCAGCATATTCTACCACATGTGGTGTGCAAAAAATACATGTTTGAAACTTCCTCGATTAAATTTATATGTCAAGGTTCATTAAATAATTTGAAGATGTCACTTAAATCCATTACAGTTTAAGTAGTCAATAATTAAATTAAATATACAAGGAATGTCAACTTATAATAAATTTGAATAATTAGTATTAAAACACGCTGTAAATTTGTCATCAAAATATTAATTTATGGAATAATAGGTACCGTTTGTCTATTAACCAATTATGTTGTCTATGTTGAAATAATGATGTCGGTAATTCAGAGAGGTCATTAGGTAAGTGGTTGAATACCCTTTTAGCCGTACAGAACGCGTTTCTCCTGTAAAGCTCGAGTCTAATCTGAGGTAGCCGAAGTCTATCCTTGTGTCTAGTTCGACTACCTGCCGCTTCACCGAGTTTGCTGAATAATTCAGAGTGTTTTTTCACAAACTTGCATATCTCATAATACATTTAAACACAGCAATGGCAATATTTTATGTTTATAAAATAATGGCTTACAGCTGTCGAGATAATGTGCACCACACATCGCTCGTTTACACTTTTTTGTGCTATGAATAGGAGGCTTACATCCACAGAGTTACCCCACAAAACAATGCCATATCGGAGCATGGAAGATACATATGCATGGTATACAGTTTTTGCCGTTTGTAGATCCACAATCTCTCTTATCCTTTTCAACACATAAACATAACAATCAATTTTATTCAGACTTTTTTCTAAGTGAGGTTTCCAGCTACAATATTTGTCGATAGTAATACCCAGAAATACACAGTCATTAAGAATTTTAAAGGTTCCTTATTATAGCTTATATTTAGGGTACTTGTTTGATATATGGGACAACTAGTATTCCAGATGTACGCAAGATTAAGCTCGACGACGATGACCTTGGCTATAGGTAGTAGAGCCTTGCTGATTTTAGTATGAATAGGCTGGATCGACCTGGAAAGTACCCCTCTCACAGAAATTCGACGTAAAGTAACAGTACCTAAACTGTTGTGTTTCATTCGGTAAGTGAGAGTGTCGGAGGCTCCATCCCCTGCTTCTTCTCTCTCATCCCAATCCTCCTCCTATCGCTTTTCCCAACCCAAATGGACGGCAACGCATTTGTTACTCCTCAAGTCTGCTCGTTTGCTGCGTATTTAAAAAAAAACCTTGTATCAATAATAAACTATAGATATACATGGATCAAGCATCAAATATTCTCTTCGGTCGGACTTCGTTTGTACAATATTATTACTGACAGCTTGGTTACAGCCGCATTATTTATGGCTGCTGCTTCACATCCGTGGCCGATGATGATAGCTTAACCTTCTTTGATCAATTGGCTTTTAAACACCAACAATTAAATTGAACGAGCAGTTCTTAGCATTAGTATGATTAACCAAACAAACTCTTCAGCTTTACAATATTTGTATAGAATTACAAAGTAATAAATATGAATAACTTACTTTGCTGTTTATCGTGCTTTTGTTACGGCGACGGTATGGCTCAGCTATTACATAGTTCTATACTTTATAGCATTTTTGTTGTACTTAACGATTAATCAAGAAACAAGTTATTAGTTCCCTTTTAAGTAACAATGGTATAACAATAAATCAACATACCATATATTTTGTAAATCAATTTAACATAAATAGATTAATCAACTCGACTGCCTCGTTAGTCTCGCGGCATAATTGTGCGCGTGGGAGTGGGAGGTCTCGGGTTCGATTCCCGGGTCGGGCAAAGTGTTTTTGGGTTTTTCCATTAGGAAATTCTCAGTAGCAGCACGCAGTCTGGTAATGTGCCCGGTACGGCAATAGGCTCGCCCCCTATTACGTGGGACCTAAAAATTCATGGCGAAATGCGTGTGTAATATTACACCTCTGCCTACCCCTTCGGGGATATAGGCGTGAGTCTATAAATAAAAATGAAGATTAATCAACGTACAAGTTATTTTAAGGCAAACGCTATTTTGTATTTTTTTGTCATTATCAGCCGATAGCTATTCTTAACATAGCAGTTAAAAGATTTATTTCGCATCTGCTTATTTATTTCTGCCACCAAATAAACTGATACTGGTCTAAACCATGGAATACCGCTATCCCTTTGGGTTGCGGTGGTCAAACGGCAGTCTCTCTGTGGAAGAGCTGATATTTAGTCACATCTGGTTAGACTAGTAAGAGGACACCGGTCGCCAACGCGTGCAACGCCTTGTCCGCTTATCTAGACCAGTATCAGCAAAAAGGGTACTGACTTCGCATAGCGACTGTCAACAACTGTTCACGAGAGTTAAGATTGATGGTCTAACATGCTCGCCGAGGCACGAGGCGAGCGATAATTAACAATTAAATACCACATAACTTCGAAAAGTCAGTGGTGCGCGCCGTGGATTCGAACTCCCCGCACGGCAGCAGTCTGTTGGTATATCCACTAGGCTATCGCTGCCTGCTTTTTGGTTATTTAAGTTTTTTTAGTAAAATCATGATAGGGAAACTGTCTTTATTAGATTTAATAACATACGGCAATGAATTGTCATAATAAAATTAGTACAATTAGAAGAAAAAAATTTTCTTCAAACATCCTCAAATCAAGATGGGCAAATACTTTTGTGCAGTAGTGTATATAGTAAAATACTGTTTTATTTCTCAAATAAGTGTCTGGTTTAATTATATTAACATCAATATATTTTTGAAATTTTCACAATAACATTATACCAGGTTATTAATTTTAACTATATACATTGCTATCTTACATAATCATAATATCTAAACATATATATATATATAATAGGTACAGAAGGCTGGCAGCATTGCCACGCTGGATGGCAATGCTGATTCTCTGAGCAAAGAATAAACCAGCCCTCTGGTCACGTGAGACGCCGATTAACCGTTTAGATATATCTCGGAATAAAGAGCGAGCGCTCGGACCCCATGAGCTTAGCGTTTCCACCCCAAACGGCTCAAATACATAATTAGCTACTAGATTACTGTATTTGCGCCGTTTGAGGGTTTCCGCAGATATATATATATATATATATATATATATATATATATATATATATATATATATATATATATATATATATATATAGGTACATAAAGGTACAGAAGGCTGGCAGCATTGCCACGCTGGATGGCAATGCTGATTCTTTGAGCAAAGAATAAACCAGCCCTCTGGTCACGTGAGACGCCGATTAACCGTTTAGATATATCTCGGAATAAAGAGCGAGCGCTCGGACCCCATGAGCTTAGCGTTTCCACCCCAAACGGCTCAAATACATAATTAGCTACTAGATTACTGTATTTGCGCCGTTTGAGGGTTTCCGCAGATGCAGCAGCAGCGCCAGCATGGCTTGGAACATGGGATGGCGCGAGGGTGTCTACGCAGGTTGCGTCCCACACCAAAGGACTACCCATTTTCCATGGCAATAATGACATACCGTCAGGTCTCTTCCCATCGTCGCGTACCAAACCATTTGGTTCAAGTACAGTTGGTACGCCAGACGTAACAAGAGCACGATGGATTATGTCATTTAGATTAGCATGACGAGGAATTCTACCAGCGCTTCTGCTGCAAGACAACCCATGGTGTCCGAGGCTATCGACGTCTTCTCCACAATGACATCGATGCGGAGAGACACACGGAACACCTAAACGAAGACAAGTGGCGATGCGGAACGTCTCATCGTCCAACATGGTTCCTGTGTTGGACGATGGTAGTGCCTGAAGCCATAAGACCGGATTCCCATTCCCCCACAGCCAGCAAGCGAGCTCGCTCTGTAACATCAAAAGATGTATCCAAAAGATTTTTTCTCACAATGTTACAAAGCGGCGCGTCCCATTGTCTTTGGGAGAATAGGTTGGTGGGCAAATCAGTGTTTGGACAAGCCATTTTCCAGGCGTTTATAGCTTTGGTTTTGCACAGCACTTCTGAGTTAACTAGTGTAGGTAATAATATTTTCCTAGTTAACTCTTCCGTGCTGTGAACCGAAGATAGGAACGCCGGTAAACTGACACTGGAAATTTTGCGAACGCCGAGCCCACCCAGACGTATGGGTAAAGATGCTTGTAGCCAGGCTCGGTCGTCCAAGTTCACATTTAATATATTTTTTTAAAGTTATTTGTATAATTTGATCAATTTTTTCTAATAGTGTTATTTTCTGGATACATTTGTAGATAATTGTAACGGTATTTTTTAACGGGGTAATTTATTACCCTGTATTGTGGGAGACTTTAATCTACCAAACATTTGTTGGAGCGGTGGCGGTAGTGCTTCCTTAACAACGGGATCTCAACTAACATAATCTATGTTAGATTTCATCAGTGTGAATAATCTTTGGCAATGTAATGGGGTGTTAAACAATAAAAGTAAAATATTAGATCTCGTTACTTTGGACGCATCGCTGACATGCTCACCCCAGATATCACTTGATGAATTGACTACTGTAGACCCGCTGCATCCACCAATAGATTTTCACATCTCTTTGTCACCAAATTCCAAGTTAAAACCAAGTGAAAATATCTTACGGCACAATTTCAGAAAGGCTAATTATGATAATATTAATAGTGGTTCGGCGATACACCCAAACCGATTAGGTTCTAGGTGACTTGGAGAAGGAAATGGACTGTATACAAAGGATAGCGGGTTTTAGCCGCCTAGGAGTGGATACGGGAAGAGGTGATTGTGAGTGGGTATAGGATATTTCAAGGATGGAGGGCACTTACCTTATACGGCAATCTTCTTCGTTTCCGAAGGGCAGTCTCCTGGTGGTTTCGTGATGCAGCTGCTTGTTTTCACTTCACTACACAGTCACTTCCACTTGCGAGCGGTTTTATAAGCGGTAATAACTTATACGGGAGCGGCGCGGTGATGCGGTATGACCGACGTGTATTTAGCGAATCGACTGTTCTCGAAAGTTCTGGACTGTCTCTCGCGTCGACGATCGCAGCAACCAATCCGCGAAAGGCAGTGCCTCTTCCAGGGAGTGGGATAGAGAGGGACGGAAATACAGTATCGCTCGCACTTGTACGTGGAACGGTTGATGTTGATGCGATAAGTTATAGATAGGAAGGTAGATGGCGCTACCAAATAGCTATCTTAATTCAATTGACTGGGCTGTAGTCTTGGACACTAATAAAGAATTAGACACTCTCTTGACGATTTTTTATGACATATTACAAGTAGCTATAGATCAATATGTACCAAAATCAAAATGCAACAAAAATAAATATCCGCCTTGGTATAATCGTAGGCTAGTAAACTTAACACGTGAGAAAAATAAAATGATTCGGACGTATATAAAGTACAATAACCCTAGAGATAAATTAGTTTTACAGGACCTTAGCAAGCAATGCAAGCAACTATCGACTCATTGTTATAACACATATATTGCTTCAGCAGAGCAGAAAATAAAACAAAACTCCAAGTACTTTTGGTCCTATGTTAAAAGCAGACGGGGCAACGAGAGTAATTATCCATCTCAATTGTCAAACGGTTGCAAGAGCTCCACTGACGGTACAGAAATATGTAATATATTTGGTGAATTTTTCGCATCGGTCTATGAGGTTCGGGTGCAGGTCTGCCCTCTGAGTACTTGGATAAGGTCCCAGAATCTAGCCGGATAGTATCGTCAGTGGTGTTGGATCCTAAAACAATATATAGGCAACTCGTGCAACTGAATCCTAATAAAGGAGCGGGGCCAGATGGTATACCACCAATATTTATAAAAAGCTGTGCAGAAGCGCTGACCATACCCTTGCACATTATATACAGGGGGATTTGTAATTGCTCGTATTCCCTTCGGGAGGTGATTCTAGGGCCAAAATGGAGTATTTTTACCCCCTACATATGGGGGTCCAAAATGCACCATTTTGGAATAAAACGATTTTTAAGATTTTTTGAGAAAAATTCCAAATTTTTGATATAAACATCTTGTAAAAAAATATTTTGACTATTCTTGGTGGCAAATTGGGTCTTATTTAATGGACAATTAAATGGCCCATCTTTTAAATTAAAATAAACCTACTAGCTCAACGTGGAATTTGAAAATAGAGCCATAAACACGCAAAAAATGTTCGAATAAAATAAAATTACGCCACAACAATGCAATTATTTGAAAAAAACAATATGTGGCATGTTATGTAAAGTGTTGGAATAACTTCCTGGTATTACCTGCTATCCAAAAAAGTATAATAATTTCGGTTAATTAGTGCAAATTTCGAGTAATAGCCACTTTTGTTCAAAAAAAGTGATTCTGGATGACTCACTCGCCAGAACATTTTTTCCTGTATTTATTCTTAAGCTCTGCAATCAGCAGTGATTTACTAGTAGGGAGACCAACCTAGCAAAACTTAGGGTCTTGGGTTCGAATCCTCAGCGTAAATGACTGTCTTTTGTTAGTTGCATAATAATGCATATTAAGTTTTTAATTCTCACTTGTCCCGTGACTCGAAGAGCATGTTCAGCCAGTTAGTACCGGACGTTATGTTTATCTTGGAAACTCTTTTAGGGGAGTCAAAACCAAGTCAATCAGTCAAATTAATAAATAATTGAAAAACAAAGGCGTGACACTGTATTAAACCATAAAATATCCGGATTTCAGATGGGATCTCACTGTGACAAAAGATGAATTACACGAAATCTTGTCGAATCAACGTTGATACTCTAAAATATGTTACTTTTTGAGAAAAATATACTTTTACGTAGGCTTTTACTTATTCATAATAAGAGTTTCCGGCTCTGTTGGAAGAAGTTCCGCTGGATGTGCGATTGTGTATGATATTTTGCCACAGGTTGGCGATTTGAATTTTTGCCCAGCACCGGCGGTTTTTGTGCTGGGCAAAAATTCAAATCGCCAACCTGTGGCAAAATATGGGACAAAAAACCTAATCGCCAGGTGGGCCAACAATATTCACAATACTAGTTCGGTAGGAAAGGCGTTCTTTGGCCTGCATCATGCGCCTTTTCACGAATCTTAAGTTTTGCGACAGATTGTCCCCATCTCTCATCCGCTATATGAATGCAATGGAATATTTTATGGTTAATTCAGTGTCACGCCTTTGTTTTTCAATTATGTATATATTTGACGGATTGTCTTGGTTTTGACTCCCCTAAAAGAGTTTCCAAGATAAACATAACGTCCGGTACCAACTGACTGCTGCAACTGCTGAACATGGTCTTCGAGTCACGGGACAAGTGAAAATTAAAAACTTAATATACATTTAACTAACAAAAGACAGTCATTTACACTGAGGATTCGAACCCAAGACCCTAAGTTTTGCTAGGTTGGTCTCCCTACTAGTAAATCACTGCTGATTGCAGAGCTTAAGAATAAATACAGGAAAAAATGTTCTGGCAAGCGAGTCATCCAGAAGCACTTTTTTTGAACAAAAGTGGCTATTACTCGAAATTTGCAGTAATTGTCTAAGACTATTATACCTTTTTGGATAGCAAGTAATACCAGAAAGTTATTCCAACACTTTACATAACATGCCCCATATATTTTTTTTCAAATAATTGCATTTTTGTGGCGTAATTTTATTTTATTCGAACATTTTTTGCGTGGTTATTGGCTCTATTTTCAAATTCCACGTTGAGCTAGTAGGTTTATTTTCATTTAAAAGATGGACCATTTAATTGTCCATTAAATAAGACCCAATTTGCTACCAAGAATAGTCAAAATATTTTTTTACAAGATGTTTATAACAAAAATTTGGAATTTTCTCAAAAAATCTTAAAAACCGTTTTATTCGAAAATGGTGCATTTTGGACCCCCATATGTAGGGGGTAAAAATACTCCATTTTGGTCCTAGAATCACCTCCTGAAGGGAATACGAGCAATTACAAATCACCCTGTATAATAAATCATTACGAACTGGCAAAGGATCATGGGCATTTTTGTATGAGAGCTGGGCGTAAAACCAACAGAAATAAAATGTGTTGTAATTTACTTTATCGTACTTCTAAATACCCCCTAAATACTTGTTAACCCCAATATCGACCGGGTATCACTGCAAAAAGATCCCAAAGATTGGTTAAATAAAACACACATATTTGTTAAAAACTACTATATATTGATACCTTTTATTTAAATATCAATGGTTATCATCAACTATAACATCTAATAAATGTTCTACGGGTGCAATGAAAAGCTCGTGCCGTCCTAACCCTAAAAACCACAAAGCTGAAACTATGTGGGCACAACTTCCTACTGTTCCGTTCGTACCTGTAAAGCAAGTACAGTAATGCTCAACTATCGCATTTCTACCGATTTGGTCTCTATCGATCAAAATGTAAGTATACTATGTGCGCGATCTGACAAGCTACGACGGTATTTTAATTCAGTCAGAAGTCGTATAAATAAACCGATGATAGCAAAACGTGAGCAAATAACAAAATATGAATAACGACTGACGCCCATTGCCCGGCCTGCCCGCGCGCTTGATTTTTGGTCGGCGCCTGAGTAAAAGAGAAGTTAGAAAGGGATGGAATGTAGTAATTTCGTTAGGTTACCAACCAATAGATTGGTTTCTTTGGCCTAGCTCTGCACAACACCGTGTTATCTCCGTTGTATTAGCGATTGTTTTGAATTCTATAAAAAATACGTTTGAACATCACTGAATATCTCTGCTCACCGGTTGTTTGGGTGATTGCCGTCATTGTATAAAATTAAGTAATGGTCATTAGCTTTCACATAAAATATATTTTAAAGCTGTTGGTTTTACGCCCATTTTGACCGTGACCCTTTCCCTGTGTATGGAAGCTTGCAAAAGTGGTTCCAATACACAAGGGCAGGAAGACGGGTTAGTTCATAGTTCTGAACTAACCCGTCTTCCTGCCCCTTGTGTATTACGACCTATCTCTCTTTTGTCAACAATGGCCAAAACCTTCGAAGCTCTTATATGTCCAATAGTCAAGAACCATTTTAAATGTTTCCTAACAGACGCTCACCACGGGTTGGTTAATTTGCGATCCACATGTACAAATCTTGCTTGCTTTGTGGATGATGTAACAGGTATCCTGGATAGTCAGGGGCAGGTGGATATTGTTTACACCGATTTTAGTAAGGCCTTGGATAAAGTACCTCATACAACACTTTTAAAAAAGATATCCCGATACGGTTTCACTGGCTCCATGTTCTCATGGTTAGAATCCTATTTAGATGATCGAAGATTCTACGTTGTTGTTAATGGTTACAGATCCGGAACGTATATGATAACGTCTGGTGTGCCTCAGGGATCGCATTTGGGTCCGACATTGTTTAATATCTTTGTCAATGACCTTCCCTTGTGTTTTACCATTTTTGTGCCATATATGTATGCAGATGACCTAAAAATTTCTAAAGAGATTAAACATCCGGACGATGAATGCAGATTGCAAAGTGACCTCAATAACTTAGAAATGTCACTGTATACACTTCTCTAGAAAACTCAAACCTGTTGCAACATCATATAGCATACACAATAACAAGCTTGTTGAGACAGAGCTGGTCAGAGATTTGGGTGTAAGCTTGGACAAAAAACTCACATTTTTGGCTCATTTGGATGATATTATCGGTAAGGCGTCTAGAATGTTAGGTTTCGTTATTCACAATGGCAAAGCCTTCCGGAAGCCCGACACTAAAATATTGCTTTACAATAGCCTAGTCAAAAGTGTACTGGAGTACTGCAGTCAGATATGGAGACCGCACTTTGCCGTCCACGCGTTTAGACTAGAAAGAGTGCAAAAAAGGTTTTTATGGCATTTATGTCAGAGTACGGGTCTATCATATTCTTTAAAAACATACGAGAGCAGACTCCAGCACTTTAAAATCCATTCCCTAGCTAAACGCCGAGACATATTAGACTTGATGTTTTTAATTAAAGTAATTAAGGGGACACATAGATTGTCCGAGATTATTGAGCAAAATAAAATTAAATGTGCCATCTAGATAGTGCCCCCGTAAACCTATAATACTACTTAGTGCTCCGTTTAGACGTACAACGTTTGGGCGGAACTCCGTGATACCACGTATGTGCCGGCTATTGAATGGATGCAGCGCTTCAGTAGATATTCATTTTGACTCACTAGCCACGTTCTGTAAGGCAGTCGGCTAATAGGTTTAATTTAATTGCAATTTAATAATCTATTTACGAATAACCTAATCAATTTCAATTTTAATTTATTTCTTTGATTTGATTTTATTATTTTATTATTGTCACTTAATTGTAATGTACTTTTGATTTAATTTGGTATTGTATTATTTTTTTTATTCTTTTTCTATTATTTTTTGAAATTTATATATTGTTAAAATGAATTTATGTATTATTTTATTTTAATGTTATGTGGACCAGGAATCATCGAAATTCTCGCCTGTAGTTTTAACCCTAAATAATTATACCATTAAATATTTTGTTACTTCTCACTACCTATACCATGTGCTCGCCTATATAATCTTTCAAAGTTAGCGGCCTGCCTTTTTTGTTTACTATCTATTTTCATAAATACTAATATATAATATTGCTCACTTATTTGTACATGCAGTGGCTACCTTAAAAGGTTATGCAAGTGACGGAGATTTTTTTTTTATTTTTATTATTGTGAATGCATTCTTGTAATAACCAATGGTGGTCCTAAAATAAATAAATATTTTTTTTTTTCCAAAGCTGCGATGATCTTAAGGCATGAGTAAATTTGGGACGAAAAGACAATATCGAATAATAGTATAGGCCGAATGTACATTAATTTTGAACAGACGATCTGAAATATCACAAAAATTTTAAATTTCTGTGATATTTCAGAATTTTGAATTGTGAATTTTCTGGTTTAATTTATATAAGGCGCTGTCCTAAGCGAATGTTTTGGTATCTGAGGAGGTGAAGCAGAGGAGGTGAAGGGCACTTAGCTCCAACTACTGTGGGGCGCCCCCTTCATTCTCGTCGTGTGCGGCCGTATTCTGGCGACATCCGTATTCCAATATTTCAAAAACGCAAGCAAAAAGTTTTAACATATTAAATTGAGATACTGAAATTAAAATTTATTTTACATATTGACGATTATAATGAAAATCAATCAGTTTGTACAATATAGGCATAGCGCAATTTTTGTTCTCATTGGAGCCATGAGCAAAACTGGTTTACATTAGACGTTATAGGTATTAATAGTTGACGAAAGTAGGTTAATACCTATGTGCCGTAAGATGATAAAAATAATTGAGTCAGCACCATGTATGGAGAGGCCCTAATTATTTTTGTATTGTTTTTGTATAAATATGGTGAAGCGGTTCATAGAATACCTACATCTTATTCCATTCCTGCTAGTTTTCAAATCTGTTTTACAATAAATTGGCTGTGACATAAGGGCGGACAGACAGACAGAAATGGCGAATCTATAAGGGTTTCGTTTTTACCATTTTTGGCTACGGTACCCTAAAAACCACAATACTGCCCAACTAAGCGCAAAAGCCGTATCTCAACTAAAGCGAGTTTCGAGATAATTGAAGTTTAGTAAAAGTTGATTTATTTTATTTATTTATGGATGTTTTATTGTTATTATAGGTATATTATTTTTCACAATAGATAAAATATCAAAAATATATGTGGATATACCTTATTCATGAGATACTGCTATGTCGCTTAGAAAATTATAGAATTAAAATTTGAGTTACCGCTTTTTCGTTAGCTCTCCTCATACATGTTAGTACGAAAAAATATAAAAAATATTCTATCGCAATATGTGTGATTATAAAGTAAAATTAATATTAAAAGATATTTATAAATTCTTTTATTATTCAAGTTAATGACGATATAAAAAAAATTGAAGAAAAGACCGGGTTTCTTTTGCCCCTACACTATTAAAACATTCTACTATTGTCGTATTAGTTAGTGATTGGATTATGGTTTTAATTCAAAACCAAAATTCGACTCTTCGGCCTTGTATTGGTGCAGATCGTTTATCTTCTTTGGCTTCGATATGGTATGGGTCACCTACAATATTTTCTCTGAAAAAGAAAAGAAATGAGTAAGTGTACAATTATTACACTTATTTTACGCACTATAGTTTTCGCAAGGTTCTAAATTATACACCAGATGAGTCGTAAGTGCGTTTCCCGCCTAGAAAGAAAATAGAGTTGGAGGAGAAGCAGGCCCATCCCGTTTCTCCTCCTACTCCTCTTTCATGGAAGAAGCCATGGAGTCTCTGGCACTCTCACTCACCAAACTTGTACGGACGAGCCCCCATTCATGCTGAAATCAGCAAGGTAGTGTTACCTACTAATAAGTCTAACTCATATAAACCTAAAGGCTGCTACACACAGTGCCGCAGAAAGTCGCCGAGTATCATTACAGTTGTATAGAACGACTACACACAAGTAGCAAGTTGCAACCCGCGCGGCACGCCGGCCTACCCGGGCGGCCATGCCGGCGGCTCCTTCGTGCGGCAAAGCTGGCGGCTTTATATGCCGCCGGGTGCACGCGGCTTGGCCGGCGGCTGTGCCGGCGGCACTGTGTGTAGGAGCCTAACAATTTATAACACTCTACTATATACCTAGAACAATATTTATAATAGTCTAGTACATTTTATCATTGTATAAAATATACTTTTTATCATTGTATGGTGTGCGTCAGAATGGCTGGTTGCCTACCTCATTTAGCATCGAGACAGTGATTAAAAATTGCTACCTAATTGCTACTATTTGCTACCTACAATGAAATAATTGCTACCTCATTAATTTTGAAAATATAAGGAATAACAATGTCACCAGCCATTCTGACGTCAGAATGGCTGGTCAGCGCTTAGTTTGAGTAAACTAAACAGAGTTGAGCTATTATGTTTGCTTCAATAATTGCTACCTAATTGCTACCTACTCATCTATAAATTTCAGCCTTATAACTATATCAGTTGAAAAGTTATGATTATTTGCAACTTACGTGTGGTTTGCTACGGTTGGCAAAAAAAAATACTAACACTTATTAATTTATTACAGATCTTTATTACCTACTTTAAAGCAAGTTAATCATAACGACAACACCTAAATATTGGCTCAAAACATATGCACAGAGTTTAAGTATGAAAGTCAACAAAATATACAAAAAATAATTAATATTAGCATATTAAACAATGCGGCATAATCTTAGTGACCTGACGTGATTGCAGACGTGGAAATTCTCGGCAGTGTTACGACGACATGCGTAGTAGGGTTACAAAAAGTGTCACTAAGATTATTCCGCATTGTTTAACCCTTAATCAAACAAACTTTTTTTTTGAGTAATTTAAAAACTGGTCACGGCTTTTAGGTAAGTTGGTTCTATAGATTTCGAAAAACAACTCCTTTTTTTTATTAAAAGGGGGGAAATGGGGGTTTTGCGGTGGGAAATTATTTCCCAGTATCCGGTATTTCAAAGCAAAATATAATTAAGTGGGAAATTATTTCCCATTATCCGGAACAGCTCTCAAATTTTGATATATTTTTACTACAAGACATACATGTCAGTTGCTCCAACTTTGCTTGTTTCTTTTTTTATCTTATACAATAAATTAAAAAAAAATCAAGCAATGTATCATGAGTGAAAAATTAGAGACAAATTATTTTATATACAGAAATTGGTGTTTTTTCAATGCAGGAACAAACAATGGGAAATTATTTCCCACTTATTTAAACCTAAGAAAATACAACAAATATCAATGCTGCGAGGCGAAAAACCGTAAGAAGCATACAGAAAACAAGTCTTGTTTACAAAAATATTGTGTTTATGCACTTATCAGATTTTTTTTCTTCATAAACTTTTAAATCTTCCGCCAGAACCGGTTTTTTTTGCAAAATATTTCAAACTGTGTTTTTGTTGACATACGATGACATTTCACGTCTTCAGACAAAATGTTGCAAATAAAAAATATTTAAAAGCTATGAAGAATTATTTTGTTCCTGAGGTAGGTACTGATTAGGGTTGAGCTACATCTATCAGCACCACATCGCACTTTGCTATGATTCTATCCTTTTCTGACACTTAGGACCGTCATTTACTAGAGCGAGAAAGAGAGAGGGAACGCTTCAGCACGCCGCGGAATCGAAAAGGCGATCGGCAACATGGAAAAGATGCTATAGCATGCTGAGAGGCGACGGAACGCTGACGCGCACGTCAGAACGCTTACGCATGCTATAGCATCCTTTCGCCGCCGATCGCGTGCGAACGCGCGCTGACGCACGCTATCGCGCGCGGCGGTGTGCTGCTGCGTGCTGGTGCCGATTCGTATAGATTTTTCGAATTCTTTTGTTTTTACTCTTGTTATTTTGCATTTCTTGCTAAATTTACGCTATTACTACTGCTCTCTCTTCAGCTGTGCTATCCATTTCGAACTTGAAACTATACTGTGACCAAAACAAATGTCAAAAGAACGCGGCGGAATGCTTCAGCACGCTATAGCACGCTGACGCGTGCGTTTGCATTCCGCAGCACACAATTACGATCGCACGCTATAGAGTGCTGCAGCACGCGTCAGCACGCTATAGCGTGCTGAAGCGAAGGCGGAACAAATGTAATTCCGTGCTGACAGATGTAGCTCAACCCTTAGAGTTACCAATAAAGTGGGAAATAATTTCCCAATATTTGATTAAGGGTTAATATATACTTAAGGTCAACGCTCATTAAAGCCACCCGGCACCCACTCCGCACGGCGTACACGAGTGGACGTCGCGCGGTCAACCAGCGGACCGCGCGTCGTCAACGAGTGAACGCCGCGCGGTCAACACGGCGACGAGCAGTCAACGCGCGGCAAGCATGCGAGCAGCGAGTTGCCACCGAGCCGTCCACGCGCGGACGGCGGGTGGACCACCCGCCGCCCGCGCGTGGACGGCTTACGACAGAGGCGATACGGAGTTGATGTAGTGAGCGCATACCCATACAAATCCATATAAAGGATACTAACCGCACGAGGCGAGGCGGTGCGGAGTGGGTGCCGGGTGGCTCTAATGAGCGTTGACCTTAATAAGCGAAACTAATATTAATTGTATTTTGTATTATAGGTATATTTTTTTACTGTCATACTTTCAAGTTTTTATTTGGTGCACATAAAGCTCTATGCAATGTTTTGAGCCAATATTTAAGTGTTTTGGTTATGATTAACTTGCTTAGTTCTGTAATAAATTAATAAGTGTTTGTAATTTTTTTTTGCCAACCGTAGCAAACCACACGTAAGTTGCAAATAATCATAACTTTTCAACTGATATAGTTATAAGGCTGAAATTGATAGATGAGTAGGTAGCAATTAGGTAGCAATTATTGAAGCAAAAATAATAGCTCAACTCTGTTTAGTTTACTCAAACTAAGCGCTGACCAGCCATTCTGACGTCAGAATGGCTGGTGACATTGTTATTCCTTATATTTTCAAAATTAATGAGGTAGCAATTATTTCATTGTAGGTAGCAAATAGTAGCAATTAGGTAGCAATTTTTAATCACTGTCTCGATGCTAAATGAGGTAGGCAACCAGCCATTCTGACGCACACCATTGTATGAGGCAGCGATAGCCTAGTGGAGATACCAACTGACTGCCATGCAAAGGGTATCGGATTCGAATCCACTGCGTGCACCAATGACATTTCAGAGTTATGTGCGTATTGAATTGTTAATTATCGCTTATCCCGTGCCTCGGAGAGCACGTTAAGCCGTCGGGCCCGGTTGTCATAAAGATCTTTGACAGTCCTTATAGGGCGTCAGTACCTTCTAAATAAACTGATACTAGTCTAAACCATAGAATATCGCTATCCCATCAGGTTGTGGCGGTCAGACAGGCAGTCGCTCTGTGGAAAAGCTAATATTCTGCAAAACCCGGTTAGACTAGTAAGCGGACCCCAGCTTGAAACTGGGATAACGCTAGGAGGATGATTATATTTTATCATTGTATATACTTACTCATCTTGTTCTTGGCTAGCTCTTGAACAAACCGTGTTAGGATTTACTGCACTCAAATGTGTGTAAGACGTTGCAGAACTATTATCTTTAACTTCACTGTAATTACAATAAAGATAATTTGTACGGGTCAATCACCGTACAATAGGTCAGGTATAAAGTCGAGTCAGCATGCTTGCGCAAACGCGACGTACCGCTCGATCGTTTATTATTATCGTATATTAATTTAGTACGCAATTTGTCATCATACCGTGCGCGACTCATTCTCATCCTATTAGTTTGAAATTCACCTTTTTTATTGTACTAAAATACAGTTCGACGCCTCCAAGCAATAACCCGGCAATCGAAAAATCAAAATTTTACAGGAGAAAAGATTTACTGTATTTATCAAATATCTTTTCAGCGAGTTAGACTATTGAAGTCATTGATGTATTAAATGAAAGCTTATTTTTTGCCAAATATAACTGTCATTATTATAAAAATCCATTTATTTAAAACCTAGTAACTTACGAAAATAACTAATACCAAAAATGGTATACCTAAAATTTTACAGCAATAGTACTTGCGGGATTATTGCAGTAAATTTATCAAATAAAATATTTCACAACGTTATATTGCGGACTTTTACGGCGATATTTTATATTGAAGGGCTGATACGTAACGTGTTTTTGTAAAGTTATTGCGGTAATATCAAATAATTTACAAAACTGTATTAATCAATGGCGTTATTATTACGAGGAACATTAAAAAAATTGTGTTATTGTTACCACTCGATACCAATTTAAAAAAAGAATTATATGTAATATTAGAAGGTAAAAAACGGAAAATATTTCGATTATAAGTAATATTCAGAATGAAATTTGACACTTTAATTTGACGCGAACATTTATTAATAAAAACAATCCAATAAATCAAATCATGTAATCAACTTTGAGCTACACAATCTCTTCAATTTAGTTCTTCATCGGAAATATTTTTGATTCCCGCTTCAGAAAGTAACTCAACTTAATACAACATTTTACTTACAAAACTAACTAGCTAAACGTTGCAAATACTGCCTCGGTGGAAGTTATGAACGTATTTTTCATTAGCATTCCAAGGTTAATAAGTGCTAAAAAAAATTCTGACAAGATGTCGAATGAAATATACGCAGTAAAAGAATAAAAAGGATGGTGCAAAGTTGAAAGTATGTTCAGTAAATTTCATGTTTTAACAAAAATAACTTAATTAGTCAATGTCAACTTTACAAAAAGTTGATATTATTTACCATACAGACATCATTTTCTTAGCGTTATCTCAGTTTTCAATCTGGGGTCCGCTTTCTCCGCAACCCGAAGGGATAGCGATATTCCATGGTTAAGACTAGTGTCAGTTTATTAAGAAGGTACTGATTTACCATACAGTTTTAAAATTAAAAATATTATACCAATTTAATTGATAGTGAATTCAATTCTACAATTTCATATATAATGAATCTATTTTCGCAGTCATCTCTGCTATAAAATCTGACACTGTCTGTTGAACCATATTATAATGAAATGCCAATGGGTCTTTGGTCTCTTTTGTCTTAACCCGAATATAATAAATATGCAGTCACTATCTAAAACAAATAAAACAACAATTAGTGATAATGATCCTATTTTCTTGGGTTTACACGAATGATACTCATTGAAATTAAACTACAGTTTACGGATTTTATCACGTTATATTGGTTTCAGGCGATAATAACTAGCGAAACCAATATAACGCGATAAAATCAGTAAACTGTAGTTTAAGACCAGGCATTCCGAAATATGTTTTGCGTAAGCTCCGCCTTTTCTCCCCGCTAGCGGCCCCGGGCCGCCACCTCACCCCGCAGCTCGCCGCTGCGCGAGGTGAATGAATGTCTCGCTACGCGGGCTTCGCTTGGAGTAGAGATGACTTTATGTATTTAATATTTTTTTGTATTATGAATAATTATTTATGATATGATAATAAATTGACTAAAATATGCCATAAAAGGCAGAAATATGAATAATTCAATTGATTTATGCGACATGTTGTAGTTGTAGTCAAAGCCATAGGCTGTGAAATCTTGTTTCAGAATGTCTTATTACTAATTTATTTTATTTATATTAATGATATGTTTCTTTTTATACTACTTTCATACATCAACAGACACGAAATAACAAATATGTGGATCACACAGTGTTGTCTCAGGTGGGAATCGGATCTACGACCACGGCGTAATGCCAAGTGCCAAGAAGACCTCTGAAACCACTATGCCATGCGTGCATATTATGACATGAAAAAGAGAAGTTCTTATTTATAATTTACTAATATCTACTTACAACGGCTACGTTACATTGATATTACAATGTAACTCACTTATTATATTACAATAATCAACGATTATAAAACGGATTGCATTTTTTCTTGGGGTGCGGCTTTGACGTCGTTCCGAAGGTGTCATAGGCGGCGGCTATGAAAATCACGCCTTTTTAAGATTAATTAGGGTGTTTATTTTAAATTGTCTTTCAGGATATATACCACGTACCTTTATATGAAGTAACCGATATGTCGGCACTGTTGCAAGCGCCATGTTCACGGATGTACATGTCAGCGATGCGCCAAGGTTATGATGTCCAGACTCCATAATAAAAACACTCACGTTATATTACTTGGTTTATTATCTCTTGATTTCTAGCACAGAATTGAATTAAAATGCGAACTACAGTCCTTTTTATAAACTAACCGTCATTACACTTAATGTAACGTTTAACAACTCCTTTTCAACATATAATTGAAATTACTGTACGATTAATTATAAACTAATCACAAATCGACATTAATATTGTAATGAATTTTGCACAACACCAAATTATTTATTTTATACGAATAACAAATTTATTTTAATAGCCAAACGCTGCTTTACAACATTCGGTCAACAGATGGCGCTATCAACAGGATGTAAATATAATAGCATGTTATTTATTACCGAAAACATAATAATAAGTGTCAGAATCATGTTATTTAATACTAATTGATTTTACTTTGAAAGTTTCTGGAGTTATCTTAATAATTAAGCGATAAATTAAATACCCAATATTTATAAACAGTTAAGCAGCCAATACAGTGTCTAATATTGTAAAGTAGTGAAGTTCTCAGTTCTGTTTTCACAAATAGTTATTTAAATATCAATCTTAAATATTATTAACATTTTCGTAACAATATAATCATTATACCTATATTAATTTGCGCCCATACGGCCATTCTGATCCAGCGCGCTCCTCGCGCTGACTATTTAGGTAACGGCTACAGAATAAACAGCATAACAAACAAAAATAATGAATATAAAAATTACACAAATAAGCGTTTATCATACAGAATGAACATAAAGCTATTTACAAGGCTTCACCTAGTCATAGGATCTTAGCCTGTGGCATGCGTCACCCATCACGGGATCTAACAAACAATGCTTTACCCATGGCTAAGCCAACTCGTGGCATCACCGATTACGGGATCTAGCGCACACGGGCATCACCCACATAGGGATCTAGCCCACAAACGGCATCATCCACACAGGGATCTAGCCCACAAACGGCATCACCCACATAGGGTCGATTTAGCCCACGCGGCATCACCCATCACGGGATCTAGCCAACACACGGCATCACCCATCACGGGATCTAGCCAACACACGGCATCACCCATCACGGGATCTAGCCAACACACGGCATCACCCATCACGGGATCTAGCCAACACACGGCATCACCCATCACGGGATCTAGCCAACAAGACCAGGATCAAGGATACGCATGGTGGCCAGCCAGCGTTTTGGGAAGGATGTTGGATAGGAAAAATAAAATTTTACTCAAACACATAAATGCAAAATTTGCCTCATAAACACATCAATGCATATACATAAAATAATGATTATCGTTCGTCATGATCAGCTATATCAATACAATGCAATTATATAGGTCCAACAACGACAGTGGAGGAGGTAGAGGACGCCCCCACGTAAATCGGTGTACCTATCTGACGAATCCTCCGCCCATACGGTCAAGCTGCTCATACAGTTGTTGATGTTGATCAGCAACAAAGGTTAGCAAACAATGCTAGACTCCAGCTCAGTACAGCACCCATGCGGCACGTGTGCGCGCAGCCCACACACAAAACCACCGACGTCAAAAGGGCGGGCCACCGTCATCCATACATACCAATCAGTAAAGAACCGCTCGTCCATCCTCTCTTCACACTAAGGTCAGGTCATCTGCTAGGATGTCATCATCAACCTGCAACACTCAAAAGACAGGTGGTGGGCAACATTTCCCACCCAAATATTAGTTCCATGAACCTTCGTTACTGTGGATGAAATAAAATTCTACTCTTACAAAGTGGTCCGGTCTATTAAGCTATATCTATATATATCAGGCATGTTCAACCTGTGCATTGGTCTATAGTTGTCTTAGCTACAACAGTGTTGGAGCCCATATTTTACGCATAAGGTAAAATGCAAAAGACACTGAATTTTCTCAGGTTCTGCCTGACAGTGCCATAATCAAATATAAAGTTATCAGGATTTGCAGTTTTGATAAAATAGTTAAAACTTAATTTATTCAAAATAAGTTTTATCCACATCAAACAAGAAAACAAAATGGCAAAGACAAAGAGAGGCCCATGTTCAGCCGTGAACAATCTGACTGTTGGTGATAAATATGAAATGATTTCAAACCATGCAGATCCAAGGATTTCGAGAATACTAGTGCTATAATTAATTATTACTCATGTAAGAACATGTTTTATCCAATATTGAATATTTTTAGGCATAGTGCAAGCTGTGAAATTTTTGAATTGTTTGCCAACTGAGCCATAAAAGAGAAATTTACAAGCTACCAATATTACAAAGCAAGATTAGTGCCGTCTTATTTTTAAAAATGATTCCACTCAGTTAGGAAATTTACTACAATAAACCATAAAAACCAATAAAGACACTCAGATATTGGTATTTTATAATTAATTCAAATAGACCTTTTTTTCTGAAATGAATGTTTCCATTTATCATTCGTCCCCTCCTTCATTATGTAATTCAACTTTAATTTTATTTGACTTAAAGGAATTTTCCAAATAATGTTAATATTTATCTTAAACTGTTAACATGTAGTGCCAATGTAATTATTATCAATTCATACACAAGTAATAATTGTTTATCCGAATAAATAAACTTAAACTGACCAATCACAACTGACTTAGAAATAAAGCATGAGCAGTCCACACAACTACTTTTATTTGCCAAGAATAAATACTGCTAAATGGGAAAAGACATAATATGGATTTTCACATCATGTTCCCCAAACCCACCTATCATTATCCTAACAACCATACTCCGAACTGTCTTGCATCCCACAAGAGCTAAGCAATAAGGTCGGCACCAAATTTTATTGGTTTATCACTGGTTGTCATCCCGAATATAGATGCAACCAACTTTGCAAATGAACCCACAAACAAAACAAATTGCATTTACGAAGTATAACACTAAGGCTTGTTATTTATAAAAGATTAGCAGTCACCTGTCTTAAGACTTTCAACCTAAAATGCTTAGAGATGAACTTTTATAAAACCTAAATGAGTGCATATGCCCATAAAGAAATCTACTGTCCAGATCTCATATTTCTAGCTTCAGTAGTCTGGGTTAAGCAAGGACGTATCATGGTTGGAACAAATCATTCTATACAGGTATAAAATTAAGCGAGAAGTATAATGTTTATCTGGTAATCCTTACGGGGATAGTAGGTAATCGTGTAAGCACCATAATTTATAAAATTTTGATGTTTCTCAAAAACTAATCAAATCAGCTCTGGATAAATACCTCTAGTCAGTGCATCAGCAACCCGCATCTGCAACCTCTGGTAGAACTCAGAGAAGAACAGCGTTCACGCCACGGCACACCCCGGTGCGTGTACCCCGTCGTAGTCGCTCTGTCGCTCTCGCTCGCACGTGGCCTCACGTGAAGTGTTGACGTGCTCGAGAACTGCATGGATTTTGCGACGCTAGTACCAAAGCCTATGCGTGTGTTGTGTACTGTAAAATTCGAAGACACAATACCACTCATGTGACCCTTGTTGCCGCTAAGTCTAGAGTCATCATCATCAGCCTTTAACAGTCCACTGCTGGACTAGGCCTCTCCTTTGAAAGGAGGAATTGGCCTACTATTACCACGCTGGCCAAACGCGTTGGTATAGGGTTTGTATCAAGTTTTCCTTCTCTTACAGTGTTGTTCTCTGCATAATCTGCTCCCTCTGTCGGCTCTTACGACACCCATGGGATGATATGGGGTGGTGACATTTGTATTCTTAATCCGTCACCACACGGTCTAGAGTTATGCCCCTGAAAAACAATCATTCCATACCCCGTTTGGAACTTTGCGGCGCTCTTTTGTTAGTAAACTCGTAGCAAAGGTTATCTCATCCCTATCTAACTTCCAAGTGCATACTTTCAGCTGGATTGATTCCATGGCAGTACTAGGATAGATTTACGGAGAATCAGAGAAATGGAAACCCTAACCCCAGATATGCGATGTAATCCCTAAAGACAGGTGGTGATATGTTAAATCGAAAGAAAATCCCGCGGTTTGCGCTACCCGGGGTTTGACGGTCACACAGTTGGCTAAACATTCGCTTTGGTGGCAGGGACCCGATTGGCTGCCACGATATAACCCCGAAAAAGATTTAGAAATCCCTAGTTATAGAACAGATGAGGACCTCAAAATAAAACGTCTAGCTAACACAGTGATTACAATGCCCGACAATTCTATAGTTAGATTGTTATTAAATAAGTACAGCACATATAAAAATGTAATACGAGTTTTAGCCTACATAAACAAATTTGTCGATATCGTTGTTTATAAACGAAGGCGTGAACCTTACCTTACTCTGCATAATCTAAAAATTGCGAAGGAAATGATAATTAAACATGTCCAATTAGAATATTTTGCTAAAGAGCTATCCCTGCTCAAGAATGGTGAACCCCTGCATAGCAACAGCCAGATCTTGAATCTCAATTCGATATTAGATGGCAGCGGAATACTTCACGTTGGCGGTCGACTCAGGCATTCAAACTTACATCCTGACATGAAACATCCCATTATCGTCCCGAATCAATTGAAATTGGCAGATCTCATAATTGATGAATCTCACGAACTCGTATTTCACGGTGGTGCGAAAATTACCACAGGATTTATTAGACTGAAATACTGGATACTTGGAGGTAATAGAGCTACAAAAAAGCGATTGAGTGAGATGTGTGTAAAATGCAAAAGACATAATCCTATTCTTCAACAGCAACTGATGGGTGACTTACCTCCCGCCCGATTGATCCCTAATCGACACCTCTACCACACCGGGATAGATTATACCGGTTTTGTATTAGTTAAGACAAATAAAGGACGTGGCGTCAAAACGACCAAGGGGTACGTTGCAGTTTTTGTCTGTATGGTCACCAAAGCCCTACATTTAGAACTTGTTTCAGACCTTTCAGCGTCTGCTTTCACTGCCGCACTCAGAAGAATGGCAGCAAGGAGAGGAGTTCCTGGACACATCTACAGCGACCAGGGAACTAACTTTGTAGGCGCCAACAAGATTCTAACACAAGAATTTGCTGAAATATCAGAAATTCTATCGACCCCGGAAATTGTCTACACGGCCTCTGAAATGAATAATATTCATTTCAGAGGCCGTGTAGACAATTATAGAATTGCATTTCAATGCACCCTCGTGGCCGTCGGCTGGCGGTCTTTGGGAAGCTGCTGTGAAAAGCTTAAAACATCATCTGAAACGTGTCGTTGGTGAGCAAAAGCTCACCTACGAAGAATACAGCACCTTGCTATCCCAACTAGAGGCTTGCATGAACTCCAGGCCACTCTGTCCGTTGACAGAAGATCCCGAAGACTTTGACTTTTTGACCCCGGCTCACTTTTTAGCAAGCGGGTCCAACTTGACGATTTTCGAAACCGAAAGTGACGTCAGAACTCGTTGGTATTTAATTCAAAAAATCTACCAAGATATTTGGGCAAAGTGGAAGAATGAATATCTTTCCCAACTATCCACAAGAGCGAAGTGGAAACAACCTCAAAAGGATCTCGATCTCGGCGACTTAGTTGTCATAAAGGATGAAAACCTCCCACCAGGAAAATGGGCTATGGGATGGGTCGCGTAATAGAGCTTCATCCTGGCAGCGACGGGCGTATGAGAGTCGTTACGCTTAAAACCAAGAATGGTATCTTGAAACGTCCAGTTGTCAAACTATCTCTTATGCCAACCAAGAAAAAATATGAAAAACCTGACGGTAAGAAAATTGATGACAAGGTGCCTAAAACTAAAAAAGCTAACCGCATGTCTTTGTCAGCTGTTGTCTTATCCCTGACCCTATTCTTTCTGTCAATACTGGCACCTGCCGAAACATCCTACAACTTCACCCCCCTAAAAAACAATAGCGTATATTTTGACAAAATATCCAACATGGATTTTATTAGCGACGATTGGCGCTTAATTGTTTAATATGATACTTATCCCTATAAACAAGGCATATCGGCACTTGCAAAGTATATAAATTATCTTGAAACAATATGCGCCGCTATCAGAACACAAACACCTTGCGACAGTATTATGTTACAACTCGGGCACGAGTTCGACGAATTTAAACGATACAATAATATTGTTACTATGAATGACTCATTTGTAATTTGAGAGAAGCGGCAGCGACGCGGCCTGATTGACGGAGTAGGCTAAGTCGCTAATAGTTTGTTTGGAGTGCTTGATCAGCGATTTGCCGAGAAATATAAAAATGACATCGGTCTCCTAAAACAAAATGAAAACCATTTGTTTAACCTGTAGAAGAACCAAACTTCGATTGTGGAAGCGGAATTAAATCTCATAAAAAGGATGGAAAACACTATTAGCAAGCAGCATAAATTGATAAATCAAAGGATTTTGAATCTCGAACAATCGACCATTGATCTCACACAAAAGGTACAAAATATATCAGTCACTACAGATTTTATAACCTCGGCATTTACCGCTACCAACTCGTTGTATAGCCTTCGGAGAATACAAGATTCGATCCTAGATACTGTGACAGACATTTACCATGGCAAATTGGACTTTCATTTGTTATCCCCAAAGCACGAATTAAGCACAATATCTGCTCAAATACCCCAAGATCTGGCTGTTCCTGTCGACAACTTTCGTTTAATCGACCTGTGCAGCTTACTGAACGTCCGAGCCAACTATGCTAAAAAATACCTCATTATAGAAATAAGAATACCTCTGATTAAACGAGACCTTTATGAAATCTTCAATCTTATCTCGATCCCACGCATCTCGAACGACAAAATGATAAACGTTAAAACTATCTCAAGGATCGCTGCAATCAACGTTAGAAAGTATTCGTATGTTACCATCTCGTAAACGGAACTGCAGTCATGTCTGAGACCGAACCCAGATATGATAATGTGCCACATTAGAAGACTTATCCATTCTATGCAAGACGACCATAGCCTATGTGAAAAGAATACAGGTCGCACAGCCGACCCCTAGCTGTTGTAAATGTGTGTAAGGCTAGGGAAAAAAGGCCTTTTAGTGAACCAGTGAAACGTGATCCCAAACTAGTAGTGCAATCTAGTGAGTGCTTACAAAAGGAAGATAGAGCTTCCTCGCCAGTGTTTCGCGTGTTCTCTGTGCCAGACTTGCGTTATGATTCTTTGTGATCTATCTTTATCATAATTTTTTACCTTTTAGCTCAATCTATATTAAATTTTATACTAACCCAATGACATGTAATCATTTAATGTCTAACTACATTGTCTTCATCCTAGAATTACTTTCACCTCCATTTATCTTAAGATCTACTAACCTCATCTCTCCCCCGGGAGCATGTACGGGTCAATCACCGTCAGGTATAAAGTCGAGTCAGCATACTTGCGCAAATGCGACGTACCGCTCGATCGTTTATTATTATCGTATATTAATTTAGTAAGCAATTTGTCATCATACCGTGCGCGACTCATTCCCATCCTATTAGTTTTAATTCACCTTTTTTATTGTACTAAAATACAGTTATCTTTTAATCTTTTATCTTAGTTTATCTTTATCTCAACCCCATCCAGAAACATAGTTAGTTAGGAACTTTATTATTAAAAAAATACTATAACTTTTGTTATAGCAAACAGAGAAGACACCTACTTACTTATAAATTATTGATTTTAGAATTTAAAAATATATTGGATGTACTGAGACATACCTAATAGTTTATGAATAATCAAAGATTTACCCGATGTACCTAATAGGTTTATGTTCACAACAAAATAATACAACATTCGATACCACTTGTGTGCGGACTGCGGAGTGCCATATTAGCGCTGTTTATTGTTCGCCGTGGCGGCATCTTAGCGCTCCAGGCGCTCTGACAAGCCAATGAATTTGCAATTGTAGGTACATAAAATGATTTGATTTTATGAAATTACTCTTTCAAATATTGAAAACTGTGGCAGCTGTGTATTGTGAGAATAATTTATATAATTATATTCTGCATGATCGATAAAAATGTTATATTATATATATTGTGTAAAAATGTTACATATTTCATACTCACTTGGCCATGAATGAATTAATATTTTATTACGACGTTTTCTTGTACAAATTCTTCGTAGTACTTTATTTCTCTAAACGTACATTTTTTATTCTTCTAATTATATATTATAAGCACAGAAACAATAACACATTAAACGCAACAAGAATATAAATTTAGGTCCTAATTATATGCGTCCATAGTCACATGAAAAGTCTATTTGATTCAAAGTGTTCAGTCTTTAACATAAAACATGAAATTACGAACTAAAATCGGCGTATTACAATAACAAACAGGTCTACGTAAAATTTCGTGCAGCGGAGACGCAAGCGACATGACCTATCTCTCACAGGGCTCATAGCCGAATGATGAGGCCTGGGCCGCCTGGGCGAGGCGTAAACTAGCAACTGACACTCAGTGCACCGTTTATGCTAATAAGGTTTAAATTGCTGAAGCGTTTGATATTGATGGGATCTACCGAGCGTCAACATCATGGACGTTTGGCAGATTTTATTTAATTTTGAAAAATTTACACGTATAATATGAAAATAAACAGGGTAGGTAATTCTTTAGTTCATTAGGTTTCCTACAATATTATTTAATAAAATATGACAGTTTACGATCAAAATATTGCAAACAGTGAGACGAAAGATTATTTTCAGCCTCGTTTTTGTGATTTTTTTACCGTGATTCTATATTAGATACATGAAATATTCTTTCAAATGTCTTTTGTTCAGACTTTTAACTTTAAGCTCTATTTTTTGCTAGTTTGTAATATGTACCGTTATGGCTAGTTGCGCGACGAAAAATTTGGTGTTTCACGGTTTCTGAGGTATGACAGCGCCATAAATCACATTCTGATCGTTACTTTTGGTGTAGATGTAAGTAGGTACGTTACTGGTATTGATAAGAGGCTAAAATTCTACATAATTATGTTTTTGCGAGCTGAACGATACACATAGAAATTCTCACAAGATCCGGAAGCAATTGTTAAGCTAAACACAAAATGTGTGGGCATAGCTGAGGGCATCGTCTAGTTTAAGGTATATATGCTCTATTTCGCTCCGACGTTTCGATCGGCTTGCAACAGTCGTGGAGGGACTGACGATTCGTATAATATACACTTGTACGATATACTCTACTAGTTTTATTTGCCATTATAAATACTTACGATGATATGTAAATTTACTGATTTTTTAGCAATTTCGTTGGATTAGGCACACTGACGTGAAAGGTTATGTAGTGACTTATATTACAAAAGTTATACTTGAAAATAACGTTACAGCTTTAGTCGTTACTAAAGCTGTAGTAATTAACTTATCGTTGTAACTTAACTTTTAAACATCGTTTTTACCAGGCATTATAAAATAATAGGTTATACATACATCAAGACATCTATGATAAAACGAACATCTCTAGTGGTGAGTAGCCGGTCGTTCAAAGAAAGCTCGGTTGACGCAGCGCAGCACGCAGCAGCGTGCATGCTGCGCCAACGCCACGGCGTAACATTATTACATTTTATAACTCCTGATTTTTGTCATTACTTTTTTGACTACGCCAATCTGATCAATCACTTACCAATGTATAGCAGTAACTACTTACTACCGAGGACATCCACCGATAGACGACGAAAAGAATCAACACGGTGACATGTAACGTTATGACGGAACAAAAGTAAGGCAGAGTTGGCACACGCGATGTTAGTAGGTCCGTCAGACTGCAGTCCACCAGGCTATATCACCTAGCCTGGTCAGAGGGTAACTTGCTGATAGATGGTGGGTGGTCTTCCAACTAGAGGGACGATTTCACCCACATTCTTGTGACGTCGTAGCTGACGCGCTCGTGCCTACTACCCTTGGCTGGCCGTTTTGCTCCCCAGCAACCTGTATATACCGTGGCGCAGGTGTGATCACCCTTCTTTCTGACTCCGGACATCGCCTCTGCAAAGTTAAGTGCTCCTCGTGTCCAGGAGCACGGAAGTCACGTCAGCCTGCCTGTCTACGCCCTGAGTTTTTAGTCTTAGCTCTTAATCTAGTTGCTACCGAGTATATTTTATGTAACGCTTGCTCAAATAAATAATATTTTGTAGCCTGCAAATCCATATTGAATTTATCTCTAGTACACATACCTACTAGGTAACACACTAGGCATATAGCCTAATCATCACTAGCTACAATACGCATCTCATAGCGTTACACTGGCGCCCAACGTGGGGCGTTACATTCTTCCATCACATTGTTATCATTATAAAATACTACATGTCTTATCAAATGATAACGGATTGAAAATTCACCATAGCTATTATAATTGTATGCATGGTGATTTGAACTCAGTTTCTGTGTCGGTGAAGTTTTCTGAAACATACTGTAGAAAATAAAACTAAATGTAAACATTTAGAAGAAAAGATCAATCAATGTGTTTTTTTAAGTACTTAATAAAAACAGACATATTAAGTCATGTTTAAAGTTTACTTTATCTATAAGTAGATGAAAACATTAGGATGTTACAATACGAATTAGTATTATTTTCTAAACAAAAACAAATACAATGTGTCAAGAATAGGTGTGTCCATAACGTAACAAGATTTACAACAAAGTTACTACAACTGTACTAAGGCAACCAGGTAAATCACGCTGCTTCCGAGTATCTGCAAGTGAAATAAAAATATTAGAATTAATGATTAATAGCCAGCTTTACTTTTTATGTACCTGTGAAACATTACAGCATCGTATGTATTAAAGAGATATTAACCTTTTCAAATCGAAAAAAAGTTATAAATGCAGGTCACTTTGTTTTTTCTTACACTATAAGAAACATTTTTCCATGTGTATTTTACACATAAATTATTCACGAAATTCCCTTTCTTACTGTATTAATATTAACATGGGTAGACGACGCGACGGTTTTATACATTAATTTAACATAGTTCACCGATATTACTTCACAATAACCATTTATTTATAGCAGCGAAAATATTTGCGCCATTTTGACGATCCGACGGAAAACATTTCTCACTTACAAAATATGTTTATACCTCTTTATAGTAAAACAATACAAAATGTCTTATTAACAATGGATTCTAAGACAATTTTGTGAAAACCTTATGTATATTTTAGTAAAGTAATTAATAAATACTTAAATATAATCATTTAAAATATGGAGGACGGCTAGCGGCCAACGCCCGAAAATTGCATCACAAAAGTTACTAAAATTTTTTTTGTAAATGTTTTTAAAACTGGGTATAAAATTTTTTTAAACATATACGTCACTAAATTGACAATAATTTAATATATAATACTAATACAATCACTTAACGTTTGCGGTGAGAATACATTTAAAAAAAATCACAAGTTCAACTTAGTTGATCGCCACAGCGCAATATGGCGGAGAAGAAAAAAGAAATATACGGAGAAAACTGAGCACCAAAATAAGCAATTTTATTAATCTTTCTCGGCAATTTTACAAATTTTTACCATATTTGGTAAAAATTGATGATATTATGTTGGTTAACCTGTAACTAGTCGATGTACGTTTTTATTATTATAACCAATCACACAACACCGGAGTGAAGTTCACACGAATCCTTACGGGTACACCGTTCCCGTAGGACACTCAAGGGGTTAAAAAGAAGATTATTCATGAGATCATGCCATGGGAACCACGACACCGTAAAAGTCAAACGGTTCCACAACTCAGAGTCTCGTGTAGGAATTGAACCTACAACACTCGGTACGATGTGATGGTGATATCACCACAACGATGATATTTCCAAGGTTAAACGCGTAACGTTTTACTACTACCGCCACTAAACAAAATTGGCAGTACCAATAAAAAAAATCAGACAAAATACGCTCACCACGGTTGCAGTTGCAAGCTCAGTTGATTCACCAACATAGCAGCGTTAGCAGTCGCCTTCGCTCGCGCCTTGTGGTCGCACTGGTCCATTATTCCACTTCTGATGTCGGCGGGTTGCTTGATTGTTGTCCGGTATCAACACTTCATATCACAGTTTGTTATAAGTTCACACCAAATCAAATTTAACAAAACTGACTATAACTATTTTGTATTACTGAACACGAAACGAGTGACAGTTTCTAGGTACTTGTTGTCCGCCCGGAGTCTCCAAGAGAAGTGATTGTTGTTGTATCGCTCCGTTGAATGTCAACCGTCACCCCGAAGCGAACGTCACACTAGACTCTGTCGAAGCGCGCCATCTTCACACTTCCGTTTCGTAGTCAATTGACGTCCCATACTGATCATTCCGATATACAAATATTATACGAATGTATTTATGCTCTTTTTTATTGGCTTGTTCCACTTACATTACCACCACTGTGTAACTCACCAAAAGGTAGTAGAGCCTTGCTGATTTCAGAATGAATAGGCCGTTTCGATCGGGAAAGTACTACCCTCTCACAGGAAAGCGAGGTAAAGTAACAGTACTTATATTGTAGCGGTTTGTTCGTTGAGTGAGAGTGCCGCAGACCACATTCCCTATTCCTGCTCCTTCCTCTACATCAAGATTTTTACAAAATTCATCCAATTCTGAGACGATGATGTTATATGGACGATGTTTACAATAGATCTCTGCGTCGATATCCTTGCACCATGAGTCATCTAAGCACAGCTGAATCAGCTTGCGATGCAGCTAGATTGTTGGAGACCTCCAAACGAGGTAAATATAGAAACCTAGATGGAAATTAAGTTTTGGGTCGCACCGGTAAGATCCTGCAGGGGTCTGGCTATAATTATATGCAGAGAAATTGCAAAAACACTTATCAATACTTCCTCACCAAGAATTATAAACCAGCCAAGGTGACCAGAAGGATCGTTCAATTTCGTGGACAGATTAAGGATTGCCATTCAGCGTAGCAATGCTGCCAGTCCTATGATGACGCTATGAGTCGGTCAGCGCAGATAATTAAGTTCTCAACGTATAATTTTTTTTCGGGTTCCGTAGCAAAAATGGCAAGAAACTGAACACTTATAGATCGACATGTTTGTCTCATCTGTCTGTATGTCCGTATATCACAGCCACTTTATGCAGAAACTATTGCGATTATAGATTTGAAAATTGGTAGGTAGATGTATTCTGTGAACCGCTTCCCGATTTTTATACAAACACTAGAGGATGCCCCCAGCTACGCCTGCACATGCTTTTTAACTAACCCGTTATCCCGATTCCGTGGGTATTTCAAAAAATCCCTACTTAGTGAACCCCTACAGTCACCAAGGAAAGTAAAAGAGTGACAAATAAAAAAATATAATTATATTCTGTACATTGTAATAAACACTTCGAACTAAAATTGGTTTGAACGAAATATGATGAGTAGTTTTTGAGATACAGCACGTAGGTATTTAAAAACCGCAAATATAACTTTGTCGTTAATACAAACATTATAAAAAACAAAGTAATTTTTTCCGGCGACAAAGTGATAATGATATTTAGTTAGGTGAACATAAAGGGTATGTTAAATGGATACCTCTACTACTACACTTCATTAGCGAGTCCGACACGCACTTGATATTTTATTTGTTATCGTGCATGTTGTCGTTATCTATAAAATTATAGGTAAAAACATAATTAATGGCTAGTGGGACAAAAAACTACAATATTTAATCACCCCTTGTGACATTTAAATCAGATAATGTTATTGGTTCACCCATGCTTTATTCAGAAGCAGCTCAGTCAATATTTAGACACAATAAAAAAAGTTGTTCGTAATGTTAACAATAATGACACGATACAGTCGAAGATTGTGGTAAAATTTGAGAAAACTAACGATGGAAAGCCTTGAATATATGCAGGTAATATTGATTATGGAAATAAGTGGTATACTCTATAAACGCTGCTACACATAGTGCCGGCGGCTCAGGCCGCCAGCTTTTGCCACGCGACACATGCCGCCGGCTTTTGGCAGGCGTCCGTGCCGCCGGCCTCTGCCGCAGAAAGCCGCCGGGTATCATTCCAGTTGTATAGATCGACCACACACAAGTAGCAAGTTGTAACCCGCGCGGCCCACCGGCCTACCCGGGCGGCCATGCCGGCGGCTCTTTCGTGCGGCAAACCCGGGTTCACGCAGCTTGGGCAGCGGCACTTTGTGTAGGAGCCTTAAGACAAACTATAGTAAGTTCTAAAGCTTTCCAAAATGTAATCATGTACCTATTTTCACCGAATTTACGGTAGCGCCCATAGTGTGATTTGGTTTACTGTTCGTAATTGGTCGGCTTGCCAGATCACTACTTGGATGGGTGACCGACTGTGGCATTTACATCGCAGCGCTATCGTGCTTCGGAGGGCATGTAAAGCTGTCGGTCTGAAAACTCCGTCACTATCGTTGGTCACACACATGAAAAAGTAAAATTAAAATAATAAATTCAGAAACAGAAACTATAATTATGTATGTGAATATTTACAGGTCAAACTATCAGTTTGACCTAATTCACGCTAAGCCCCAAAGAAATGTTACATTCCAATGGGCTATTAGACTTCTAAGCACTTCTAAATTTCAACTTTTATGGTCAACAACATCATTATTAAATTAAAATAAAGAAATTTGGGATTTGTACCACCTTCCTTCATTCCATAAGATATTTCGGCATTGTTGCAAGTGCTAAGACCAAAGATAAAAGAAAATTTGCTCTTGCTTTCAGGATGGTATCCTCGATTTAGAATGAAGAGTATTAACAATCCCGTCGACGGATGTACGGTATCAGGTCCATTAGGTTTGGTGCTACGGGTCTCTCAAATCTATGGAGTAGCATCTATTAGTTTAAAAAAAGATAACAATGGCTGGCGAATTCACGTATCAAAATTTGTGAACGTGTATGGACGCATTTTAGTGCCAATTTTGAGTGAGTATTTATATTTTTGAATATGATTGTAGACACGATACTGGAAGCTTAACTTATTAGATTTGCAGCGCTACAGCTGACGGCTGAAAGAAAGAAAGAAGTCTTCTTCTTCTGTCATTTATCCCAGTTCATTTGGGGTCGGGTCTCCTCACTTTCCTGCGCCAAGATTGTCTGTCTTGGGTTGTCGTTTCAAGCAACTGGGCTCTCTTGAGGTCTCTACTTATCAAGGACCACCAGGTCAGCGGCGGACGGCCCCTACCACGTCTGTGTTCAGGTAGTTTTAGGGCAATATAAACAACGTGATCTTCTCCGCGTCTTTTTATATGTCCATACCAACGAAGCCGGTTTTCAGTTATTTTGTCGGTGATTGGTGCAACTTTAAAACTTCCTCTTATGTACTCGTTATGGATTTTATCTTCTCTAGTCACACCTCCCGCCCACCTAAGCATTTTCATTTCGTTGGTATGCACTTTTTGCTCATGCGTCTTCTTAACTGCCCAGCACTCAGTTCCATAGAGCAGGGACGGGCGAACTGCGTTTTATACACTTTGCCCTTGGTTTTAATTGGGATACGGGGATCACAAAGCACGACGGTAAGTGAACGCCATTTTAGCCATGCGGCACTGACCATGTGGTTGACGTCCGCATCTATATTGGCGTCCGTCGTTAACATGGAGCCAAGATATTTAAATTTGTTTACCATAGGTATAGGCGTCGTACCAATACAAATAGCTTCTGGACAAATGTATCCACTAAAAGGGCATTTTAGATACTCTATTTTGCTCCTGCTAATCTTAGACCATACGTTTCTAGTGCTCGCGTCCATATGTTTAATCGTTCCTGCACATCGATATATATGTACTAAAGTACTAGATGTGGCTATCCGGATAGCCAAGCTGAAGTGGCAGTGGGCAGGGCACATAGCTCGAAGAACCGATGGCCGTTGGGGCAGAAAGGTTCTGGAGTGGCGCCCACGTACCGGACGACGCAGCAGAGGTAGGCCCTCCGCAAGGTGGACCGACGACCTCGTCAAGATCGCGGGAGGAGGTTGGATGCGGGCGGCTCAAGACCGGTCTGTGTGGAGAACCTTGGGGGAGGCCTATGTCCAGCAGTGGACGTCGTTTGGCTGATATGATGACTAGATGTAGCATTCAGAACATTTACGTTGTTCAAATGCTTTGCATGAACATACCGGCAAAGCAATCTAGTGTCACTTTCACTTTCCTGCAGTATGGGTCCGCTTCGTTTATTGACTGTGTGGCGACGATATATCGATTAATTTGAATCAGAACTAGTATCTGTAGTAGCGTTAGTCAATATTTTTTATTATTTATGTAAATAAAAGAGTTAAATGTATCATAATACCACATTAAAATGTATTTATTTATTTTTATGTGACGTCATTTACGATCATAGACTAATTACTATGCAGAAATACATTGCAAGTAATTGTAGGTAAAATATATGACTAAGACCGGACTTCGTGAAGGTATTGGTTTTAAAAGTTTTCTAGTTTGATTAATGTTATAAAACCAATTTGACGTTGTATAACACTAATTCTGTGTTCTTTTTATTTTTTGGTATATTGATCGTAATAACCGTATTAACGAATATTTCAACACTTCATCATAGTAGGTACACATTTGCAGTTATAGAAAAATACGCAAAAATAATATTGAACCATGAGGCAAAAACAGATCCTGATTTCCATTATCCGACCAATAGACAAAAAACCACAAAATTAAATGTGTTTGGTGGCAATTGAATAGTTATAAAAATATATTTTTGAGCATTTCTTGCTACAGTAAATTTATCTGCAATTTAAAATATTTATTTTAGGCAGGACTTCAACCCGCGACCACGTCGATACCGTACCGACTAAGCTACTCGGGCAACTTCGTCATAGATTTTTTTTTATAGTTGCTTTCCTTATGGTAGCACATAGTGCCATCTGCCACATGTGTAGGTTAAGAACTCTGTGGTCAGCAAGGGCATCTTTACAGAATGACGAACAATCCTGCCTTATATATTAGGATATGTTTAAGCAATTCTCATAGTGAGATAAATATAAAGTTTAAAAATTTGAATTATTCGTGAGGCAACTAAGGCAAGTCTTGAACTTACGCCCATGAATACATTTTTCTATTTTGTAATAAAAACATCTGAATATGTTTATAGATTCTATTTTTTTACTTCAATAAACCCCCAGCAATTAATTCCTTTTATTTTCATAAATAAACTGTTCTTATTATGTTGATGAAATATTGTAGGCAGAAAACATCTCTTCTGTGATGTAAATAGTCTTTGCAAATGGCAATAAGCAGCCAGTAGCGTTAGAGAACTATTGGATACTCATTGGTGAGATGCCAGGACTTGTTTTTGTTGATTGGCTATAATAATAACTAGACACTGTAAGTCATTGGCGCTGCTTGCGCCTGCGTGTTGCGCTAGTACGATTAGACGTCATACTTTAGACAATTTGATCAAACTATTTATAGGGAATGCTCCGTCTATCGTTAGAGTATATGTCAATGTTCCTGCAGATCTATTGCTGTGTTGGCAGCTAATATTATATCGTCCACGGTAGAGTACATGGTATATCCTTCGTGACATAATCCATCACAAGGTTGAATAACAGTGGACTTAGACCCCTGGTGAACACCTACTTTAACCTCGAAAGCTGCGCTTAGTCCCGCTAGGGTACAGACTCTTGTGCTCACATTCTCGTACATATCTTTGATAAGACTCACATAATATTCATAATATTCAGGTACGTTTTGAGCACGGAGAGCTTCCCAGACTAATTTGCGGGGTACTCGATCAAAGGCCTTTTCGAGGTCAATGAATGCAAAATTTAGGTCTTTGTTGTTGAGTCTATATTTTTCCATCAGGATTCTAACCGTCTGTATGGCATCCGAGGTAGACCTGGATGCTGTGAAGCCAAATTGGTTTGGAGACACTTTCAGCACAATATTGAGGCGATCGGTGATAATTCGTTCCCATAATTTGAGTGTATGGGCCATCAATTTTATGCCTCTATAATTTTCGCACTGCGCTACATCTCCTTTGTTTTTATAGAATAGCAGTAGATAGCTTTGATAGAAAGAAAGAAGTAACAATAAATAAATCACCTTGATTAACCATAAATACGACTGATGCCAGTTGTACCGATTGTAAAACCGCTTTGGTTTAGATCAAAGTAAACTGATTGGATAATTAAAAAATCGGCACATTCAAATCGATTTTTCTACTAATGATCTAAGGCGTGAAAATTGATACAGAAATTCCTATAGTCCGTGCCACGATAACATAGACTTTTTGTAAACAAAGAATTTCTACTATAGTTGGTGCCACGAAAAGATAGAATATTTGTAAACACACATTCAGGGCTTCACGTCCTTTGTTTCAAACAGTTGCGTTTGAGATTTTATGCTTTAGTGAACTTTCTTAATTTTTGAAGGATATTCCTTTTTTAATGCTCTTACTTGATACTTGATGGCACGGGCTGTTTCCGCAACTCCACGTCTTGGCGTATATTTAGCGTGCGGGTGGGAATGGTGTCGTCATTCCAGCCACCCCAGCTCTTCGAGGAAGGCCAGCAGACTCTTGATGTGGCCCACGGCTTCCCTCAGGGTGCTGTATCTGGTCAGGTACTGCTGCCTGTACTGCGCGACCTCAGGGCAGTCGAGGAGCAGGTGGGCTGCCGTCTCGTCTGCTGCCATACAGGCCCTGCACAGCGGGCTGTCGGTGATACCTATAGTAAATAGGTGTTTATTAAAGAATCCGTGTTCTGTGTAGGCGGCCGTGACTGTCCGCAGTTGTTGTTTGGACAGCCGGAGGATTTGTTTGGCTATCTTACCGTCTACCTCGGGAAGAGCCTCCTTGGCCTGCCTACATGTTTCAATACCAATCCAGGACTGGTTGTGTTGGGTCCTGGTCCTATTTCTTACCAGGTTGCGATAAAAACCAGAAGGGAGGAGAATAATGGGCTCGGGTCCCACCACCCTTAAAGTGGCCCCTCTTCTGGCAAGTACGTCGGCTGGTCTCATTCCCTCTTGAGCCACTGGGGCCCTTGATCCATTGCAGTGTTAATTTGTTATGTTTACCTACCTCTGTTAGTTTCTGGTGGCATTCAAGCGTGAGTGCCGAGGTGATAGTATGGCTTTTGAGGGCTGAGAGGACAGCCTTACTATCTGAGAGGATCCTAAAGGATCGTTCCCTTACCTCACGTGCCATGAGTGCTGTGGCAGCTAGGATTATGCCAAAACATTCGGCGTGGTAGACCGTGTTGTAGGCTCCCAGCGGTGCTGCGATGTTGATGCTTAGGTCCTCGGAGAATACTTCTGAACCCGTACCTGTATCAGTCTTAGACCCATCTGTGAAGATCGTGAGCTCGTTGTGATTAACCGCTCCTTCGTGCAGATCCTCGTACAGTTGGATTTTGTATTTCTTGTCGAACACAAATTGTTTCGGTATTCGGTCGCCAATGGCTTGTGTGAGAGGAACTTCTTTAAAAAGTGTATTTAAGTTGCTAGTATGCGGGGAGTTAGTGTCTTTCCAGAGCTTCAGAGCTCTTAGCCGGACCGCCGACATCGTTGCTTCCTGTAGTATGAACAGGTGCAGAGGAGGCAGGTTCAGTAACACTTCGAGTGCCGCTGTAGGTGTAGTTTTCATGCAGCCCGTGGCCGCTAGGCATGCAAGTCTTTGAAGCTTGTTGGCGGCCGTTGTTAGGTTGGTCCGAGGCCACCACACTACTGCGCCGTAGCTTATCATCGGACGTATTATTGTCTTATATAGCCATAAGACAATTTTGGGGGATAGGCCCCAGCGTTTACCTATCATCTTCTTGCACTGCCAGAAGACGATGCTGGCTTTATTGAGCTTATTTTCCATGTGGCTGTTCCATGTCAATTTGCTGTCGAGAGTGACACCCAGGTACTTGACCTCGGTAGACAGCTTAAGCTCTGTATCGAATAACCTGGGCAATCGGTAAGGTTTTTAATGCTCATTTATGCTTCTATGTATTTTAATTTATATTTATATAAAATCATATTATTATCAATGACTTTCCGAATGTTCATGAATTTTCCGATGTTTTTGTGTTTTATTTACACGTAAATTCCAGTTTAGTTATTCTGTAAATGCATTTCAATAATATAGTACCGTGTATTTATGACTATGATAGAGTACAAACATGGTTTTCTACCATTGACTTGAATATTTTAATCATAGGAAATAAATAATTTTCTAAAAATAGCTAAGCTATCCTAAAATATTAAGAAATTGACCACAAACGAATATTATTACAGAAAAATAGCTAGTACATCGCATTAAAATTTCTAGGCATGGAGATTTTACGTTGTGTATGAATGAAAACGTTAGAATGAACTTAAACATAATCCATTAAAAAGTTAGGGTAAAATAACATTTGAGTAAAAGTAAATAATCTTCTATGCGACTAATAGTTTACCTTCTGCAATTCTGCACCCGCTTATCTGAGATGCCGACCGCAGGATGATCGTTGCGATCCCATAAACTTGCATTTAACTTTAAACTAGCCTCTTCTTGACACCTTAAAAAATATTTACTAAATTATTATGTAACGGGTCTGAATCGTGTTAACTAAACGAAAAGAAAGATGAAATACCTTTTTATTTGCCCCGACGTTTCGGCATGGGTTACACCAGCCGTGGTCACGGGATGACTAAAAAATATTGTTTATCCTCTGATAAAAGCCCGCTAAGCCCAAGAAAGTAACATTTCAATGTATTAACGCAAAATGTTGGCGTTCCAGGAGTGTGACATGTTCCAGTATCTGTATAATATTTGTATAGTATTTACAAAAAAAAAATATATGTATGTTTATCCATTATCTAGTACCCATAGTACAAGCTTCTGCTTGGTTTGGGACTAGATGGCGTTGTGTGAATGTGGTAGAATATTATTATATATTATTATTTAATATTTCCGTGAAAATCGGCGACTTAAACACAAAATTAAATATGTTTATTTTTGTAAAATAGATTTTTTTTGGACTCGACAGAAACTAATAGATAATACAATATAAATTCGAATATAATATATAGCATAATTGAGCATTGAAAATAAAACGTCTGTTCGAAAAGTATAGAAGTTCACTAAAGCATTAAATCTCAAATGCAACTGTTTGAAACAAAGGTCGTGAAGCCCTGAATGTGTGTTTACAAAAAGTCTATCTTCTCGTGGCACCAACTATAGATGCACTTGCTCGAACTAAAGAGCCGTTCAAATCCGCCCATATTTAGTAAAACTGGTAATAGCCATGATAATGATCCTAAGATTTTGTAAATTCAACCATTGTATATTGGTATATTGTCTTAGAGTTGTATTAACGTCGTAACAATTTTATTTGGCATTTAACGCGTGGCGTGCGAGAAACGACACAGTACTATTTGAAAATAAGTGCATTTTGCATCAATTTTTCTGGACGGTTTTGAGACGCTGACTGTATATCTTTGGTAATTGTAAATCAATGGGCGTGAATTAAATTAATCTGCATCTATTCTTACTTATGCATATATTAAAAATAAATGTATGGACGCGCAGCGGAGAGCATTTTTTATTATGATACTATTATCTACATTATACTCTTCACGAATAATGTAAAAAATCAATTAACACAACAATCTATGCAACACACATACGCGCACACTAACAGTAATTTTATTGTAACTCTTTTGATGGACGTCAGTAAATGTAATTTTAAAGTAGCATGCTACAAACACAGTCGTCCAAAGCAAAAAGTCTGCTTTGAGGACTTGATATTCATTGACACATTTTATAGCATACTAGACGATGCTCGCAGCTACGCTCGCACATTGTTTTTATTTATCTGATTCTGAAAGATACCTTGGGTATTTCAGACAATCCCTTCTTAGTGCACCTCTACGGTCCCCAAGCAACATAAATGACAAATTTCAGCTTCATGCGCCTTCTTGCTGCTTGTCTGTCATTCGGTCAGCACCGCAAGGATTTTATATATACAGATTTATGAAAATATACATTCATTTTAGGTTTAATTGAAATGTCGCTCATGTTTCTGGACTTTTATCTAGATGAGTGGTTTTATTTTCGCACAAGTATACTCCCTCGGATATTACTGAAAATGTTCGAGATATGGAGATTAGTCGCAGTTCTCTTGGTGCAAGCATACTCCGTTGGTAGAATAGACAGTGTGATCACTTGCCTAGCACAATTACAGAAGGTATAGCCATATTTATATATTAAATCTCATATTTTACGTTTATAACATCGCATCCATTCATTCTACCGCACTCATTCCACATTCTTATCGGTGTCGGGTCACCTATCACAGTGTCTGTAATGATATCTTGTAAGATAAATTTCAACCACTAACGGTTTTCTATTAAACCAACATTTAGCATGGAAATCTATATCGCGTGATATTGCATGATATATTACGATATCATGGAGCTGATTTGATGATAGAGCTTGGAAGGTGGCCATAGAACCCTATCGAGTTTGGGCTCGTTTGATTTGTATTGACGCGGTTTTTGATCCTTTATGTTTAACATATATATAGGTGCAATTATGTTTAACCTATATTATAACTTTCACCCTAAACTCTCAAGCAAACAATCCTGTATTTCTTAGCAACTTAATCTGTTGTATATATATATTGTAAAATTTAGCCTAAGTTTTTTTTAATTTAAGTCTTGTAATTTAACGTACTGAAGGCATGTGGCATTGTTTATGATGTATGTATGTGTCTCTGATGGAGCCATGCCTCTCTGATGAAGCTAAGTAAATTTTTCAGATAAATGCGCTACTAAGCAATTATGAATCACGTACACGCATTGAAAACATGAAATGGATAACAGTAATTTGGACACTGTTCATTGGACATATTGTAGTGTATGGCAATTATATTTATGCCATTTACGGCCTGGTCATGAGTAATATTAGTGCTTATCAATGTAAGTAAATCATATTGTTATAGTTTTTAAATACTATTAGTTATACGAAGGAACTCTTGCTAAGTTACTATCGCGACAATACATTAAAAGAAACAGTAGTGTAATGCTTGTAGGTATTCAATTATGAATAAATACGTTTTTTTAATGAAAGTGGTAATTTTTTTTTGGAAACATCAATAGGTATTAGTAAATCCCTTTGTTAGCAATAATTATAAACATTGGACCTAAGAGAATTTTGAAAACAAGAAATTGCTAATCACAAAATGGGCATAAAGGTGGAGCAGGTAACAAAAGCACATAGCCACTTTTTATGTAAATAAGCTTAATGTGTTCGTTTGTATCTAAAAGCTGGTGTCTCTATTACTTTGTCAAATATCATGATTATTTTTTCATATCAATATAAAGTAGGTACCAATTGTTTTATGGCATTCGAGGTATTTTGCCTTTTTGTCACAGACATTATCAAAATCTCATACTTGACGACCTTCTTTGCGTTGGTACTGATGTTGAATGTGCTGAATCTGCAGATAACTTTGACATTTACGGATGTGCACTCCTGTTTTAACCGCCTAAATGACTGCTTAGATAAATTGGTGCGGCAGATTGACCATTCATGTACGTATTTAACAATAACATTATCTTTTTATGTATAATGTACATATACATATAATATAATTTGCTATCATAATTATTTTAATATTGTTCTAATAACATAGTAACTTTTAATAAGATCTTGATCAAAATAAAAAAAATATCACAAATGTTTTCAAAAAGAATAAACAATATATTTTTATTTTTAACTTGTTTTAGCTTGGGATTTAACATCACAACCAAAGACATTTAATATAGCTTTTGATACTATAGCCTTCAGTGAAGAAATGTATTTACAAAATTACAGTACACCTGCAGCAGATAAGTACGATAAGGGTACGTTTTTATTAGCATTGTAGTGAGCTATCATAATAAAGACCTAAGCATTACCTTATATTGATACTTCAGCCCTATTATTGTAAAGTCTATTTTAGGTATCAATATACAGGCTTGTTTGTAAAACACCGCTAACCTCTCTGGACCATGTTACTAACATCATAATCAACAACTTTGTTCTGTGACTTTAAAAGATTCATGATATTTCAGTTCATCCGATTTTCATACAAAAATAAAAATATTTAGATTGAACGCTCTAAATGTTGCGAAGTCTATGCGCAAGCGGTAGAACAATAGCGAGGGGTGCATGTGGCGCGCGGCGGGAACAGTGCGCGGCAGGCGTCTACCTACGCCTGCCACGCACTGTACAGCAAAATACACGAGTTGAAATGTGTAAGATAGGACAACGAAATCTTGCAGATTTGTTTTTGGTAAATGTATTAGGTTTTGAAAAATTCGAAGAACAAAAATTGTTGGTAATGATGTTATTACGAGGGTCAAACTGAAAGTTCTTAGAAAATCAAAAACTGATTACATTAGCCAGTTATTAGTTTTATTATATCTTTTCAAAATATTGTCCATTGACGTCAATACACCGCTGCATGCGATGGAACCACTTGGAAAAGCACTTTGCCCACTCGTCCTTAGGGGTCTCTTCAATGGCATCGCGATACGCAGCCACCGTTTCTTCAGCATTCATAAACCGCTTTCCTTTAAGTTTTTCTTTATTTTTTGGAAATAAATAAAAATCACAAGGCGCGAGGTCGGGGCTATACGGCGGGTGACCCAGTAATTCAACGTTTGATGTCGCCAAATAGTCGATCGTTCGCTTGGCGGTGTGCGACGAGGCGTTGTCGTGGTGAAGGAGGATCCTACTGCGAGGTCGTTTCTCTCGAACTTTTTCCAAGACAAGTGGCAAACAATTGGTAGTGTACCATTCTGCAGAAACTGTTTTTTGATCCTCTAACACAATTGTTGCGAAATGACCTATCCTTCCAAAGAACGAGGCCACCATTTTTTTTCCCGCACTTCGATCTCTCTTCACTTTAGTTGGCAACTCCTCGAAAGGAAACACCCACTGAGCAGATTGTCTTTTGGTTTCAGGATCATAACAGTAAATCCAGCTTTCGTCACCTGTTAGTATGTCGAACACAGCATTTGAGTCACCTCCGTTAAATCTTTCAATCATTTTACGGCACCAATCCACACGATGGAGTTTTTGAGCCTTAGTCAAATTATGAGGTATCCACCGGGCGCAAAGCTTCCTGACCGCTAAATGTTCGTGGAGGATTTTGTGCACTTGACTCATACCGATGCCTAAGCTTGTCCGAATCTGCTGATAGGTCACTCTTTTGTCAGTCTCTATCATACGCCGCACAACACAGATGTTATTTTCAGTCGTCGCCGTAGAAGGCCGTCCCTCACGTACATCATCAGTGAGATTAGTGCGACCACGTTTAAACTCATTAAACCAGTTGTAAACAGTCGCACGAGATGGGGCTTCATCGTGAAAGGCCAATCGTAGTCTATCATAACTTTCTTGTTGACTTAAATGACATCGAAAGTCATAAAAAATCATTGCACGAAAATTTTCTCGTGTTAAATTCATGTTGACGTGACACAGACAATTTTCAATTTGCCGCCAAATCGTAAAACAAATGACAAATGAATGAAATAATATTGGCAAAGAGTTCTATTTTCAAATTTTAGAATTTTTTTTTTTATTATATTGTTTATAAGTGGCCAGTTCTAAGAACTTTCAGTTTGACCCTCGTAACATAGTCCTGAGAGGTTAACGGTGTTTTACAAATAACCCTTTATAGTATCTACTATACAGGCTTTATTCCTAATTTTAATAATATAAATACAATTTATATTTTTAAATTTAGGAAATAAGCCTGTGTCACTGGAGACTTACTGACATCCAATCGACTGAAACATTGAAATAAGTTTCTGTGTATTGATTTGGGACACACCGGTTTGTTGCAATCATTTAGGGATCAAAATTGCTGTCTTATGGTGATTGAATTACAAACACTGGCAGCACAGTTTCAAGCGAAGTGGCGACGCGTTGCCATCCGTGTATTTTTTAATTTATATTTTTTCCACAGATAGAGTCAATAAACTTAAAACCAAGCTTCCTGCGATTGTTAACAATCTCAGCTACCTGAACAGTTGCCTTTGTGAGGTTGTAAAAGTACTGGACAATAACCATGGCATGGTACTACTGACGTTAAATGTGTACTTTTTTCTGAATCTTGTCATAACGCCATACAACTTAATAGAAAAAATCTGTAAGTATATTATAATACTTATTGACTTATTAAAACCCAACGAACGTGATACTTTCGATTACGGTGCTGCATTGGCACGTATTGATACGTTTCGTATATCCATAATTAATAATATATTTGAAATCAGCTTTAAAATGTTATCCTACATTACGGTTTCTTAGAAGACTCAGAACATTTTTTTTTAGAACTGGAACTAAAAAAGTTACGCATTCTTTTGCAGTACTATGAAAGTTTACTAACCTGTCGCCTTTTCATCTAAATAACTTATTAAACATTTTATTATAGTTCGTAGTACCGCTGGATATCAGGATGTAATGTTGGAGATTATTTGGTTTACGTACCATATAACAGACATGTTTATCATAGTTGAAGCCTGTCACCGAACCAGTGCAGAGGTATTATTGTTTTCTAAAGAAACAGATCTTTCCAAGCTATGGTAGTTCAGTGAGTTCCAATTTGTGTATTTTTTATGATTAGGAGGATCGCACTAAGCAACTGTTAAGCCAAATGTTTCGCGTATGCTCTTTAGAGGATGCTAACATTATGAAAGAGCCAGAATTATTTTTGAAAGAACTCAGGCAGAACTCTGTCACTTATAGACCTCTTAAGATGTTCAAAATGGACAGGACGCTTATTACTACGGTAAGAACCCTATCACAGCAAACTGCATAGATTTAAAAACTTTAATCTCGAGAACTTCTTTGTCTTAACGTGAGTGTTGGATAATTCTTGCAATGTTCATTTTTCTTTCTAACTTGCTTAACTTCAGTCTGCTACTATCATTGCTTCACAGCATGTTTAATATTTTGTTATGTTGATTGCTGCATAGTTTCAGTAAGTCGAGTGTATAATTATTACATTGCTAAATTTCTTTTTGCTTTGTTATTTTATTTACATACACCCTTTTTATGACTAAGCACGTACTTAATGAATGGCTCGCCCCCTATTACGTGAGACCTAAAAATTCATGGCGAAATGTGGGTGTAATATTACAGCTCTGCCTACCCCTTCGGGGATACAGGCGTGAGTCTATAAATAAATAAATAATGAATATTATAATAATACATAACATAAGTAAGAGTTTCTTTAGAAAGGCGTGGCCAATTGTAATGGCTATTGATTTCTATGACTTTTACTATAGTAGTATTTTGGCAGGCAAGCTCACTGCCTGCATAAAAAATTCAATACTACGCTCCCAAACAAAAATCATTGACGTAGGCCATTTAGCTGTTAGCCGTATGCTGGAACCGCTATGGGCGAGCACAACACAATAGCAGGAAACAACAACGGAGAAGGCCTAGGAGAATTACGCGATGATATAAAATACTATAGTAGACTAGCTGACCCGGCAAACGTTGTTTTGCAAAATTGTTTTTTTTTTTTTTAAATAGATGTTGGCCGATTCTCATAGATACCGGATAAGCACAAAAAATTTCATCAAAATCGGTCAAGCCGTTTCGGAGGAGTATGGGAACGAAAACTGTGACACGAGAATTTTATATATTAGATATTGAAAATTACTATTCTATTAGAAAATTTGTTTATTTTTTAAAGTGGTCCCCAGGCCAATAATGTTTGGGGCATTACAGACCACAAGCGATTATATGTAGCCTGTACGGTGCCATTGTAATATATTATATTGCTTTCTGTTTGCAGATATTCGGCAGCATCCTGACTTACCTGGTTGCGTTAATACAGTTGTTGATTATTTGTTTAATCTTGATACATAATTAACGGAAATGCCCCCTATACCTTATTTTTCTAATTTATTTTTATGTCCTAAAACGGTCAGTTAATAAATTATGATTTAGTGAGTCTTTTTGTCTAATATCCCTACAATATATTGATAATGATAATTATTTAGGACGATATAACCATTCAAAATCACGCAATAGTGTATAGAATTTAAAGAGGACGCTTTAATTTACCAGTTTTGGCCGATCCCGTAGGAATTTCGGGAAATCCCTTCTTACTGCACCCCTACGGTCCCCAAGGAACATACATGCCAAATTTCAGCCTCCTGCGCCCAAAAGTTTTGGCTGTAGCGTGTCTGTCAGTCAGTCAGTAACGCAAGGATTTTATATATTAAGATTATAATTATTTTAGTCGTTTAAATGAACACGTTCGAGAAAATTAATTTGGTGGCCATAATCATATATCAATATTAATATATTGGAATAATAAATTAGATATTTATTTTTTATTCAACTGCCATCAAACTGAATAATGCCATTAATATAATATGCTTTATTAATACATCAAAAATAATCTATTTGTCGTAATCGCGTTAACTTTTAAAAACCCACACTGCAGTTAAAATAAAAAGTGTGGGTAGCTATCAAAACCAGTGCCTCAGAGGTATGGCGCTGAGCTCACACCTGTCCCTCCATAAGGAAAATTCCATACTAACTTTGAGCCTCAATATCTCCTGCACCAGTAATTGCCCAGGTATGGTGCCGAAGTAAAAAATGTTCGTAGTGATTGGTACAACATGGGATTTAATTTTTTGTTAAGGGTCTTTTTACAACCTGTATATAACAAATATACACACACATAAAATATATATAACTAGATATATAAAACGTCCATCAAATATTTCTTAATTGGAATGCTTATTATTGTCATTGTTATTTTATTGCAAGGTGCTTCAAAATAAACAGATATAACACTAACATCTTTTATTTAGCAACTTTTTTAAGCCAAAATTTTAGTTGTTATAAAAATATACTGAAGACACGAAATATTTCACTGAACTTCGTCAAAACAAAACTGAACAAATACATTGTACATGAGTAAAATCAAGAACTGTAATGTTTTTAGAACATGACTCTTCAATTGATAATGTTCAGTATTTTTTTTCGCCTCCCCTAATTTGAAGTTCAGTTGTTGACGTTAATAGTTGATTTTTGAGTCACGGCAAAGCAAATTCAGTATGTAGATGTTAATGGGAGTAGGTTTGCCAGTAGGAATGGGCATTCCACGGGGTTTCATTCTCAGTGCATTTCTTATTTTTAATTAATACTAATGATTTGCCGTTGTTGCTTGTCGACGATACGTAACTTAGCTTTTAATGTTGATCGCAGGTAACTTTGACATCGTAAATATTACTCTTGCAAAAGTATTAGATTGGTTTTCGTCAAATAATTTGGTTTTAAGCTCTGGCAAAACAAAATGTTTAAAAATTATCTTTGCCAAATATCCTAAGTGTTTCTACTAATATAATTTGAAATAAGAAAACAATTCAATTAGTCAAATCAACTGTATTCTTAGGTGCATCTTAGGTTAACCTTTGATTGTAAGCTTCAGAGTACAATCTATAATCTAATCCCCAATCAACAGCAGCCGACACACTACACTGTCATTAGTGTCTACACACTGTTGAGATTTATCACTGCGACGGTGTTTACATTTACTGCTGTCTGGATTCCAAGTAGCCGATAGTCTATATTCATCCTCCCGGTTGAAATTGTTATAATTATAAAAAAGAGAAAATTTAAATGAGAAATCAAGAAATATGGTACGAACGTTTTGGAGCAAGTCGGCAAGTATAGGTACCTCGGATCATAGTTGACAGAAACATGGGAAAGTGAAACGGAGATCCGGACACGTATCGAGATTGCCCGAACGTCATTCATGACCATGAAGAAAGTATTATGCTGCCGACAACTATCAATAAAGCTTCGTACCAGACTCCTACAATGTTATATCTGGCCAGTTGTCTTTACGGGTGTGAAGCGTGGACCATTAAAGCGAACCTCCGTAAAAAGATCGACGCTTTTGAAATGTGGACCTATCGTCGTATGCTTCCCATCAGTTGGACTCATAAAGTCACCAATGTTGAAGTTCTGATGCGTATGTCCAAGGGAACAGAGTTGCTGCGAACCATCAACCTAAGGAAAGTGGCTTATCTAGGTCATGTTTTCAGGCATGAAATATACAGGCTTTTACAAACCATCATGATGGGCAAGATTGCAGGCAAAAGAAGTGTTGGTAGAAGAAAAAATTTTTTGGCTCCGGAACATCAGAGAGTGGACTGGCATCAAGTCTGTGGAAGAATTGTTCCAACTTGCAATGAACAGAGAAAACTTCAAAAAACTGACCGCCGACCTTCAGTAATGGAGAGGCACATCAAGAAGAAGAATCACCAATCCCAAATCCCCAAATAACGTGTTTCGGAGTCAAACTTAACCATGCAGCATTTGCAGTAAGAAAAGTTAGAAAATTCACAGATAGATACAGCCTGTTGCATGTGCTCCATGTCTTACGGTATAATGTTTTGGGATATGGCTGCTATATATTTCGGGTATACAGACAATTTTTGTTATTCAAAAGAAAGCCATACGTGTAAGTTATAAGTTAGTTGCCAAACATTTTACGAGAGAAATTTAAACAATTATATATATTGACAGTCGTATTGCAACATTTACTAACTTAATGAAATTTAAGACAAACTTAATTCTATATTATGGCTATAAAATTTATTAATTCAACCCTCGTCTAATTTAGTGACATGTTAATACTAATAATAATCATCATTTTATTCCAGGTATCAATAACCTTTTTGCAAACCGGCTTACGGAAAGCCGGTCTGCAAAAAGGCCGCTTTTCGCCCTCGCGAAAAACGAGACGTGATAGGTTGCGAACCGCGTCGCCGCCGTCTAGAGCAATATAATTTTTAGTTCCCATAGCATGTCCAAAAAGGCACGTTTGGCTGTGCATAGAGGGGTGTTAGTACCTACACTTATGTATGGTAGTGAAAGTTGGGTATGGCAGAATAGACATGAAAGTAGAATAAATGCTGTCGAAATGAGAGCACTTAGAAGTATGTGTGGAGGTGTCTTTGAACGACAGAGTAAAGAATTGTGTAATAAGAGAGTGTTGTGGGGTTAAAGAAGATGTAGTGACAACCATTGAGAAAGGTAAGCTAAGAGGGTTTGTACACATGGAGAGGGTGGATGACAAAAGACTGACCGAGAAGTTATATAAGTCGAGTGTGAATGGGACAGGAGGAAAGGGAAGACCTAGACGGACGTTCTCTGACCAGATTGGACTTCCTGACTGACTAAAAAAAGGACAGGTTAGAAATACCCTTAACCGAAGAGCATGCATGAGAAATTTGATGGGAGTGAAGGAAGCAAGAGAGATATTTCAGGATCGTCGCAAATGGCGTTTCGTAGTCTCCGCTTACCCCTCCAGGAAACAGGCGTGAGTCTATATATGTATGTTTGTAACAATAACCCATATAAAATACCTTAAAGACTGACATATATAAAATAATAATAAGAAAATAAAACAGGGTGTTGTTGTTCCCATTGTTTTCAAGTTAGGCTGAGTGTTATTTCGTAACCTCCCGTGAAAACGCCGATACACCACACCCTTCGGCCAAAACTCTTCCTTGAGGAAAGTATCAAGATGATGAGTCGGCAGTAGTAGTTGAAGTTAAGTGGAGGTGCCTCGTGAATACTCATTGATGTTTGCAGGATTTGTATATTTTTATGATTTATTCAAATCATTGTTCACTTCGTACACCTAGGTATAAAAAATTCATTAACTTACTGGTTGCTATAATACTGCCTCTGTACTGTACTGTTGTTGTTTCATTCGCATTCCTTGTTTTCTTTTATTTGCTTCGAAGTGTTTTGGCTGTGTCAGCAATTATGGTACAACAAATTCTTTATAATTTAAGTTTCTGACTCAAAAGAGTGGTATGAGTTCCTTCCCGGCTCTTCTCATAGCGCTACCATCCCAAACCTAGTTGTAAAAAATATCGACGTTTATAAGTGTTGCCTTGTAACCTATATGAATTTGAATTCAAAGGAATACGAAAATTTTTACTAATTTGGTCCAGTAGTTCTAAGGCAAAATTGCTGTACTTACTGGGTTTTTTCGTACGACACCCTAAAATGAGAGTGTCGGTGTTTAAATCATAATGATAGTAATTGAACAGCTTGTCGGAGCAAATCAGGCCAGACGTCGTAAAGCAAAAAATGGATTTCAACCTATGTTTAAATAGTAGCATTCTAAACTGGTCTAAGTATCAAACGAGAAATATAAAGAACTAGTGAGACAATATACATCTCTTATAAACAGTCGCTGTGTAGAAAAGCTAATATTTTGTTAGCTTACAGAACCAACGTGGTATCTGTCAACGACCTGCAGAGATGATGATCATACGAAGCGTGGTTAGCCGTGACGCATTGGACTGAAATTAAATATCAACCATGATCTGCCAACCCGCCGGTCATGACACATTTTCTACTCCCAAGATATAGCGTCCGCGATCGCAACTATATATTTTTATAAGCATACTTCACCCTCGGCTCCGACAACGTGGGACTATTTTATACTTTTAGGACGGGCATTAAGTGCTTTCCTGCATTCTCTAAGAATCATACATGCCAAATATCAGCTTCTTGCGCCTCAGTTTCACCTCTTTTTGCTATCTGTATTGATTTGCCACGACAAGCTGTTCAATTTATTTCGCAATATGATTAGCTAATTTAGGCACTGTGTTTATACCTTTTATTTGATTCTTTGCCTACTATCGTCGCCAGTGTTTGATTTTTACAATTTTAGTTTAGCTTTTTTATTTAGTTTTATTAAAGGATCATTTTAGATTATAAGGCTCCCCAAAACGGGTCGAATTTACAACTTATGTTAACGGGGCAAATTTTGGCCGCCCTCACATTGGGCGTCAGCGTCAACGTAGCGACACCTGGGCGTCGACGCGGCATCGACGCCGCGTAGACGCCTCGAAGTCGCCGCGTCTACGTCGCGTCAGCCGAGCGTTCTTCAAAAGACAATTAAAGCGTTGTCAAAGAACGCTTGGCTGACACGATGTGACGCTAGGCCGAGGAGACGCTGACGCCAATCTGAGGGCGAGCTTTAAGTGGCGCGTGGGATTTTGTTGACATCCGGCTATTATAATGCTTGTGTGTAAATGTAATGCTTTTCATGACCACTGTTTTAATTTGCCGATGACTTGAATAAAGTCTTGAATATGGTACATGCCAAACATACACCACAAATCTTAATTGAAATAAAACTGCATCAGTTTTCTTTAGGTTTTTTAATCGCGGTATTCATGAAGTTTACTGAAATTTTTTGTGATGTAAATAATCTAAAATTAAAGAAATAGTTCAAAATAAAACACCTTAGTCTTATTTCTATTTCAACTCATAACAAAACATAAAATAAAGTTTATGTTAATTCATCTTAATTTCATGACATTTCTGATCATATAGTCCTGCTTACTATGCCAATTATATGTACCTATATTTTGTATTGTTTAACATAATTATATTATTTGTTTTGGATCATAACTTAATTTATGTGTATAGCTAATTGTCATTGCCCAAACATTTGAGATCTGTGTCCATGACCGTCACTTGACGTCAACAACTAAGTTCAGGGTTGGTTTGAGGCATTCACCTCAAATCAACAATAAAGCTGAGTGGTGACCTCGTTTTTGTAACATACTCGGCCTATTTTTCCGTCGCAAATATACAGGATGTTTGGTAAATTGACCTTTTCCTTGAAGGAGATTTTATTTGAGGTTATTTGAAACAAATTGACCCCGTCAACTAGGAGTCCAAAATTAACGGTTTCTGAGATATCGAGTCTTAAGGTGTTTTTTAAATTTTTCCACCTTGTCATCAACACTGCCTCGTTGGTCTGACTGCCTCGTTGGTCTCGCGGCATAAATGTGCGCGTGGGATCGGGAGGTCCCGGGTTCGATTCCTGGACCGGGCAGTGTTATTGGGTTTTTCTGTCACGAAATTCTCAGTAGCAGCACGGAGTCTGGAAATGTGCCCGGTACGGCAATAGCAATAGCGGCATAGTGGGACTAAAGTATATCTAGCGAAAAGTGGGTGTAGAAATACACCTCTGCCTACCCCTTCGGGGATAAAAGGCGTGACGATATGTATGTATGTATGTATCAACATAACCGAAATTAAAAATATATTAATTTTTTGGCAAGCTTGTTAACCGTTAACCAGGCTATGGATTGAGGTCCTCCCACATCGATTTTAGGAAGTTTTTACCAGGTTTTGGTAAAGAATCTACCACAAACTGTCAAAAACGTCCAAACAGAAATATTACCTATGGTCACAAAAAAACTTGCTTCAATCGAAACGCAAATGTCACTTTTACGGCCATTTCTTCTATGGTCGTCCGTCTAACTGTTGTTTTCGTGGGAAGTGCGCTGTATTTTATTCATATTGGCGAATCAGCGAAAGGTAAGTCGTACCATTTTTTTATATGTTGTAGAATTTGAGTTTTTCTAGTGATATGTACATAAATTATACGTAAATATTTGAAAAATATCATGATATAACAAAATAAATCATGTGGGGAATCATATATAACCTTAGCCTGTGAAGACCTTCTATTGTGGGAGTAATATGTCCATTGCCTGGTGAATTAAAATCTTTATTTTGTAGTAACTTTTTTCCGCTGGTTTTCTTTTTGGTTTACTCACTGTCATATAGATTACAAGTTAAGAAGAAATTACGTATTATTTTTCGAAATATAAATTGTGGGTAGTGGTAAACTTTTGTCATCATTGATTTCTCAGTCAGCATTTACCTACTTTAGTGTATTTTTTGTTATACAGGTATTACAAATTCATGAGATCGAAAATGAGCTTCATGAGATTTTTTTATCAAAGGGTGAAACTGATGAAGATGAAGATTTTTATTCAGATTATGTCCCAAAATCATTCAAAGCAAGATTGAACGAAATTAAAATTCTTACAAAATGACAAACATACTTGTTTAATTTATATATATAAATATTAAAGTCAACGTTTAGAGAGGCAAAGGGGTTATGTATTCCCACGTGTCTTTTTTTCAGGTTTCAGCGAATTTTCTAAATATAATTGATAACATCCTATACTAAACGTTTTTACTCATATAAATCTATAAAAAAATCACTATTACTACAGTATTTGTCCGAGGCCTGGTAAAGGGTTAACTAGCAATTGACCTTAACCAAATCAATCGGTTAAAATAACTAAGATTTTAGAAATAAAGGGTCCTAAGTGACAAAAGTTTGAATTTTTGGATGACTTTCTGAAAATTAAATTGAATGTATAAAAAAATATATATGTACTGCACTCTATGTACTGTACTCCATGACAAATTAATTAAAAAACAATCAGGGTTCATTATCTTTTGAATATGGACAAAAATAGTCCACTTTTGTCCACAGTATCTTAACAAATAGTCCGTGTGGTAACGGATTAAGAATACAGAATGTCACCACCCCATGTCATCCTATGGGTGTCGTTAAAGCCGACAGAGGGAGCATGTTATGCAGAGAACAACACTGTAAGAGATGGAAAACTTGATACAAACCCTATACCAACCCGTTTGGCCAGCGTGGTATAGTAGGCCAATTCCTCCTTTCAAAGGAGAGGCCTAGTCCAGCAGTGGACTGTTAAAGGCTGGTGATGATGATGATCTTAACAAAAGCAGAGAATTTCTCACATTAAAATTCGCACATCCTTGATTTTTTAGAATTGCGAATTGCGTATTTTGTTGTCTTTTATCTATTCCCAGCGTCAAAAAATAATACGCTGGCATTTATTTGTATTGTTACGATTATGACCCTCTAGAAGTAGGGATAAACATGAGTGGATTCTGATATATTTTATTTAGATTGCTTTTTAAATATTTGTCTTCTAAATAAAGGAATAAAATATAATTGTCAATTTCTGGGCAGTAAATCGATATTTATTTTAAAGTTTATGAATGATTTTAAATAAATGATGTACACTGATTAAAATGTCCAATTATCTTTAAAAATATGGGGTCCCGAATGAAGAAACTTTTACTTTTAAGACATTTTCTAAAAATGCATATGAGTCTTGAGTAGACTAATAAAAAATAATATAGGACAACTGGCGTACAAATTATTCAAATAATAACATGAATTAATAAGCTTATCCGAAATTAAAAATATATATATATTGAAGCGAAATATTGTTCTTTTCTAAAAATTGCAAATTTTATAGAACGTCACTTTTCTATCTATCTATCTATATCGTCACGCTTGTCTCCCATTGGGGTAGGCAGACACTATGGAACCCCACATGCTTCGGTTCAAACATAGACAAAAATCCACTCTTGCCAGATTACCCTCTTCAATAGCTTGCACAGTGTGTGAGTCGCAGAGAAAATAAAAAAATAAAGAGAGAACTTGTCAAACTACAAAGTGACGCATCGAAACTACGCCTTGACCGTGTACGTACACAGTTACACGCACACACGTATAACGAAACTACGCCTTGACTTGTCAGTCGAGCTAGCGCTCCGCGCCGTACGCACGATATAATAAATAACCTTATTTACCGTCAATTATGCCGAATCGCGTCGTCAAAGTGTGTAAACACCAATCCGCAAAACATAAAAAGCAAGATGGAATCACATTTCACACATAAGTAAACTTAAAAACCATTATATTCTATAAATGACATAAAATATGAGGTAAGAGTGTTGGAACACAAAACCTCAGTACAGTGTTGCTACGATTGAGCGTTATAGTTTGGCTCGTTCTTGGGAAACGAGAAGCATCGTAACGTAACGTAATTTATTTCTTCTTGTTATTGTATTATAAAAGTATATCAGGCTTTATGATAAACGTGGCAAAAGTGTTAGTGATTTTTTTAATATAAATTATCTACCTATGCTAATATATAAAGCTAAAGAGTTTGTTTGTTTTTTTGATTGAACGAGATAATCTCCGGAACTACTGGATCGATTTGAAAAATTCTTTCAGTGTTAGATAGCTCATTTATTGAGGAAGACTATAGGCTATATATCATCACGCTATGATCAATAGGAGCGGAGCAGTGTTGAAAAATGTTGCAGAAACGGGGGGAATTTTATTTTCAACATCCACGCGACAGCGTATGTGATATAACTATGTAATACATGTGATACAGTCACGTTTATGTTTTTTAGAATTCCAAATTGAGATAAAGAATTGAAACAGAATTGGATTGCAATCATACGTAGCAATCGAAATGAACCGTTATGGCAACCTACCTCACGCGCCGTAATTTGTTCGGCTCATTTTGACGAAGACAGTTTTTACTTTACTCCAAAAGGATTACGTCGTGTAAAACGATGCGCATATCCAAAGGTATTTTTATTGAAATTTAATTCTAATCAGGATTATTATTAAAGTTAATATACTACCAAATAATACAATAAAAGTAATTGCGCGTGTGGTACGGTAGCTTAAACAGTCGTCTCGCCGCGAATGTTGTGGGTTTGATCCGCACATAGGACAACACTTTGTGAGATCCACAAATAATTTCTAAAGTCTAGGTGTACTTTATGTCCGTTAAATATATGTTTGTAATTTAGATACAGAAATTTCGATAGCTGGATTTGTCTTTTTAAAGAATGAAAAAAAAATGCTCATGATTGGATTTTGTTTGTTTGTAAGCTTATAAAAAAATATTACAACATAAAGGTTTGTAAATAAATGATACTACAAAATAAATACGTAGTATCATTATTATTACACTTGTCCCATAGCATTCCGACAAACAGCTTTCCTTTTTATTTTTAATTTCTCGCCAACATGGCTGACCGCGTATCTACGTCTTTTAAAAAGTAGCAAACTTTTACTCGTTGTATTTCGAAAAAACAGACGCAAGTGGTTTATGCTGTTTTTGGGAAAATATTTGAAAAGTAAAGTTCCTTCTGTTTTTGACGTGTAACAAATAATGTTATTGTATTAGTAACGCTATTTTTTAAAACCTTCGGGTACAATGAATTTCTAACATGGCAACACCAGTTCACGCACTACATGCATAAAAAGGTGGCTTCACTTTGCTGTTCAACGGAGTTACCTCTTTACTTTTTTATATCTCAATGGTGTGAGTGTAGTGAAATGGATAAAGTTGCGCTTTATGCCCACTAAACCAAGACTTCTATTGAGATGTCCCGAGTCTTCTTGCTGCTTCTCTAGTTGAAGTAGTAGCATCCCTTTGAAAGCACTCCAAAATCTCTGCCTCATCAGCATTATTGTACACAGAAGGTCTACCAACATCGCTCTGGCGTCAATAAATCCAGCCTGATTCTCGAATACATCGATACTTGTCACAAAAATAGCTCGTATAGGGTAAACGTCGATTAGGGACACGCCTCGCGAATTCTCGCATACGCAGAGGCGTACTGTAGTGGCGTCACCATCACAGAACTCGTAGCAATATAAAATATCGGCGTATTCTTCGTTTCCATAAACAGCCATTGCTAATGGAGACAGTTTTTAAGATATTTTAATCCATTTGGGTCAAGCAAAACGATCGAACGAAAACCAAGGAACACCAATGTGTAAGCGTTTTGACACAATTTTCAAATTACAATGTTTTTATCTTTAACTGCAGTGTTCGGTTATATTCAATAGTTAAGCACAATTAAGCTACGTTAACCAGTCAGACGAGACGGCAGCTCATCTGCGCGTCGAATGTCCTGGGGTTTCACAATATAATATCCAGCAGTACCTGAACCGACACGGCACCCTGTGAGAAGCAGTGGTCAACATCAAGAGTCTGCTGGCCTTCCGCGAAGCTCCTTGCCGGGATGCCATGTGTGACAACACTTATTCCCATCCGTAAGCAAAATACACGCCAGGACGAGCACTTGTGGAAACAGCCCGTGCTACCATACTATACCAAGCTACATACGTAAAACAGTCTTGATTTGTTGTATCTAATTATTACATTAGTCTGGTTCGTTTACTACGAACCAGACTAATATAATAATTTAAAAGGTAAATATCTAAAAGTAAACATCCAATGTATTATTCCATCCATTGTATTAATATAAAAACGTAAGAATTATTGAAAAAAATTGTCGAATGTATAAATGCCTAGGACTATCATTTAAAATTGATTTATTTATTTACTATTCCGTAACAACTATCATTACAGGACTTAAACCTTATGCGATAGTGTGGTATGTATATTATTTCACTAACTACTTACATACAATTATAAACTTATATAACTTACAATCTTAATATATAAAATCCTTGCGTTACTGACTGACTGACAGACACGCTACAACCGAAAGTATTGGGCGCAGGAAGCTGAACTTTGGCATGTATGTTCCTTGGGGACCGTAGGGGTGCACTAAGAAGGGATTTCCCGAAATTCCCACGAGATCGGCCAAAACGGGTAAATTTAAAAAAAAATGCAGGTGTAGCTGCTGGCGTCCTCTAGTCTTCTATAATATAAAAATGAATCGCAAAATGTGTTGGTAAGCGCATAACTCAACAACGCCTGGACCAATTTGGCCAATTCTTTTTTTTAAATGTTCGTTGAAGTTCAAAGATGGTTTTTACGGCGAGAAAAAATCTGATTATTGCCGAAAAATCCGTAAAAAAGCGCTTTTCTTTTTCCCATACAAACATTTTCTAACTAAAACGTAGAGTCAATTTGTAATTTAATACCGTTGCATAAAGTTCAAATTCGCGTGCGCGTTCATATACTTCTTTTTTTGATGGCAGTTTTGACAGTTTCCGGACCTGAAGTCTCAGTGCTGCCGCCCAGCGGGCTTCATGTCAGAAGTAATCCCTACTTCAATATCATTTTTCATTTCAATAAATCATTTTTCATTTCATTTCATTTTTCACTTAATATTATAAATTCGAAATTGTGTATGTATGTATGTATGTTCCGTTTTCACTCTTAAACGACTGAACCAATTTTGTTGAATTTTAATATAGAGATACATATATTGGACGATGGAGACGAATATAGGCTACCATAAGTTGTAAAATAGCCCAATTATTCCGAAAGGCTATATACGCTATATAAAATTACGCCCCAACTTTTAGGGGCCAGACAAAAATAATAAAATGGTCAAACGAGCCGAGGGTTCGGTCAAAGGCAAAAAAAGGCTAAACGAACAGGATACAATCTATATGGGTATCGTTTTCGAGATTTTCGGGACGCTGATTAATAATATGAAATTTATTTAGTGATCCAAGATGGCGGACGGGAAATCAAAGATGGCGGATGAGAATGTTTTTTAAATCAGTATGGGTATCGCCTTCGATATTGTAAGGGGTGGGGAATCGAAATACAACATCTATTTCGTGATCAAAGATGGCGGATGGGAAAAATTTAAAAAGTCAATATGGGTATCGTCTCTGATGATTTAAGGTATGGCGAATCCAAATACAACATCTATTTCGTGATCAAAGATGGCGGATAAGAAATCAAAGATGGCGGACGGGATTTTTTTAAAGTCGTTATGGGTATCGTCTCCGATATTTTAAGGCATGGGGAATTCAAAAACACCATCTTTTTCGTGATCAAACATGGTGGATGGGAAATTTTAAAAAATCAATATGGGTATCGTCTCCGATGTTCAAAGGGATGGGGAATCCAAATACAACATCTGTTTCGTGATTCAAGATGGTGAATGGGAAATCAAAGATGGCGGATGGGAAAAATTAAAAAAATCAATATAAGTATCGTCTCTGATGATTTAAGGGATGGCGAATCCAAATACAACATCTATTTCGTGATCAAAGATGGCGGATAGGAAATCAAAGATGGCGGACGGGATTTTTTTAAAGTCGATATGGGTATCGTCTCCGATATTTTAAGGAATGGGGAATTCAAAAACACCATCTATTTCGTGATCAAATGGCAAATGGGAAGTTTTAAATAAATCAATATGGGTATCGTCTCCGATGTTTACAGGGATGGGGGATCCAAATACAACATCTGTTTCGTGATTCAAGATGGTGGATGGGAAATCAAAGATGGCGGATGGGAAAAATTTAAAAAATCAATATGGATATCGTCTCTGATGATTTAAGGGATGGAGAATCCAAATACAACATCTATTTCGTGATCAAAGATGGCGGATAGGAAATCAAAGATGGCGGAAGGGAAAATTTTTAAAAATCAATATGGGTATCGTCTTTGATGATTTAAGGGATGGTGAATCCAAATACAACATCTATTTTGTGATCAAAGATGGCGGATAGGAAATAAAAGATGGCAGACGGGTTTTTTTTTTTAAAGTCGATATGGGTATCGTCTCCGATATTTTAAGGAATGGGGAATTCAATATTATATAAAAATCTATGTTTGTTTGTTCATCATTTATAGATTCTGAAATGATAAGAGATTAAGCGCTAAGTCAATGGTAACTTTGGAAAAGGGGCTTGGAAAAAAGAGAATTAAATTAAAACTCTTAAAAAGGCGATACGGAGTTCGCTGGGTCAGCAAGTATTTAATAAAATCATTGCGACTTCACTCACTTCACTGGCAAATACATCTGTTCTTTTGTGTAACTTATTAATAATGCGGATGGTATGCACAAATGGTGTTTTAGCCATAAGATTAGATCTGGCTCCCGGTATAGCTAACAGTTGCGGACATCGCCGCCTCGACACGTATCTGTCCGGAACACAAAGTTGTAAATGTTCCAACACTCTCGGATTGTAAGAAGCACCATGTAGTAATTTAATAAGATACACAGCTAGTTTAAATTCACGTCGTCCTCAGCTCATTGTATCCAACCATGGCAAGTACAAATAGCGTAGGATACATGGATGTATAGAAAGGGTAAACGCCATACAGTTTTAAATATAAGTATCTAGCAAATTTATTTTGAACGCGTTCTAACATTAAATTGTATTTTGTTTCTGGCGGAGCCCATATAGCCGAACCATATTCTAAATGTGACCTAACTAATGCGGCATTCACATACAACACCTTTATTGTTTTAATATTTATGAACTTTTGTGATTATCTCAAAACAAAACCTAGATTTCTATATTATTATGCCTTCTTGCATATCTTATTAATATGATCACGGAAACTTAAATCTGAGGTAAGATAAATACCTAAATCACGCACATGTGTTACCTGCTGCAAAGTTTGTATCTCCTACCTTGTGCTCATAGCGCCTGGGGTTTCGTGCGCGAGAGAAAGTAATCACCGAACATTTGGACGCGTTGAAACTCATCTTATTCTCCTGGCTCCATCTTACCACTCGGTTTATTTCATCTTGCAGTAGTTCACAATCCAACTTAGCCTTAACTATGAGCAACAATTTAAGGTCATCTGCAAATAGTAAACATGTACTATGTCTGAGTACTGTGGGCAAGTTATTTTTCATTATAATAAATTTCAGAGGTCTCAAATTGCTGCCCTGGCTGACGCCGGATCTCGTTAAATAATTATGGCTCGGATACGTACCCATTATAGTCCACATACTGTTGTCGATTTTTCATATAACTAACTAGCAAAGAACTGTAACAGTTGTGGTGTACAACTGATTCTTAATAAAACGTCATTACCGACAACATCGAAAACCATTTGAAAATCAAAGTATGGAGCATCTACTTGCAAACCAGTATCGAGTGCTGGTACAACCTTTACCATGAAGTTGAGAAGATAGGTGTCCTTACTGCGCCCCGGTATGAAGCTGTGCTGCGCATCCGACAGCTGGGCGCATACTTGTGCCTGTATGTGACGCTGCATAGCCGACTCAAACACTTTCGCCGGTGTAGACAATACCGCCACTGTTCAATAACCGCTAACATGAGGTCCCGACTTAACTCTTGGGCACAGGTATGACTCGTGTGAGTTTCCAATGAGGCGGGAACGTAGCTTGTTTTAAACAGTTGTTAAAGATGTGACGTAAAAGTTTCTCTAATACTCGACCACAATCTTTGAAAATAAATGCTGGGATACCATCGGGACCAGCCGACTGCTTCGGCTTGAGGTTAGCAAGAGCAGTCCTCACGTCCTCAACACTCAGCTCTTGTATGCGCAGGCACGCGCTGGTGGCGTCGGCCTCGGCAGACGTCGTATGTACAATCAAACAAGTCGGCGCTGGTCGAGGCACACTAGAAAATAGAAACTGTTTTTGAATACGAGTGTCAATGTGCGTGTAAAGCAGCATTGGAAGCGACGAGGTCTTGCTGAGCGATACACGCCCTTATGGTGGTCTAGCGGGAAATTTTTCGACTGTACGTCGCTACGTACTGTACACGGAAGAAAAAAGTCTGCGAATTCTTGAGCTCACTCACCTTCTGTAACATACCGACCGTCTTTGACAATATACTGCTTATTTAATCTACTTCTTTTTGAACTTATATATACTGCCAGAAAGATTTAGAATCTTTTATTTATTTATTTATTGGTTTACCTACAATTGTTACACTTTAAAATATATAATTACATTTACGACATTATACATTTTTAGTTCCGTGTACAATATTATTATGGCAAACACAGCATGCAAACTGACACTGAATTTTTTTCTATATGTTTGTGATGAGCAATTTCTATGGATTTTTTAGTACAGGCTCTACACCTTGAGAATTCCTGATAGTCTGCATCGAGTTTAGTTATTTTGTACTTTTTATGTAAGTAAGCCTTGATTTTGATGTCTCTAATAATGTGTGCTGTGTACCATTCTGGATATACAACCCGCGAAATGTCGCGTTTACACTTTTGCGAGGAACGCATTCGTCAAAAATATGATTTAACTTAGTATAAAATAAATCTAACATCTCGTCCAAATTATAAATTTCATAAATTTTACTCCAATCAGCACAAGATAACATACAGTATAATATATTATAATTGGCTTTATAGAAATTCCACTGCGGTTTTATATCGCTTGCCATGTTTGCATTGTTACTAGGGCTATTGGCGGCAGCGCTGGCAGCGCTTGTTCGCTAGACCACCGGCCTAACGCTCACTGCAAGCGGAGGGTGATATAGGTCTATGGACACGAGTGCTTCATCCTGCAACTACTGACACCTCTCCTCTAAAACCTGTAGTCAAAACCAAATCAAGTTGACGACCCAAACAATTAGGTACTGTGTTATTTTGAGTGAACTCGCAATAGGACATAAAACATTCAAAATAATTGCGAACATTTATCGGACAAGAATACAAATTAAAATCTCCAATTACAATTACTTCTCTGTATCTATCACAAAGCTTTTCTATCAATCTAAATAAAATCATGTAATCATTCTCTGAACTACACGGTGGAATATCTATCACACAATAATATAAAAACAAAAATCTATTATTTAAATGTACAATAGTACAAAACCATTACTAAAACATAGGGTGCATAGGGTTCCCACCAAGAACTTAGGGTCCCAAGCTAACCTCACCTGCAAGTGGTGCACCTGCCGATCAACGGACGAGGCTCTGGCAAACAAAATATCTCGATAAGCGGCAATAGGCTCGCCACCTATTACGTGGGATCAAAACACTGGCGAAAAGTGGGCGTTTAATATGCCTCTGCCTACCCCTTCGGGGAAACAGGCGTGAGTCTATGTATGTATGTATGCATTACTAAAACGCAGGTGTCGATTGAGGCGTCTGTCACAAGTATTTGTCGTAGTTCATAACGGTGTGTGGCCACGAGAAGCGCGGCACCCTGCTTCCTGCCATCCGCTCGATCACAACGTAATATTTTGTATCCTTGGGGGACGATTTCTGCATCGGTAATAGATTCGTTGCAACCCGATTCCGTAATTGCGCATAAATTTCAAATTCAAATCATTAATTTGCGTAATATGGGTTTACAGGGATCTTAAATTATCAATACACCCTGTATTGATAATTTAAGATAGATTTATTAGATCACCATACTCAGCTTTTAAGCATGCAAAATTTCATATTTAACATTATTAGGTATGTATTTATATAAAACATTGTTGGACACAAGTATGTCAGCACCTATGATATCACTTATAAATAAGTATTAAATAGTTACAAGGGATGTCATAATTAATTAAAATAATATAAAGTAAAAACAAATCCAAACATGTCATACAATTTAAATAATGTCACAGTCATGTTTTTAAAAACATCTATCTGTTAGATTTCCTTGACAGAATAGTACGCTTTGGCAAGCAGTAATTTTTTTACACCACGCTTAAATATAATAAAATTCGTAATATTTAACAGTTCTTTTGGCAAGTGGTTATAAATGCGTGGTGCCATACATTATGCTTTTGTTCACTTGTGCAGTGTTGTTAGTGCGGTTTCAGATCAGCGTTTTATACGCGCGTATAAGCTCGTTTTTGGAAGCGCATGTAGGCGCGTATAGGCGCGCCTTTTGGCACACGCGCAACTCGTACGAGCGTTGACGCGCTTCTAAGCTCGTATAACCACGAGCCGTCAAAATCCATGTTGACACTGACAAGACGTCACTACCGTTTCGAGCGAACACGCCCGTATACGTGAGTCTAGTTTTTTGAAGCGCGTATGCTAAAACGACCGTATAAGCGCAGAAAAATACGCTAATCTGAAACCGCCCTTAGCCGGGATCTGTATTTTCATATTCTGTCTTCGACTGTTAAGTTTTTCAAATTTATTCATATTTTTCCTCACAAACAAGACAATTTTTAGGATATATATACAAGGTAGCGTTAGTAGCTTTAATTGTAAAAAATAAGGTTTGCGGCTATCAATCATTTTTCATTTGCAAATGGACCTTGTGCATTCTTTTGTGCCTTAATTGCCGCTTACCAATCTGTGGAGTTTCCCCAGAATATAACTCAGTATGTTAGAAAAGGTGCTACATGACCATGATATGCTATTAACACGGTTGATATATCTATAGTTTTTGATAGCGCGTACAAGGCATATGCAAATTTATTTATTTTCGCACACAAAAGTTAGACATGTGATGCCCAATTTGAACAAGAGTCAATATTAAGTCCTAAAAATTTAGTTTCGTCTACTTCTTCAATTGTATGTCCCAAACAATTAATGTCAATTTTGCTTAGTTTATTTACTCTATTTCTAAATGTCATAAAATTTGTCTTATCTATATTAATTTTTAAGTTATTTAGTGTCAACCAATTAATTTTACAATTTAAAGTATTATTAATGTCCTGTTTTAATAATCTAAATATATAAAATCCTTGCGTTACTGACTGACTGACAGACACGCTACAGCCGAAACTATTGGGCGCAGGAAGATGAAATTTGGCATGTGTGTTCCTTGGGGACCGTAGGGGTGCACTAAGAGGGGATTTCCCGAAATTCCCACGGGATCGGCCAAAATGGGTAAATTTAAAGAAAATGCAGGCGCAGCTGCTGGCGTCCTCTACTGTTGTATAATTTTTGCCTGTAAATATAATAGTACTGTCGTCTGCGAATAAAATAGTTTTATTGTTTGTCAATTTCGGTATATCATTAATATATATAATAAATTGATATATTTGCTAACAGTCAATCATACTTATGTGAACCTGAGTCACACGCACAGTATTTGAATCTCTCAAATAGATCTATTAATATAATACACTTCAATCTAGGTTGCTGTCAAAAAAAATATGCATAGTCATTATTCTGAAGGTCCATACATAGAAGATTATTAAACATTTCGACTTTAAAATTGTAAATTGGTGCGCCTGTGATGTATGTAGGTGTACAAATAATTTTATTGCATAGCTATTGCATAAGCTATTGCATAGCTTTTATCGCGGGCTTGAGCGCGGCGACCGAATCCAGAAATTCCGTAACGAAAAAAATCTAACACCCTTCACATATTAATCAACTTGGCGTAAGCGTTGTTTAATATGTATTATGAATTACTGCTTATTAATTAATACTGCTTATTAATTAAGGTTTAGTTTAGAATAAAATGTTTTACTTGTACAAAGGTTTTTTTTTATGTGGAACATATTACAGCGGTTCATAGTAGGTACTATTGTCATTAATTATTAATTATGTGCCCATTCCTTACGGTGCCAATTTAAAGCTGTTACAATGTTAATATTAATTCTAATTAATGGCTATCTCTTGCAGATATTCGGCAGCATCCTGACTTACCTGGTTGCGTTAATACAGTTGTAGATTATTTGCTCAATCTTGCTACATAATTGACAGAAATGCTTGCCATACATTTTATTTTTTAGTCCAGAAAAGAATACTTGTCAATTCGTGTGTTCAAATCTGAATGTACATTACTAACACATAGAGGCAATAAGTAGATGTATGTATATTTTAAATTATTGTAATAATACCAAATATACTTTTTATTTACTACGAACCTAACTAATATATTAAATGGATTTTTAACTTTCACTACATTTATACAACAAACAAGTATATTTAACATAGCTTAATTGCATTTAACTACTGAAAATGAGCCGAAACCGCAGTTAAGGAAAAGAAAATAAAATTGTAATTTAAACTGAATTAGATACTGCTATTGTTTAACGGTGGATAGATAAGCTGGAATCTCATGGGGCGTGCTCTTGCCAACTGACGTGTACTGTGGAAAGCCAGCTTAACGTTTCATATAAGTAATAGCAGTCACTCGCGACTTCGCTCAGTTTCAATTTTCAACCGCCATCTTGCCTTCTTAGGGGCGGAATATTAAAAATATCCTTTCTTACTGACAGTTAGTACTGGCTTACATAATAAAAGGAACTCACCGTCCAAATTTTTTGTTTTTAGTCGCCGAACTTTAGGCTCTGCGATGATATGCCAGCCATGACATGTAATTTTATTTTTTCGACGATCATTATTGAATCTCATGTCTATTTGATCTTTGGATTTCAAATCTGTGCACAGGAATATCTTAATTAAAATGCTTAACTTATAATTTTCATCGTGATTTTATCACAAGTTACTTTAAAATAAATAAAAATAACACAAAGGTCTTATTAAAGTATAGTAAATTACAAGTGGTAGTTATGGTAGAAATTGTAGCTTTGGTAAGAATAGTCGTTTTGAGAGAAATGGTTCTTTTGACTGCACCGGCGGTTTTGGTAGAAATGGTAGTTTTGAAAAAAAGTGGTAGATATGATAGTGTTAGTACGAATAGTAGTGTTGGTACATATAGTAATTTTGATAGGAATTGTATTTTCGGTAGGAATAGTAGTTTTGGTATTTTTTATGTGGAACATATTACAGCGGTTCATAGTAGGTACTATTATCATTAATTATATTACAAGTGGTAGTTATGGTAGAAATTGCAGGTTTGGTTCTTACCAAAGCTACAATTTCTACTACTATTCTTACAGTAGTTTTGAGAGAAATGGTTCTTTAGACAGCACCGGCGGTTTTGGTAGAAATGGTAGTTTTGAAAAAAGTGGTAGATATGATAGTGTTAGTACGAATAGTAGTTTTGGTACGTATAGTAATTTTGATAGGAATTGTATTTTCGGTAGGAATAGTAGTTTTGGTATTTTTAATCTGGAACATATTACAGCGGTTCATAGTAGGTACTATTGTCATTAATTATATTACAAGTGGTAGTTGTGGTAGAAATTGTAGCTTTGGTAAGAATAGTAGTTTTGAGAGAAATGGTTCTTTTGACAGCACCGACGGTTTTGGTAGAAATGGTAGTTTTGAAAAAAGTGGTAGATATGATAGTGTTAGTACGAATAGTAGTTTTGGTACATATAGTAATTCTGATAGGAATTGTATTTTTGGTAGGAATAGTAGTTTTGGTAGAAACTGTATTGTTGGCATATATGGTAATTTTGGTAGCATGTTACTTACGATTGCTATTCGATGGTTAAAATAAACAAGACTTCTTCTTGGACAAAATAAATGTTATTTATTTAAACTGCACAGTAAGCGATACAAAACAAGAATAAAAAATATCTACAAGAAGACATTACAAGAAGACAATACACAAAAAGCCACAGATAAAGATTATAAACATGATTCGGCCAGTATTCATATAAACAGCCAGTATTAAAATTTACTCCAATACTCCCACAAAATTTAAATAATCTTAAATGTTTGCCTGTGTAACAAAAATTCATTTTATTTCTAGGTGCTTTTACCCCATCTGGGATTTCCATAAAAATATCTTCTTCTAAGCCGCCATATAAAAAGGCAGTTTTGACATCTAACTGTCTAATTATCCAGTTATATTCAGCAGAGATGGAGAACAATATTCTGATAGACTCATATCTTGTAGTAGGTGAAAAAAATTCATTGAAGTCTACTCCTTCTATTTGTGTGAAACCACGAGCACAAAGTCTAGCTTTATATCTGTCTTGTTTACCATCATCATTTCTTTTGATACTAAAGACCCATTTTGAAGTTATGGTTCTGTGATTCTGTCTTTCAACAAATCTCCAGGTGTGGTTCACCTCATGAGCTTCTAGTTCTTCATTTATTGCTTCTAGCCACAACTGACATTCCTTACTGTTGATGGCTTCCTTATAAGACAAGGGAATATTTAATTCCACCACATTTGCTTCCAATTGGTTTCTTCGTGGTCTCAAAGTTACATTTGATCTACCTATGTTTGTCAGATCAATTTCTTGAGAGGGTTCAAATGTTACATCATGCTCTTCAGAACCACAATAAATACTATTGTCACTATCATCGCTTTGCTCATTCGCACTATCATCGCGTTGCTCATTTGCACTATCATTGCTTTGCTCATTTGCACTATCATCACTTTGCTCATTTGTACTATCATCGCTTTGCTCATTTGCACTATCATCGCTTTGCTCATTTGCACTATCATCGCTTTGCTCATTTGCACTTTCAATGTCATCGACACCAAAAATCTTGGAACATACGCTGAGGATATTCGAACTTTCGAAGTTTGACTCAGGAGGAAGCAGTTATGGTTCTCCAATCAAAAAATGGCCTGGCGTTAATGGGTATGGATCTTCGGGACTACCACGAAAGGTAGAGATGGTCCTCGAATTAAGACACGCCTCTATCTGGGCGAGAACGGTAGTCAGCTCCTCGAATGTAAAAGTACTGACTCCTACCACTCTTATGAGGTGATGTTTTGTGGACTTCACTCATGCTTCCCAAAGCCCTCCAAAATTTGGAAAGTGGCGTGGAATGAAGTGCCAATTTGTGCCGTTAGTTGCCAGCCAATCCGCTATAAATCTGATGCTACACCTGACCTTTCTTGAGTAAACAAAGCCTTCAACTCTTTGTTGGCTCCGACGAAGGTGGTGCCGTTATCACTCGACAGTTCCTCACAATGGCCTCGTCTTGCTGTGAAGCGTTTGAAGGCTGCAATGAACGCTTGCGAAGTCATATCACTGACAACCTCCAAATGAATATGTAGCGGCTGCTGACGCTACAAATTATATACAAGGAGCACAATTGTGTAAGCGAAGCTCAGCAGTCGTCTTCCGCTCTTTTATAGTCAGGTCGTAATTATGTAGTTTATTTATATTATAAATAAAATTGGTACCACAGAAAAGTATATATTTTTTCTCTTTATCAATTATTAAAGACATTTTCTCAAGCAATTTTGATTACTGTCATTATGTAATTACCAACGGCAGAACAGAGGAGCTTTCGCTCAATATCGAGACTAAGCTTAAAAGTTTCACCTTAAGCAATTAATGCATTATTGTTATTGGGTAAGAGGATATCAAAAAGGAAAGTGATTATAAAAGGACTATAACCAATATAAAAGAATCTCTGAAAACAGTAAAATACATCAAAAAAGACGTGTGGCACTCGGAGACTGCCGCGGTAAAGCTATTGCATAGCATTTTTTACCAACTTATGCAATTATAATTATTTATTTATGCAGTATTTTTTCTTTGATATTAATTCAAGTTACACTTTGAGCGTGGTGACCGATAAGAAAACAAATTTTTAGCTCTTTATGCTTTTCTTTTATATAAAAAGAAAATATCTAGGTATAAATAATAGGTATAAATAATTAGGTTTTAATAGTGTAATTACACACCAAAATAATTATTCATTCAAAAATTTAAAAAAAAATAACGATATTAAGAGTTTGATCATCGAATTTCGCGCAATGTACATTTATATAGATATAATATCATATATCCTTTTTCTGCGCGGCATTGATGTGTATTACCTATACATAATAATATATATTTTTTTAATTTTGGTAGGAATGGTAACTTTGGTAGAAATGGTACTTTTGATAAAGATGGTAGTTTTGGTAGCAATAAAATTATTGGAGTAAATTTGAATACTGGCTGTTTATATGAATACTGGCCGTATCATGTTTATAATCTTTATCTGTGGCTTTTTGAATTCAATTATTACGTATCGTGTGTTGTCTTCTTGTAATGTCTTCTTGTAGATATTTTTTATTCTTGTTTTGTATCGCTTACTGTGCAGTTTAAATAAATAACATTTATTTTGTCCAAGAAGAAGTCTTGTTTATTTTTACCATCGAATAGGTTATGGGCCCAGTTCGACGCGAGTGAATATATAACAAAGAGCAGCATTGGCAATAGAAAACAGAAGTGTCAAAACAAAAATCGTGTAAAAATGGAGTTTGGAAAATCCATGAATGCGGAAAAATTCGATGGAACGAATTTCAAACAATGGAAATTCCAAATTAAGTGTGCACTGCGTGCCAGAGGTTTGGATATCAACACGCCAAAACCCGAAAACGATGTTACTCAGTGGAACAAGGATGACGGTATGGCTTTGTTTATTATAACCTACGCAATGGATCTGAAGCAGATTGCACTTATAGAGAATTGCGAAACAGCACTCGAAGTGATGAGTAAACTAGAGTCTATTTTCAAGCAAAAATCAGAAATGAATAAAATGATGTTGCATGAGCGTTTTTATCAATATAAAATGTCTTCTTCCGACAATATCGCTCAACATATCGCGAAAGTTGAAAGCTTAGCAAAGCAATTGAAAGAAAATGCAGAGCAAATAAGTGATACTGCTATTATCACAAAAATTTTGAGCACTTTACCACCTAAATACAGATCTTTGCGACAAGCCTGGATATCTCTGGATCCCTCTAAACAGACCATAATAAACCTGACAGCTCGTTTATTAGATGAAGAGGCTAGTTTGAACGTAGAAGATGAAAATGAAACTGCTTTAATGGTGGCTAAGCAAAATTCAAAGAAAAGTATTTTCTTTTTAAAAAACAAACTTATGTGACAGATAAAAAGTCACATACCTTTGTATGTTACAAATGCGGGAGTCGTGGTCATTTTGCAAAAGAATGTAAAGCTCCTAAACAGAAGCAAACTAAAGGCGAAAATTTTGCTTTCAATGTTGTAAAGTTTGATTGGAATGACAATAATTGGATATTAGACAGCGGTGCCTCAGCTCACATGTCTTATTAGAAAGAAAATTTTGCAGAATTATATGAGTACACAGGATCAGTACTGAAATTGGGCAACCAAGAATCTGTGGAAGTGGTTGGCCAAGGAAGCGTATGGATTGAAAGGTGTGTCGATGGTCAGTGGGAGAAAAGTATTCTCAAGGATGTTTTCTATGTACCGAAACTTAGAAGAAACTTATTTTCTGAAGGAGTGGTGATGAGACAAGGATACACAATTGTAAAGAAAAACACTGACGCATTAATTTATAAAGACAATCAAATAGTGATGTGTGGAACTGTATTAAATAACAATCTTTATGTGTTAAGAATAAAAACAGTTGTCAATCCAGTGTGTAATATAGTGCAAAAATTAGACATTAAAACATGGCATGAACGTCTGGGACATCTCCACTACCTATAAAATATCATACAGTGCTTCTAGTACACCAATTCTAAATGATGAATAATCCCGTGCAGCTTTATGTTTGATAAGCTTAACATTAAACGTTATATATCTGGACCACACACGCCTTAATATGTTAAATCATGGCTTCTACCGTGCATTTGCCGGATGCAAACGCCACACGTGTAAATATTTTTTCCGTTCCGTAGCCTGTATTGTCAACGCTGTGTTCTTGCCCATTCTCACATCGTTATTCAATCGTATCTTTGACTTATTTTGCACTATTGTCCAGCCAGTAAGCGCATCCTGATTATCATGTCTTACAAGTACTAACCGTTTGAGTCAGGTTTGTAGATCAAAATCATCAAAATGTGTCAAAATGAATACTTTTCTAATGTAATAGATAACATAAAGAAAATAGGCAAGGCCGATAAAAAGGGCAAACTTGTGCAACTGAATCCCTATCTGGACGAAGATCAGATTATGAGAGTCGGCGGAAGGTTACATAGGGCTCACATTGAGGACACAATGAAGCACCCTGTTATACTTCCACACAAGTCGCACTTAACGAACCTCATAGTCGCTGATGCTCATGAGCGACATGGTCCTTAACTTTTTGAGATCCAAGTATTGGATCATCCATGCGAAGAGAGTAGTATGACAATATGTGCGCAAGTGCGTAACTTATTTTCGCTACTCAGCTCGAGTTGTACCACCGTTAATGGAGCAGTTACCATCAGCCAGCCGGCCTTTCTCAAAGAGTGGAGTGGACTACGCAGGTCCTATTAGTGTCAGGCCTACAAGAGGGCACGGTTATCACTCCACAAAAGACTATATTTGTCTATTTGTATGTATGGCTACCCGTGCTATGTGTAGGGATTACCAATGTGGGGGTATTGAAGATGTGTGAGGTATGTGAGCAGAGATACAAGAAAGATACGAACAGAAAAAATATATACTTTTCTGTGGTACTAATTTTATTTATGATATAAATAAACTACATAATTACGACCTGACTATACAAGAGCGGAAGACGACTGCTGAGCTTCGCTTACACAATAGTGCTCCTTGTACATAATTTGTAGCGTCAGCAGCCGCTACATATTCATTTGGAGGTTGTCAGTGATATGACATCGCAAGCGTTCATAGCAGCCTTCAAACGCTTCACAGCCAGGCGAGGCCATTGTGAGGAACTGTCGAGTGATAACGGCACCACCTTCGTCGGAGCCAACAAAGAGTTGAAGGCTTTGTTTACTCAAGAAAGGTCAGGTGTAGCATCAGATTTATAGCGGATTGGCTGGCAACTAACGGCACAAATTGGCACTTCATTCCACGCCACTTTCCACATTTTGGAGGGCTTTGAGAAGCATGAGTGAAGTCCACATAACATCACCTCATAAGAGTGGTAGGAGTCAGTACTTTTACATTCGAGGAGCTGACTACCGTTCTCGCCCAGATAGAGGCGTGTCTTAATTCGAGGCCCATCTCTACCTTTCGTGGTAGTCCCGAATATCCATACCCATTAACACCAGGCCATTTTTTGATTGGAGAACCATTACTGCTTCCTCCTGAGTCAAACTTCGAAAGTTCGAATATCCTCAGCGTAAGTTCCAAGATTTTTGGTGTCGATGGTACCATGAATACCTTGTCCAATTTCTGCACAGATACAAATGGTCCCATCTGACTGTGGAACCTAATGAAGGAGATGTGGTTTTAGTTATGGAGGATGACATGCCTCCTGCAAGATGGCTCTACGGCCTTATAATCAAAACTGCCTCAGACAAAGTCACGAGAGTTGTATCATTGCGTTGCAAGGGTTCTGTGATTAAGAGACCCGTTTCAAAGCTAATAGTTTTACCTATTGCTTCTTAATTTTGTATTACGAGTAAGATATTTTGTATTGAGATTTTTCTCATAGAATTTGTATTTTTCATTTAGTTTGTTCGGTTGCGACCTCCTTTGTGAATCAAAATTATGATACGGTATATTTATGTCACTAACTATACAGTCCACTCCAATTGTTATTTGTAATACCTATCAAGTTTATTTGTGTAAATCTTTGAAGTAAAGCCTCATGGTGGGCGGTTACATGTGTATTTTTATTGTTAGTTTTAATTATTGTTACGGACATTCTGTCCATGGTGGGCGGGATGTTCGATCGTGTAATGTTTACCACAACTCTCAATGGATGGCGATGTAAATGTTTCTGAATCGCGATGTTTAGATTCTCTAAGGCAGGTATATAAGGGTCCGAACAAATAAAATTTTAACTCGCATCAAACAGTTGTTTCACTCATTCGCCAAGACTACCGTACCGAGCAGCCGTCGCTCATTCACTTCGTTTTTGCTTATTATTTACAGCTGTATTCTCTCTTGTAGAATTATTCGCCATGGTGGTTTGATTTCCTTCTTTCGCAAATTGCTTTATGCATTAGCTTGTATCAACCTAGGGGTGCATAGGGCTCCCACCAAGAACTTAGAGTCCCAAGCTAACCTCACCTGCAAGTGGTGCATCTGCTGATCAACGGACGAGGCTCTGGCAAACAAAATATCCCAATAAGCGGCAATAGGTTCGCCACTTATTACGTAGGATCTAAACACTGGCGAAAAGTGGGCGTTTAATATGCCTCTGCCTACCCCTTCGGGGAAAAAGGCGTGAGTCTATGTATGTATGTATGTTGTATTAACCTCACTATTTAATTCCTGAGTATGAATGTTTTGAGATAATTGAGAAGCATTACTTAGTTGTACTTTTTCTTCTAACGCCGTTATTGCTTTAATCAGGTTCTCAAAGTCTGTTTTTGTTTCGGAGAATTGATATTGCAACTGCGTTATTGGATTTGGTTAGCTATTCAGGAGAGTAATAATTTCTGGTCGAAATTGTCTCAATTCATTGAGTAATGCGGTATCTAATTCTACATCTGCCATCATTGGTGAGAAAGGAGCCTGACGGCCACGAATTGTGTTTACATTACTCAGTGGCGTTGTGGTGATGCTACGGTCGTTAATATGAGCCTTCACGGGCATATCCACATTACCAATTTTGGCAGTTAAGCAAATGCATATTGGACATAACCATATAGTATTGTATGCCGGTGTATATGCCTTAAACGCATTGGGTGTTAACTTAAGACATTTCAAATCATACCTTTTTTTTGCATTTCTCATTTAAGCATTCCATGAAGGAGTTATTTGTTATCGTTGAACAACAAGCGCTGCACTTGTTGACCATTTTATTCTGGTCCTTTGTCAATGCGCGTATATTGCACTATCTGGGGCTCCACTGACGTCACACGTCGCTTGCAGCCGACGTCACAATTAGTGCACTAACGAGCCGCGGGTAGCACGTTCACTGCGAGGACTCGCAGGGGCGCGGGACGGGGTATGCAAATGCCGCGCGGGTTGTCGTAGGTCAGAGATGGATGACAGTAATTAGAATTTTGACAATGTTTTTTGCTTAAAACCCGATAATAACTGGACAGAATCAGGTGAACCGAGTGGTTGACGGCATAGAATACAAGTGTCACCACCCCCTATCTTCCCGTGGGTGTCGTATGAGGCGACTAAGGGATAACACGATGCAAATACCATCTTTGCGTAGAGACGGAAAACTCGACATCAAACCCTATACGACTGCCTCGTTGGTCTCGCGGCATAAATGTGTGCGTGGGATCGGGAGGTCCCGGATTCGATTCCTGGGTCGGGCAGAGATATTGGGTTTTTCTGTCACGAAACTCTCAGTAGCAGCACGGAGTCTGGAAATGTGCCCGGTACGGCAATAGGCTCGCCCCTTATTACGTGGGACTAAAGTATATCTGGTGAAAAGTGGGTGTAGAAATACACCTCTGCGTACCCCTTCGGGGATAAAAGGCGTGACGTTATGTATGTATGTATGTATGTAGAATCAGGTCACACAAAATAAACATATGCATATTTATAATAATATATAATAGTAAATGTATGTGCATATATAATATACATATTTATGTGATTGAACACGAATTGATAAGCATTATTTTCGGACTAAAATATAAAATGTATAGCAGACATTTCCGTCAATTAAGTACCAAGATTAAACAGATAATCTACAATTTTATTAAAGCAACCAGGTAAGTCCCGATGCTGCCAAATATCTGTAAGTGAAATCAATACATTAGAATTATTATTTACATTGCAAAAGTTGCAACTTGGAAACGTGCATAAATAGTCACTATGATCAATAATAGCGATAATATTATGTTCCATGGACAGCTAATTAATTTTTCATGTTATACTGTAGCATTGTAAAATATTTTATTTAAGAACTAAGCCACTAAACTAATAAAGAACTAAAACCACTAAAAATCAAAATAAATTTCTGTCACAAACGTAATTATCAACATCTAATATGACAAAAGTCATAGAAATCGATCAACATTTTAGTTGGTTACGACATTTCAAGGAAACTCAGACTTCAACTGAAACTCTGAAATTAATGTACCTATTTGAATTAATATAATATTATTCTAGTAAGTGTTACGTCATAAAACAAATATTAGATTTATAATAATAATATGATAAGCTATAATGTTTTTAAATAAAATAACAATAGAAATAGAAATATTATTTCCTTATGAAGTAAAGACGCTACCCTGGGGTACACCAGCAATGTTATGTTCACTCGACTTGAAGCAATGAATCTTTCACTAGGTCAACAGTCATGAAATCAAGATAGAAACAATTCTGTGAAGGAATGAATGTTTGAGATTGGAGCAGAACATATTTGAAAGTAAATTAACCTTGCAAAAATTATCGAACGCTCATGGAAAGACATAAAAGTTCTCCAGAATAACGTTTTTAAATCTATGCAGTTTCCTGCGATAGGGTTCTTACCGTAGTTATAAGTGTTCTGTCCATTTTGAACATATTAAGAGGTCTATAAGTGATTGAGTTCTGCCTGAGTTCTTTGAAGAATAATTCTAGCTCTTTCATAATTTTAGCATCCTCTAACGAGCATACACGAAACATTTGGCTTAATAGTTGCTTAGTGCGAGCCTCCTTATAATAAAAAATACACATTAATAGAAATTCACTTAACTACCATCGCTTGAAAACAGCTGTTTCGTTACAAAACCATAATACCTCTGCACTGGTTCGGTTACAGGCTTCAATTATCATAAACATGTCGGTTATATGAAACATTAACCAAATGAAGTCCAATATTACATCTTGAAATAATCCAGCATCACCACGGCCTATAATAAAAATAACAGTAATTAAAGTGAAGAGAAGGAGTCTATACGACTGCAATAGAATGCATAACTAAGTTTTAGGTTTTTATAAAATTGCCATGAATACTGTAACAAATTGTAATTATATATAATATTTTGAAATTGATTAGTACATTTTACTATCAAACGGGGTGATATTAAAACGTGTAAGGATCGGCCAAATTCATGCATCGTCATCGGAAGCACAGTAGCAATAATGAATTCTGGTATTTAAAATAAACTTACAGATTCTGCTGATAAAGTTGTAAGGCGTTATGATAAGATTCAGAAAAAAGTACACATTCAACATCAGTAGTACCATGCCATGGTTAATGTTCAGTATTTTTACAACCTCACAAAGGCAGCAGTACTGGTAGCTGAGCTTGTTAAGAGTGCCAGGCAGCTTGGTTTTAAGTTTATTGACTGTATCTGTGATAAAAAAAAATATATATATGTAAAATCTCATGGATGTAAAAACGTCGCCACATCCTGAAACTGTTAATACTGTTAGTAATTGAACAAGAACAATTGTGGTCCCTAAATGTTTGCAACAAGTCTGGATGCCCCTGGGTCAATCAATAGACAGAGACTTATATAAGTGTCAGTATTGAATGTCAGTAAGTCCCCAGTGACATAGGATATATTCCTAGTTAAGGAGTAAAACTAAAAAGAAATACAAATAAATTTAATGTTTAAAATTTGTAAAGAAAATAGAAAAAAATGATTGGGCTGATGCCGAGATACTGACAAACATTGCTTTTTGGGAAATACTCAAATATTGCTTCAGCTGGAAAATTATGTTTTAAACATTAATTTTCAACTAAAGATCTAGTCATCGCTGCTAGGTCGTAAAGCGTCATACAATATGGCAACATGGAGCTAATATGTATCGAATTAGACGATATTTACATCAGTTGTAGCAGAATACTAACTGTACAAAATCTGAAAAGCGGTAATCTATATATCATTGTTGTCATAGTGGAAACAGCAATCGCTGTAATGAATGGTGATGTTAGCAATTATGAGAGCATTATTGGCGTGGATGAGATTGTGAAGGCACGTATTACGGTCAAAATGCTGAAGGCCGGACAGGGCATCATAGTTAGTCAGCTGCAGCGCTTATTTAACTTGTGCTGGAACACCGGTCGTGTACCTAATTACTGGGCCACAGCCGTAGTTCTGCCTCTTTATAGAGGAAAGGCTTGCAACAAGACTGCAAAAGCTATAGTGGCATTAGCCTTCTCGGCATTGTTGGCAAATTGTATGCAAAGATACTGATTGAAAGAGTTATGAAAGTAACCGACAAAAGAATATGGGATGTAGAACAAACGGGATTCCGAAAGGGTATTGGGACGTTGTACGGATCAACTTTTTTCCATGCGAAGTATAACCAAAAAATTCTTGGCCGAGAGTCAAGAGGTCTATTGTGCATTTTTGGACTTGGAAAAGGCTTACGATAAAGTGGTGAGAAATGAAATGTGGTCGGCAACGTCAATGTATGGGGTGTGACTGTGGATTAAGGATGGGTTACTTGTCAAATGCCTCCTTTTTGCTGATAATCAGGTACTTGCGTCTTCAGCGGAGAAGTTGCAGGAGATGGTAATAATCATGCGTGATGCTTTAGAAAGAAAGTGAATGTAAGTAAAACGAATGTTATGGTTTTTGAAAAAGAGGAATTCGTTACGGCTTGTAATGTTATGTATGATCGATGAAGAGGAAAGAAGAAGAAGAAAAGCATTTATTTACACAACACACAAGAACATAAATACAATTTATACATTATAATATGGCACAGGTTACATATTACTCTGTAAACATATTGACAAAGTACCAGTAGGTACGTATGTTGTGAAAAAAAGGTCACCAGTCAGGCTCATTGTTGATTTGAGGCTACAACTCAAATCAACCCTATTTTATATGGTGACCCCAAGTGACGATACAGATATCACATTATCCAATTCATAAAATACAGAAAAAAAAAACAAAAAGAAAACCTTAACCTAATTTATTGGTGCCTGCAATGAATTATCTTCTAAATATATAAAATCCATGCGTTACTGACTGACTGACAGACACGCTACAGCCGAAACTGTTGGGCGCAGGAAGCTGATATTTGGCATGTATGTTCCTTGGGGACCGTAGGGGTGCACTAAGAAGGGATTAAGAAGGGACGGGTAAATTAAAAAAAATGCAGGCGTAGCTGCTGGCGTCCTCTAGTATGTAATAAAATATCTACATACGATTTATTTATATACACATAATCTTAATATATAAAATCCTTGCGTTACTGACTGACTGACAGACACGCTACAGCCGAAACTATTGGGCGCAGGAAGCTGAAATTTGGCATGTATGTTCCTTGGGGACCGTAGGGGTGCACTAAGAAGGGATTTCCCGGAATTCCTACGGCATCGTCCAAAACGGGTAAATTTGAAAAATGTGCAGGCGTAGCTGCTGGCGTCCTCTAGTTAAATATAAATTAAGAAAGATAAGTGCATAAATAAGTAAACATATATATAAAAAACCAATATTTATTGATACACGAGTAATATAACTTCGCATTATCGTACATATATTATTCGATGGACAACGAGTGCAAACAGTAATGTGATTTTTAGATCTGCCAAGTATCTTATTAAAATATATCATTTAATTAGATAAATATAAATATCAATAAAATGTCAGTGGAAAAAACATTGAATTTTCTGAAATATAAAAAATTTGAAGATGTTATGTTTAATTACGTACATGGATGACCAATCTGCTGCAAAAATTTATTCAAGCACTTATTGAGATGGTTGAAAGATGAGTGCACATCCGTAAATATCAAAGTTATCTGCAGATTCACCATGCTCAACATCAATATCATTGTAAATAATGCAGTCATGTATGAAATTTTAGTAATATCTGAAAGAAAAAGAAACAGCTTCGAATACCTTAATTGAATTGGTACCTCGGTACCTACTTACTACGTAGTAAATAGGTACCTAGGCGCTACTATAGTGACTTCAAAGCAATGTGCATTTGTTGCCTGCTTGTCCTTGTACTCGTACCTACCCATTTCTTGTCTTCAATATTTAGTTAGGTTGTTTGTAATATTGGTAACAAAGTGTTTCATTACCTATAGAGGTGACCAAAAAAATAAACTCTCTCATGAAATAAACGTATTTGATGAATAGTAGAGTAAAATATCATACGCAGCAGGGATAGGCCGAGTAAGGTCGACCGACGAACTGGTTAAGATCGCGGGAAGCGGTCGGTCTGTGTGGAGAACCTTGCTGGAGGCCTATGTCCAGCAGTGGACTTCTCTAGGCTAACATGATCAAAACATCATACTTCTGTTTTTATAACCTGGCTGATGATGTGCCTTAGAAATTAAGGTTTTAGTAAGGCTATCTCAATTTGGACCTATGCATGGTGTTAAGGCCGATTCGCAACATTCGTACACCAGTGTGTTCGAAAACACTTGTTTTTTAAATTAATTGTCGCTATAGTAACTAAGCAATATTTTATTCAAATAACATTATAACTACTACTAATATAATTTAGTAAACTAGAACAATATTATTTACTTACATTGATAAGCACTAATATTATTTCTCATGACCATGCCGTAAATGGTATAAAAATACTTGACATACATTAGAATATGTCCCATGAATAGTGACCAAATCACTGTTATCCATTTAATGTTTTCAATTGATGTGCGTGGTTCGTAATTGCATAATAGTTCATTAATCTAAAAAAAACGCCACTCTTTTAACTCTGTGATGTGAAAGGCCATTCATACATTAATATGCCTGTATATATAAACATCTTTCGTTACTGACTGACTGACAGGCAACGCATGGCCAAAACTATCTGTATTATAGAATATTTCTGATTCATGTGCAGTGTAGGAGAGTACTAAGAAAGGATTTTTGTAAATTCCCACCCGATGATGGCGATGATGATTATGATGAAGAATTAAAAATATGAGGGTGTTTACTCAAACCTAATGAGTAAAGTTACCGAATCACCATCAAGGTTACGATTGCTGTATTTTCAAAACGTTAAAGATGACATTTGATACCTACATAAATATAGCTTTACCTTCTGTAATTGTGCTAAGCAGGTGATCACACTGTCTATTCTACCAACGGAGTAGGCTTGAACAAAGAGACCTGCCGGTATCCTTGACAGCTGTATAATTTTATATACCACTCTAGAGGCTAGACTTGTAAGAACGTGTGACGTTTCGTCCAGATAATAGTCCAAAAAATTGAATGTTAACATAAATACAGCTAAAAGAGGAAGTAAATTAAATAAATACAAGCTTAGTTAATTTTATTGATAGGTCTTTTGTGATTCACTGTCATAAATGAGTAAAAGTCGTCCATAAGGCAAGACTTCTCAAGAATCACAGCGTGTATTTTGTGCGGCAGTTTCTAATATTTTTCAGGTTAGTAAAATTGCATTCTAAGGTTCATTTGAGTGCAGTCTAGAACTTGTAAGCAGTAGTTTCTACCTGTTCATAAGTTTATATCTCCCTTACGCTCCAGAACGAATTTGATGGATAAGACATTTCACAGCTAATAACATAAGTATTAAATCTATGTCAGTCACATAAGGACGGGATGACATTTTTCAGATCAGATTCAATTCTTTACTAAATAAAATTTCACATTAATGATCATTTTATTTACAGGGAAGTATTAGTGAGACTATCTTTCACTGTTAGCGCTGAATATCATACATTTTAAACACCGACTAAAATCTTTAGATACTTTGTACCAAAAGGCATCCAAGATAAAATTAAATAATAAAAATGTACTCACTCAAAGTTAGAACTAAAATGCGTCCCCATAAGTTCGCACATTTTGAGACATGAATACGCCAACCTTTGTTCTCTTTTTTTATACTAATAGATGCTACTCCATAGATTCTAGATACACGTAGAACCAAACCCAATGGATCTGATACCGTACATCCTTCTAAAGGTACGTTCATCGTATTCTTTATCCTAAATAAAAAAATGTAATATCCTTGCATAAACATAATTAATTTTCAGTGTAACAGTGACAAAATATTATCCGATAAATCACAAAAGGTAAACTAAAATTGGTGTTAACGACTACGCAATATAAATTATCTAAATAAAAATTTGTCCATTAAAATATAACTTTTTGGACTTTCAGACTCATTTGTTAGAGGACACAATTTTATTTTGAAGATACCTAGAGGTGGTTAATTTAAGGTAATTATAAGTTTGTGGGATTTTAGCCTACGTCTTGCAGCCGCTATGTAGAAAAGAGTAGTTCAAATGGGTTTTCTAGGTTATCTGGCAATAAATTGATTTTACAGAAATCCTTCAAGGTACGTTTAGTTAAATAAGTTTAGTCTTGTCTCTCTATAAGTTTGGTCCTGTAGCATTTAGTCAAAAAATCAAATGTGACTAAAATACAAACGAAAATAAAATGAAATTAGCTACTAATTTTCTTTTCAATGTGTAGTAATGTTTTCGTCGTGTGTAACAAAGGATATATTTAATTGGTCTTTAATTCTTGCAAAACAAGACTAAATTGTTCAACTTGAGACTATGCAGCCTCAAGAACAATCATTAGGTCCAATTTGCACTCAATACGTCGAACCTATGTTGTACAGGTTGCCAAAATATGGACAAAACTCTAAAACTAAAGTAGGTACTCTAACTTAAACTAAAACTTCAGCCCTTACTACACATCTAAAAAATAAAATTGTGTCCTTTGACAAAATAAATGGAAACCTAAATGTAACTTTTCAATGGATGAACTTAATAGTCAATACTTACATCAATCCGTAACTTAATAGACAAAAAAGTAAACATTTGTAATGTAGAATAAGCAAGATGAACCGATGCTAGGCTATATTATTATGATTAAGCATTATAATCATAATAATATAGCCTAGCGTCGGTTCATTCAGAAGAACTGAATCGTCATAACGACTGTCAAAAATCTTCATGTCAGTCGCGACCAACGGCTTAACGTGGTCTCCGAGGCACGGGGCAAGAGAAAATGAACAATTCAATACGGACATAACTTCGAAAAGTCAGTGGTACGCGCCGGCGATTCGAAGCCGATACCTCTACACAGCAACCTATTGATTAGGTTATCGCTGCCCTTGTACTCTACATATATAGTATTTCAAATCTGTCACGATAAGGACGTAGTAAAAACGATACTAAAGCATACAGCGTTACATATAAAAGTGCTTTAGAACTTACTATTTATGGTAGGGGTTCCATATATACCAAGATCCAAAGAGCAATTTGATAATCATCTACCAGGAATATTTTTATCAATACAGCGGTATAAATTGTTTCTCGTATACCATAAATAATACAAAAATGCCTTTCTCCTTGCGTGAGCCTTTTGCCTCACAAGTCACAACAGTTTACTTCATGACCATTAAATAACCTTTTGTTGTGTAAATAATGTTTCAACTAAGTGTAAATAAAGTGCTGCTGAACTAATAAATTATCTTATTTATATATCACAGGGGTGATAGAATTAAAGAAAGATGGAGGACATATTTTGAAAAGTTAATGAATGAGAATAGTTGGGACAAAAAGCTTGAGAACAAAGCGAAGAATATCGGACTAATGAATGCAATAAGTAAGGATGAGGTTAAACGGGCAGTGAGTGGAATAAAGAATGAGAAAGCATTAGGACCAGATGGAATACCAGTAGAAGCATGGAAAGCTTTAGGAGATGATGAATAGGCTTGCTGATTTTATTCTTCAATAAGCTGTTGCATGAGGAGACCATACCGCAGGAATGGTGCAACAGTTACCTGGTGCCCATTTTTTAAATAAGGGTGATATCCAAGAGTGCATCAATTATTGGGGAATTAAGTTAATGCCTCATAGTATGAAAGTATGGGATAGAGTAATTGAGTGACGCCTGCGAGACAAGAGTGAGATTTCACGAAACCAATTCGGTTTTATGCCTGGTCCAGGCCAAATGTGCGAAAAATACAGGTGGGCACATAAAAAGATGCACATGATATTCATCGACTTTAAAAAAGCATATGACCGAGTGCCTCGTGAAGTCTAGTGGTGGGCCCTTAAGAAGAAAGGAGTGCCTGGAAAATACTTGGCGTTGATTCAAGCCATATACGCTGAATGCAGAACGCAAATCAGATCCGCAGCCGAAGTCACAGCCAGATTCGATGTGGCCGTGGGCTTGCATCAACGGTCGGCCCTTAGCCCCTACCTCTTTTAAATAAGGATACTACATAATTATATCATCGGGCATACTCAATACTTTATTTGCATTTCACAATATTTATTTTGGTGGTAAAAAAGTACAATTCTGATCATTGTGAACCCTGTCGGGCACAGCAAGTGTAAAAGAGAGGAAGAAAAGTAAATTCTATGTTTAAGGCGAGGTTGCAGTACTTTTTAAGATTTTTGAACGTCTGAAAGTCCCATGAACTATGATATTTTGAATGAATAAAAATTAAAGTATAAAAGTTGAACATATCTTCTAGTAAATCGTAAAGATAGAAACATGATTTGGAATGATTGACTCGATAAAAAAAAATGTCAGACATGGCACTAAATCACAATTTTAAACGTGTACTGCTTAGAATTTCCATAATGATTTTATATGAAAGTATTATCAATAGAAACAGCTCTTTTTTTTAAAATAAATGGTAAAAACAGATTTCGTAATTTCGTTATAGTTTTTCTCCAAGAAAAAAAATAGTCAAAATGTTGGCATTATATCGCTCGCCGGCCGTTCATCAGTGCCTTTCAAGGCGTGATTGAGGGCGGACGTACGTTGTTGCTCCGCAAAATCCCCCTCCACCCCCGCATTTACGTATTCGTATACAAAGTAATTCATAAGTATTGTAGATAAATATTTTGTGTACATTTATATAGTTTTAAGCGTCTTGATTTTATCTTTGATTGGTGTTTGTAAATATAGTGTGTAATTATAAGGTCTTCATTAATTATAATTGTATATATCTAATATTCATAAGTGCCGTAGGTACTGTTTTATAAAATGGGTAATAAGACGAATAAAGGATCTTTCAGAAAATTGAAACCTAAAGCATATCGAAAAATGGCAGTTGAAAAGTGGTAAGTACAGAAGAATTTTTTTATCATTTTTATAAAAATATGTACTAGTTGACTCGACAGACGTTGTCCCACAGAGTACTTTTGTATATAGGTACTGGCGTTGTCCTGTCTTGTCCACGCATTCTGTCAATGCAATGTCAAACGCCATAGGGGTACATTAAAAAAGTTTGTATTGTCAAAGGCGCTAAGGTTACATTAGAAAATTAATTATTAAAATTTATATGATAGCTTAGTTTTCTTGAATTTTCAAATGATCCGCACGATAAGATTGATCGCAAATTATACACCTCGACACCATACTATTTTCGCCATATTGTAGCTGCTCTTCTAAATTCAAACGTCCATTTATTCACTGCGCCACAGTATAAAAGTACGGCATGTTCAATTATTCCGATTTTTTTGTTATTTACAAAACTATAGAACAATGCGAAACCCGAAATACGTGTCTATAATTTTTATCCTCCAGTGTCGTATACACATTGATAATTATTCAGTGTGTTTTAAAGGTATATCTAAAACCAACAGTAAAATTTGTCTTATTTTTGCAGTGCTTCAATGAGAAGAAAAAAGACTGAGTGTGTTAATCAACATACCCTCGATGAAAAACCTGTTTCTAGTCTCCAAAGTTCTACGTAAGTACCCAGTTTTATTTCAACACGTAGGTACTAACTTTTTATGTAAGTATCCACGTATGTTATGAAAATCCCATAGTCCCGTAATAAAACTGTTATGCTTTTTTTTTCAGTCAACTGGAAAGTACTGAACATGTAACTTTGCAAACTATAGCCCCAAGTGTTCAAGTTTCTCCTACTCTTCCGGTCATCGATAATACATATCTATGGTAAATATGTTAACTTTGATTTCATTATTATTATTGAACATGCTAAAGTCAAAAATAATTCAGTCATGTATCTGTTTTTACGATTATTACATGCATAATATTAGCCGACTTAAAAAAAAAGGACATTCTCAAATAGTCTGTTTGTTTGTTACTCGATTTCTCAGAGACGGGTGGACCTATACGTTTTTTTTCTTTTGAAAAGGAAGGCAGGAGACCTTTAGAAGGTACACCTTTTCTTTTTCGGTGGTCCCATGACCAACATTGCGCGGCTATACATTGTTTACGCACTAAAAAAAGTAAAAAAAAGAGTGTAAAATAAGTTTTCTTTCAGCAGTCGGTGACTTTGTTTTATTTCATTCAGTTTTATGCCACCGACTTCCGAAAAAAAAAACGTATTATTAGCTATTAGGTGTAGTTTTAGAAGTCGGTTACTACTTTTTCAAAAAGATTTTTTATATTATTTTTTTTATTTGATAAGCTGCAGTGTATATTTCTGTTTTTGTTTTAGGGATAACGAAGATGATGCATTTTTTGTTGAAGTAATAAACCACGACAATGCTGAAAGTGAAACCTGTAGGCGAATTATCGATGTAAATTATTTTTTACGTCAATTGCAAGAGAAAGCGCGGCACAATGAGTTGTTCAACTGTAAAGACGGCTACTTTAAAATAATAGGAGAAAGAAGATTTGGACTTATGTCTAAATTTAAGCTTCAATGCAGCATGTGTCAAGAACAATTAATTCTGAAAATGAACGTGATATTGCAGAGAAAATGTCTTTGAATATTAACGTTGCGGCTACGACAGACATTGTGGCTACAGGCATTGGGCATTCCCAGTTTGAAGAACTATTATCTGCAATGAACATCCCCGTCTTCTCGGCACATACATATGCGCGGCTTCAAAATGAAGTTTATGAAAATTGGGAAATGACCGCATCTGATGCCATGCAAGCGGCTATTGATAAGGAAAAAGAAATAGCCATTTCTGAAGGAAACGTAAGAAATGGATATCCAGCGATCGATGTATATGCAGATGGAGCATGGAGTGCAAGATCATACGGCACCAATTTCAAAGCTTTTTCTGGTGCTGCTGCTATCATTGGTAGAAAATTAGGTCAAGTTTTATATATAGGTGTAAAAAACAAATATTGTTTAGTTTGTAGTCGTGCTGAAAATAAAAATATATCACCGCCAGAACACCGATGCTTTAAAAATTTCGAAGGTTCGTCCAGCTCTATGGAAGCAGAAATAATTGCAGAAGGTTTTAAAACATCCATCGCAATGTACGGAGTAATATATCAAAGATTGATAGCAGACGGGGACTCATCTACCTATGCTAAAATTTTAAAGTCAAATCCGTACCAGGATCAGAATTTGACGGTCGAGAAAATAGAGTGCCGCAATCACATTCTTCGTAATTTTTGTAAAAAGATGCGAAATCTGGCTAAAGACACCAAATTTTTACTGGCACATAGAAAAAGTTTGAGAAATCAAACAATTATGTCAATGAGGAAAGCTATTGTCAAATCAATAAAACACCATCACCAATCAAAACTACCCAAAAATGACGCAGTGGCCGTACTTCATAAAGATATAACTAATTGTATAGAACATGCTTACGGTGACCATCGAATGTGCCACGAGTACAACTGTGATCAAGAAGGAATTTTAAGCAATTGTATCAGAAGTATTCAAAATACAACATTTTTGTTTCGTCTAAACGCAATTGTGGCAACGGTGGCTACAAAATCAAGAAGTTTAATTGAAAATGTAGATACCAATACAGTGGAGAGATTTAATAACATCATAGCTAAATTTGTAGGCGGGAAAAGAGTTAATTACACACAAAGAAGGGGTTACCAGGCTAGGTGTGCAGCTGCAGTTGTATCATTCAATAAAAGGATGGCCATATCAGCAGTCCAGAAAAAAATCCTGGGGAACAGTCCAAGAGGTAAAGTTTTGGACATTGAAACAAGAAGAGCAAAGAAGAGAAACTTTAACATGGAACACCCAGTTAAAAAAATGAGAAGACGAGACACTAATACAAACGTCCAGAATGATTACGGTGAAACCAGTGCGGCACCAGACATGTCTGATATAGAATTGGAGCGAGCCAAAGCCAACTACCTAGAAAACTTAAACAATCTTACCGCTGACAGAGACAGAATTGAAAGGTCGACTGTACTACAAAGAGACTCTAGTGAATGGCTAGAGCTAAGAAGAAAAATTATAACGGCTTCTAATTTTGGTCCCGTCTGCAAACGTAAGTCAACCCGAGATACAGCATCACTGGTAAAGAACATAGTTTATAAAAAAAAATTAACTCACGTGGCTTCAATAGCGCATGGCGTTGAAAATGAGAAACAAGCTCTTCAACAAATTGAACAACAAGAAAATGTAAAAATTGAGCCCTGTGGACTATTCATCGACCAGAAATATTCTTTTATTGGAGCAACACCCGATGGTCTGGTTGGCAAAAACAAAATAGTTGAAGTAAAGTGCTCACTAATTGCTTCAAAAGAAGGTCTACAGAAAGCACTTGAGAACAATAAAATTCAGCTTATTCGGTACAACAAGAGAACAAAAATATTTTCGATAAATAAAAACAGTAACTGGTTCTACCAGATTCAAGGCCAGTTGCACGTGACGAGGCGTGATATGTGCATTTTTGGTTTATGGGTGTCCCAAAATGAACCAGTATATATAAAATATATTGAAAAAGATGACCAGTTTTGGAAAGAAAAATGGAACCAAAACTAAATCAATTTTATTCGAAGTGTTTGCTTTTGGAATTAGTTGACCCAAGGCATATACGTGGAATGCCTATTAGAAAAATCTATTTAGAGGATAAAGAAAAAGCTCCTTCAACCGCTTCGCCACAAGTCTCGCGTTTGCATGAAGATGACCCTAGTGGCAATGGAAATGTAATCGCGTTTGACGATTTTTGAATTGTGGATACATTCTCTCGTATATGTAAATAAACTTTTTGAAATTAAAACATAAAACTATTAATATAAATATCAGAAGTATTCAAAATACAAAGTTTTTGTTTCGTCTAAACGCAATTGTGGCAACGGTGGCTACAAAATCAAGAAGTTTAATTGAAAATGTAGATACCAATACAGTGGAGAGATTTAATAACATCATAGCTAAATTTGTAGGCGGAAAAAGAGTTAATTCATCATCCTCTTAGCGTTATCCCAGTTTCAATCTGGGGTCCGCTTACTAATCCAACCGGATTTGGCTAAATATTAGCTTTTCCGCAGAGCGACTGCCTGTCAGACCTCCGCAACCCGAAGGGATAGCGATATTCTATGGTTTAGACTAGTGTCAGTTTATTTAGAAGGTACTGACGCCCTGTAACGATTGTCAAAGATCTTCATGACAACCGGGACCGACGGCTTAACGTGCTCTCCGAGGCACGGGACAAGCGATAATTAACAATTCAATACGCACATAACTCCGAAAAGTCATTGGTGCGCGCCGTGGATTCGAACCCGATACCCTCTGCATGGCAGTCTGTTGGTATCTGCACTAGGCTATCGCTGCCTCCCGGGAAAAGAGTTAATTTAACGGGAAAAGAGTTAATTACACACTCTTATTTGTATATATTATTATTATTATTATGTATTATTACGCTATATTTTTCAAAGTGATTGCAAGCTTTTATTAGGTGTGTTTATCTGGCTAAAATAAATAAATAGGTATAGAATGTTATTAAATCATTGTGTGTAAATTATTTTAAATTTATCCTAATTACACGTTTTTAGAATAATAAAATACTACCAATATTAACTTTGATCAATATTAGGTTTATCCATTACTATATTAACGTTTTTCACATACAAAAGTTATTTTCTAAATACATACAGGGTGTAAAAAGACCCTTAACGAAAACTGAAACCCCATATAGTACCAATTATTACAATCATTTTTTACTTCGGCACCATACCTGGGAAATTACTGGTTCAGGAGATATTGAGGCTCAAAGTCACGAATTTTTTTTTCGAATTATTCCAAAATCGTGTTTAGAATGATAAATGTACACTTTCTGCCAAGTAAACAAACAAAATTTTCAATATTTCCCTAAAATAAACGGCTTTAAAGTTCCCGACGCGTAGTGTATACATACCAGCAATAAGCTGCGAGGTCATTCGCCTCGGCCGCGCGACCACGTGATCATAAACTGCCGCCACCGCGGCGCACGGTGTAGGTAGATACGGCCGGCGTAGGTACGATGTCTGCAAACGCACGCTATACATGGCTGGTAATAAAAGTTGTAAATTTTTTTAAGCTTAAAAATTTTTTTTGTTTCTCAGGTTTTATTTTCGCGTAGTATGACTTGGCATGATGTGCAAAACGAGTAGACTTCGGCTTGGTGATGGGTCTTGTGACACCCTGTATATACAGGGTGTCTCAAGACCCATCACCAAGCCGAAGTCTACTCGTTGTGGACATCATGCCAAGTCATACTAACCAAAAATAATACCTGGGAAACGATTTTTCTTTAAGTTTTCACATCTTTTAAACCGCAATTAAAAGCGCGCGCGTGCAATGCTCCAAAATACCTACTTATTCATGGAGTTATATGGTATCTAAAGAACACATTGGCGACGTAAAGGCATCGATTTTGTATCTGATTAGAAAAAATCCATACTAACTTTGAGCCTCAATATGTCCTGAACCAGTAATTTCCCAGGTATGGTGCCAAAGTAAAAAATGTTCGGAGTGATTGGCACAACATGAGATTTCAGTTTTCGTTAAGGGTCTTTTTACATCCTGTATATATAACAACTGAAAAAATACGTCCAATATTTATTGATAAAAAATAACTGCCTTATTAAATATATTTTTTTAACAAAGTACTCCATTGTACGCACTATGTAGAAATATAATTTTCCCGACCCACCAATTAACTATCATTTTACGAAAACCTAATCTAGATACTTTTTACATAATACTCTTTACTTGACACAATTGACTAACTGCATTACGCTACTCTGTGGCACACGCACACACGTCCGCCCCTCCGCCGCGCCGCGCTCTTTACGCTCGTCTCGCTGTCGACATGCCCGCATTTTTGCGGGGGGTGAGGTCGAGCGCTCATAGCTACGCACTGTGGTGCAACCTCGCCTTAAGAATGTAAATTATAGTTATATTTTATTAGTTTTGTGGTTATATAATTGTAAGCGTCTTATCAGTTAAGTAATCATTAATTGAATAATAATAATTGTCCAATAAAAGGTTTTTAACTATCTTTGTAAATATATGTATTTTGTTTTCTGATTTTATTGCATCTGGTAATTTGTTATGAATAGACATCACATATCGTCGTTAAGGAGCAAAAACTCACTAACTAACAAAAAAGAAACTTTGAAGTAATCGCTTCTATATAATAATTATATTTTATAATAATATGTATTTTGAAGCTTAGAACTTAAATAACTCTTAAATGGTTAGGAGTAGAAAGATGATGTTTATGACCAAAATACGTATCATATGTAGATAAAATTAAATAAATAAGTTAAAATGTATAAAGGACAATGCCAGAAACTCTATAGAGCTTTGACCCACCAATAAAAGTTGGTGTACAAGCATGACAAATGTAGCATTCTACTGGTGCTATATTAGTGTTATCTACAAACATTTTAAAATCCCTTTAGAACTTGCAGTTTCTTTTAAATCTTAAAAAATATGACTTTTAGGTTAGGTACCTGAAGTTTAGGTTAGTTGCAGTTATTATTGTAGAAATTATTAAATAAGTGTTGTATTTTGTTAAAATGCTATCCTAGGATGTTTGGCTATGAAACGAAGGAATTACATAACATCAATCTTAGTAATACTTTTGAGGTCATAATATCCTGACTGTTCATGTAAGGCGGCGATAGCCGAGTGGATATACCAACAGACTGCCATGCAGAGGGTATCGGTTTCGAATCCACGGCGCGCACCAATGACTTTTCGAAGTTATGTGCGTATTGAATGGTTAATTATCGCTTGTCCCGTGCCTCGGAGAGCACGTTAAGCCGTCGGTCCCGGTTGTCATGAAGATCTTTGACAATTGTTACAGGGCGTCAGTACCTTCTAAATAAACTGACACTAGTCTAAACCATGGAATATCGCTATCCCTTCGGGTTGCGGAGGTCAGACAGGCAGTCGCTCCGTGGAAAAGCTAATATTCAGCCAAATCAGGTTAGACTAGTAAGCGGACCCCAGATTGAAACTGGGATAACGCTAAGTGGATGATGATGATCCTGACTGTTCATCGGTAACAAAATAAAACAAGTTGTAAAAGTGATTGATTTATTCATCTTCAAACGTTATTAAAACATTATCAAGAAAACCTGCGGGCTGATCAATATTGTCGTGACCTAGATCTCTTTCAGCATTCAGATTCCCATTTCTACAGTGCTGGTCTAGCCGCAAAAAGCACTCTTGACAGTTAACAGCGTCTGGTGCAAGCTGTAAGGTAAGAAACATATATGAGTTTAAGGTGGAGATAGACAAGTTCATAATTATATCCACACAATCCCTAAAAGACAAACTTAAATATTTAGCCTATTATACTAGTTATTTAAGATAATTTTAGGTAGGTAGGTTTACTATTATATACATATTTTGTTGCATTAATTACAAGCCAAGCAATACCGCAGGTGGTACAATCATCATTATAAGGATTTTTCGCTACGGTCAAATATGATCAATAAATAACGTAGTATCTACATACCTGTTGCAACGATTTCTATCTAGCGAGAAGAGTTTGCAGTTCAGATTGTATTGAAGACGCTACATGTCTTATCATTCTGTCGACGCACAAGTGACAATTTATGCACCTCAACATCGTTACCCATGTCACAAGCAATGATCAGAATCCGTCGCAAATAGCACAAAGTCGGCGAGTAGGCGAGATCGAGTCCGTATACAAAAGCAAAATCGTCATGAAAATATAATATTAAATCACAGAGAGAGATTACGGAGCAAAAAACACAAACAACAAAGCGAATGTCAATTGATGTCAATGATTGTCATCTTCAATCTTGACTGATCTTGACCTTGACATAAGCATTGGCGCACCTAGGACGTTTCGTTACAAGTAATCACTAACGCTCATATTGCCAAATAATTATTAGAATAAACATTCATTAAAACATTATTTTCATTAACTGTATATTTAAACCGAATACATATTAAAATCTGTACATAATACATTTATACATGTCATTTTTTAAATCAAATTATTCGTTTTGTTCTCGTGTATGCGTACTAAGTAACGCAAGTGGTCGAGATAAAAACAGGAAATAGGCGTTGGGTTTTAAAATTTCTTTTATTACTTACTTTTTATCCGCAAGTGTTACAGAGTAACAATTAAGTAACCAAAGGTCTTATTTTGATAGGATAATTTTCATTAATTTACATTTCTTGTAAATTAATGAAAGGGTGGGGCAGGATCTGGCATTGTCCTTTTACATCTGCTTTAGTAATTCGATTATATTTGAATGAATGATTTTTTGCATAAGTAAAAAAATACTTTTTTGATATTTAGTTATTTATTCCGGCAATTTAGGTATTTTTGTACTGGCTCTTAGTGAATTACAAGTCAAGTAGGGTAAACTATAGTAATGTTGGCACCCCCCAATGATTGGCACTCTGCTGAATTATTCTGAATATTAGGAAAATCTTATATTATTATGTCACAGAAATACATTCATGAGCAGGATTAATCAATTTTTATACACAAAACAAATATTTAAATCTTAACTATGAACCATTTTTCTTTAACAACTTTTTTAAGAAAAGTTTAGGAAAATTGCCTAAAAAAATTAATGAAATGTTTAGGTTAGGTAGTTACTTTCCGAAGCGAAAAAATATATTTTTAATTAATTTTACACAAAATTACCTATTTATTTGTATCTGTTATCTTCATTAAAGGTTAATAAACGTTAGTTTTGTGCTATTAAATAGATGGATCGTCTTTTTCGATAGTGCCAATGACTATACTTAAAAATTGTTCAACAACATAGTCATTGGCACATTTTAGAATCATATTTTTTTCAGATTTTTGTTTGTTTTCCGTCAAATTCGCATACAAACAACTTAAGATTGTATATTTCGTCGCATTTACACCCAACTTACTATGGTACGGTCGTACAGAGATAGCAACCTTTCTCTACAAAGTAGCCAGAAATCAGGACAGATATCGCTTAAAACAAACAACTTAGTATAGACAAAAATATTACGCACAAAATGCTTGTGAGAAACTGAAACAGGGCTCATTTGCTACAATGTATCGAAGTGACAAAATGAGCTACATTAGAAAAACATCCCGAAAGAAAGATATAAAACGTGGTAAATGAACTAAACTTCTCTCTAATATAGACTTATGTTAGAAATATTAGAAGGTTACATAAACATTCATAAATATATGTAGAATACATGTACCTATAAAGATCCAGATATCAAATCATAAGACTGTCTGGGTATCACCTCCCTAAGCCAACAGTGCCAATGATTGTACCTTTTGGGTACTGCCAATAACTATACCAGGGTGCCAATGATTGTACTTTTCTTAAGAAATAAGTTTGAGCTCATTTTTATGCTAATTAAACGGCTTTATTAAATACGATGATTTATTTTTATTAATGCCCATGTAAACACAATTCCGACAAAACCATAGAAAATATTATTGAATTTGTATTTTCCTGAGAATTTGTTACTTAGTAGTAGAAACCGCTTAGGGTGCCAATCATTATACTGTTTACCCTAATTAAGTACGTTTAGTGACATTGCAAATAAAATATTGGTACTAGTTTCCCTAAACGATCTAATATGAGATTTAACCAAGTTTTTTTATTAATTTTGTGTAGATTGTTTCCATTGACTGAGGAGTTAGAGTCCGAAATTATTAAAAAAACAGCCTTAAATAATAATTCAGAAGGTAGATGTGTCTGACTGCGCTCTAAGGCGGACATGTGTCGCGTAAATAAATTTTATATTATTGTTTCGCGCGGCGCGAGCCGACGCTCGCAATTTTTATCGCCATGGGTGATAAACTTGTGGTGAACGAGTTGCTGGCGTTCCTGCAGCAGAAACTGGATGTCATGGACGAAGTGTTGGCTATCCAGATCTGTGCAACGAACTTCAGTTAGGAGGACATTGCAGCTGCCAAGCTGCTTGTATACAGGTCGCTAAATAAATGTGACCAGATGGTGTCCCGCAGGCGTGACGGGACAAAGAAGAGCCTACAAGACATCATCACGCTACTCAAAGAGACCGATCCTGACGACGTGCCGACGTTTGTGGCGAGGGACTTAAACAAGTTACCTCCTGTCACTATCGACCACGTCGATGTTACAAGCCTTTTGAAGGACATAGTTTTTCTGAAGGCAAGTTTAGCGGATGTACACAAGAAGTTGGAGACATCTGAAGATACCATCGCAATCTTGCGCACGGAGGTAGACGACTTACGTAAAGTTGTCGATTTAAGTGGGTCACCGGCGCGTAGTAACATCAACATGCGCCGAGGTGCATGCGTCAATACATCGGTCGCAAGCTTCGCTTCAGCAGTTCTGTCGCCGCGTAAGATAGTGACTGCTGAGTGCGCTACACAAGCGCCCCGCAGCCCTGCCCCCGTCCCCGCGACTTCTCCGTGTATCGCCGCGCGACCTACATCAATAAAGGCTCAACAGGAAACTGCGAGCACCCCCGTAGCTGCGAAGTTCAAGCCGGAAAAGGCGAAAAAACAGGCTGACGTAGTAGATGATGGTTTTGTGACGGTGCAGAGGAGGAAGCGTCGTCAGAAGACCGTCAAGAACTGTTGCGGCAAGGCTCCTGTGGAGCCTGGGGTAACCCTGCGCGCTGCCGCGCCGAACACCCTGCACAACACACTGCCCCCGTCCCCGCGACTTCTCCGTGTATCGCCGCGCGACCTACATCAATAAAGGCTCAACAGGAAACTGCGAGCACCCCCGTAGCTGCGAAGTCCAAGCCGGAAAAGGCGGAAAAACAGGCTGACGTAGTAGATGATGGTTTTGTCACGGTGCAGAGGAGGAAGCATCGTCAGAAGACCGTCAAGAACTGTTGCGTCACGGCTCCTGTGGAGCCTGGGGCAACCCTGCGCGCTGCCACGCCGAACACACCCGTGTACATCTCTCGCCTGCACTACACCACTAAGGCGGAGGACATCGCGGAGTACGTGCGCCAAAAGTCCAACTACATGCCGAGAGTACAGCTGCTGGAGTCGCGACGCAACGTCAACTTCAAGGCGTTTGTGGTGCGGATCCCGACGTGCTTTCTGCCTGTTGTTATGAAGGAGGACTTTTGGCCGAAAGGTGTGGTGTTCCGTCGCTTCCGCGGACAAGTGCCACCAGAACGCACAACATTATCGTGGCCGTAGATAAGTGAAGCAATTTTAACATAGTATATAAGTATATTTCTATTATTTACTAATAAAAATTGTATATTGTAAGTATGTTAGTATGTAAGGTATGTATCTAAATAAAAAATATGTATGTCAAACCATTGTGTAGTACCCACAGCACAAGCTCTGCTTGGTTTGGGACTAGATGGTGATGCATGTAATATATGTATTGTGTATTTACTTATTTAAATAAATTGAAATTGAGATAATGAACTTAGACAGCTTGACATAAATAACTAATTTTCACCAATAATGTTACTTAGTGAGTTTTCGCTCCACAACGACGATATGGGCTAGTCCAATGCATAGTTAAGTTAGAAGTAGAATGTATATTTTATTTGTAAGACTTCTCGTTTTGTGTAAAATTCATGGTGTTTGTGTGTAAATTTGCATGTTTCTAAAATGTATATGCTTGGTAGGGTTAGGATTTTATAGTGTTTCAAATAAATAGTATCGACAACTTTCAGTATCTTTAATATTTGCTATTATTCTTATTTGTTTATTTTGGAGTATGAGGAGTACAGATGCGTCAGTGCTATTACCCTATAGAGTTACACCATAGCTAAGCCATGCATAAGCATACGCGTAGTATATGTTGAGGGCCATTTGGATGTTTGTTGTTTTTTTTTTATTTCTCTAAGTGCGATTATATAGTTTTTTTACTGTTAATACTGTATTTTTTAATATTTTTCGTATGTTTTATATTTTTTTGTAATAATAGGGTTAATTGCCTGAGTTGAAATTATTTTTAAAAGCCTCTTGTTTCTACATGATATTTTTATTCCCTTAGTAAGCCATTGTTTTTTGTATGTTTGCTTAAGTTTTAGTTTTTTAATCGGCATGTATTTGTTTAGGATATTGAATAGTAGATCATGGAATAATTTGTAGTTATTGTCTATATCATAATAATTTTTAAATGTTATTCCAATTATGCATGCCTAGCTGTTGTTAAAATTGTTGGACGTTAGTGTGGTTATAATATATTCTCTTATAGCTATACCAAATAGAAGGTGTAATATGTTGGGGTAGTGAAATGGTAATTACTGTCCCATGATGATCTGAGAATCCAAAAGTTACTCAACGGATGTGTTTATAATACTATTTTTGTTTTTTTTTTTAAATTAAATCAATACATGTCTGTTTGTGTCGTTTGTGTTATATGGGTTGGGTTTTTTATGTGCTGTACTAGTTTGTATTCTAGCATAGTATCAAGAAAATGCCAAATTTAATTATCTTCCGATCGCGTATTTCTCGTAAAAAGGGATCACAAAATTTCGCTTCACGTATTAATATATAGATTCTTCTCCTCCTTTTTTTGGTATTTGTTATGGCCTGCTCTGGAGTACTAGGTATATTGTGCACTATCGGGCTAGTTAAATCATTCTTGCGTGGTGTAACTGGATCTGCTGGTAATGGTAATATTTCAGGGCGTTGAAGGTTTTTGTCGTCGTTAGGAGTAGCTGATTGGTAGCTCGAAAAGAGAGAGATTTTATTTTATTTAATCCTATTCCGTATTTTGATAGGGCATGTAAAGTAACCGTCCAATATTTACATTGTCACATTTAAAGGAAGAATGAAAAAAGAATTGGTAACTCAAAGCGTCTGAACCGCGCGAATCGTAAGAAAACCGCACTTTACACTTATATTTTGACTCAAAAAGTATAATTTGTAATTTACTTACAAATACCTTACTTTTGATACCAAACACAAATTGATTGACACTCTGATTATTTTTTTTGAGGTTGGAATCTGTGGCATTAATTCCGAAATAAAAATTTTAGATAACATTTATTTAGCCTATGTCACCTTGGCCATTATTAAAAAACTATTGACACCATTAATAGTAGTTCAGGCGCTACGGTGGAAAAAACAAACATACATACATTTATTTATTTATTTATTTACATCATACACTAACATCCATCATTACAGTAACAAATACTAATACGATAGAGAAGTTACACAATTTACTTAATATTCTAACACAAAAAATTATATAAATATATCATTACTAGCTACCCAGTAAGATGCCTTTGTGAAATCGTTCATCGAACATGAAACAAGTCGGTGCGCTCAGCGACGTTGTTAAGGGGGTGCAACGCTCTCGTTAGCGGCGGCGCTTGTTCCAGCAAGTTTGTTCGCGCAGTTGGTACTGCCAGTAGCCGCGGGCGCCGCCGTCGTCCCACAAAGTCATTCGGAATGCTAATAAACCCTAAGCTCACTAAGTATTGTCAGATTATGAATTTTTCCTCGTAATCATCTCGTCAAGAGCCACATCTCGTCTCACCTCCAACTTATAATACCCTACCATACCAAGAAAAAACAATGTTGGATAGATTAAAGGATATGCTGGGTAAACTCCATATAATTTGAGGTAGCAAAATCTAACAAATTTGTTCTGAATTCTCCCCAAAATTGCTTTATACTTGGCTTCATTCGGATTCCAAATACATGCATTACATTCTAGGTGACTTTTTACTAATGTTTCATACAAAGATCTTATGGGGCCATTATTAGTGAAGTCATTCGCCTGTCGCAATAAAACCCAAGATTTCGATAAGCCCTTTGTCCTATATGCACAATATGATTACGGAAATTTAGGTTCGCGCTGCAGCGAACACCAAGATCCTTTATCTCCGTGGCTCGCTGTAAGAACTGCCCTTCCATCTGGTACGGATAGTAACTTGGGCTGCGCGCTCTTGTGTATGATAGTAGTGTACACTTGTCTATATTAAAATATAGTTTATTTTCTTTACTCCACCTGTTAACATTGTCGATGTTTTGTTGAAGCAAGCAATGATCACCAGCTTCTTTTACTATTAAGCCTGTTCTATAACTTTCGGTAGATCGTTGATCATTATAATTAAAAGAAAAGGTCCCAAATTACTCCTCTGACTCACTCTTGACCATGTGTTGTAGGGTTTAGAGTGACGTCCGTTACAGTCGACAAACTGACGCCGATTACGTAGATAGCTGGAGAAAAAAAATACCGTATTAGTATTAGGAGAAGAACATCATTGTCAACTGTATCGAATGCTTTTCTGAAGTCCAGATAGGCAACATCCACCTGTAGTCCACTATCAACTGCTGGTGTCATCATTGTCATTTGATGCAGCAGAAGCCGTGTTGTGCATCAGATACATATGCGCTAACTTGTGTATATAAAAATTGATGGATAGTCGTCTCAAACACTTTAGCAGGAGCGCAAAGAATCGCTACTGGTCTGTAACTGCTTGCTTCCTTACCATCCTTACCTTTTGGAACCGGTACTACTCGCTTTACTTTCCAACAATCTGGAAATTTAGCGGACGTAATATAAACATTAAATAAATGCCACAATGGTTTCACTAAGACTACTCGACAGTCCCTCAGTATAAAAGGTGGAATGCCATCTGGCACCACTGACTGTTTAGCTGGAAGTCGAGCGAGCGCGCGCCACACGTCTGAGAGCTCGAGGCGGCCGAGGTGCGCCTAAGCACCGCTCGGCGGCACTGCTGTGCATGCCGCGCGCCGCCCCGCTACATCGAGCGCCGCTAGCGGTGAGCTATATACTGAGTGAAAATATCGAGCGAACTCCTCAGCACTCTCTATATCTGACAGTGCACATCCATTTTTATCAAAATTTGCAGGTTAGAGTTACCTCTTTTTGATTTAACATAGTTCCAGAAAGCTATTGGATCAGATGCCAGATGACTTTGTACGCGGTCCCGATAGCGGTCATGTAGTCTCCGCCTTGGCCTTAACTCTCACCATCGAGGCATCGAGAAAACATATCGTAATCAGCACGCGACTTTGTTCTTGTAAACAGCTTATGGAAATTGTATTTTAGGTTTATATTTTTAATAATATCTGGTGTATACCATACGGGGTAGTGACGTGATATATTTTTATTTTTTTCTTCTTAACAGGAACACAGACATCAAAAATTCTGGTCATTTTCTGTTAAAAAATCTAATGCTAAATCAGGCTCTTGAATACTATAAATTTCATTCCAATCTATTAATGTAATTAAATTATACATGTGGTTAAAATCGGCTTTGTTAAAGTTCCACTGATTAAACGGTGAGTCTTGGCAATCCTCTGTAATGCTCGTAGGTATGTATGGCAGGCGCGGCTGCGACGTCGACGGCGACCGCGAACGGCGGGTGGTAAGCGTCTACCGGTTGCAATTCCTCTTCGTCTGCACGAACTGTTACGCCCTTATGCCCACTCAAAACCAAGTCTAATTGTCTATCGTTGCAATTAGGTAACTTATATATGTATGTTTATCCATTATCTAGTACCCATAGTACAAGCTCTGCTTAGTCTGGGACTAGATGGTGTTATGTGAATGTGGTAGAATATTATTATTATTCATTTATTCATCATTATTCAAATTTCATTTACATTTTTAAATATATCACTAACTAAAAAACACATTTAAAAATATAAAAATACCGAGGGATCCCACCAGCAACGGGCACAGGGTCCAAGCTGCCGGTGGTTAGGGCTCCAGAGACAGGAACTTCCTCACAATACGTGCCGTGTCGAGAAGAACTGCCTTTTGCATCAGACCCTTGAGCCAAGCACCCAACGCGAACCTCTTAAGGTGACGATCGAGGCTCTTGGCTATTAGACTATTAACCGTTACAACTATCGGCACAATAATTGCCGAGTCCACATCCCACACGTCGACAATCTCGTGAGCCAAGTCCAGATATTTAATCTGTTTGTCTTTCTCGGCTTTCACGAGATTCTCGTCATGGGGAATGGTGACATCAACAATAATTGCGAGGCGCTCTGATCGATCTATCACCACAATATCAGGTTTGTTGACTACAACAGTCCTGTCTGTGACGATAGATCGATCCCAGTACAATGTGACATGGCCATTTTCGAGAATTGGCCTTGCCACATACCTGTAGTACGGTACCTCGATGTCTACAAGTTTGTATTTCAGAGCAAGTTGCTGGTGAATGATTCTGGCTACTTGGTTATGTCTGTGCAAGTACTCGCCGTTAGCAAGACGTGAACAACCGGAAACAATATGCCTGAGGGATTCACCGGGCTGGTGACACGTACGGCAAATATCGGCAGTGCCATCCCTCAGGATATATTTCCGGTAGTTATTCGTCTTGATAACTTCGTCAGCAATTGCACAAACAAACCCTTCGGTTTCCCCAAAACAGGTCACCGAAGCGTAGCCAGTTCACCGAGGCTAATAGGTCTACATCGGGTCCATACAGAGCCCGATGGAACTTGCCATGAAGCTCCTTGCTCTGCCATACACGCTTGCGATCATCAGTACTGAGTACTACAGGTATGCGCCAGTTCTCCTTAGCCAACTTGAGCGGGGTGAGTCCATTGTCCACTGCGACAACATCTCGATGCATGTCCACGTTCGCCCGGAGAAAATATTCTCTGAGATTGCACACCTCGCGGTTGTGTAGGGTCTTGACATTCAGAAAGCCACGACTCCCCACACTTCCGCGGGATGTACAACCTCATCACGGATGAACGTGGATGATGCATACGATATGCCGTCAACAATGTGCGGACTCTTCTGTCCAGGGCGTCCAATTCAGACTGAGTCCACTTAAATATGCCAAAGGAGTATACAAGAAGTGGCATGACCCAACCGTTGCAAGCACGAACCTTGTTGCCACCTGATAACAGACTTTTCAGTACTTTATTCAGGCGGCCAAAGAAACGCTCTTGCAACGATTGCTTCATGACGGCTTCATTGATACTTAAAGCCTGTGACATATCCAAGTACTTATAGCTATCAGTTAAGAGAAGCGTTCTTAGGTTAATGGAATCTGCGAGTTAGATCCCCTCAGATTCCACCATCCTTCCCTGCTTCACATGAATGACAGCACATTTATCCACACCGAACTCCATATTGATTGACTTACTAAAGTTTTGGGTTACGTTTAGTAAATCTATCAATTGGGCATCAGAGTGGGCAAATAACTTCAGGTCATCCATGAGCAGCAGGTGAGATATGACCTGACCACTTCTCTGTAACTTGTAGCCTAACCTTGAACCCTCCAGTAAAGTACTGAGAGGGTTCATGGCTAAGCAAAACCAAAGGGGACTCAGACTGTCGCCCTGAAAAATTCCCCGCTCAATTTTAATACGTTCGCCGTCTTCCTGGATCCGTCGGCATTCTGGATAGCCAAGAGTCGTATTCCATTGACCCATACATGACTTTAAGAAGATGCGTAGAGTTGTATTTACTTTATACAACTCTAACACCCTCAAAAGCCATGTATGCGGCACGGAGTCATACGCTTTCTAATAATCTATCCGACATGCCGCCAGATTCTTTCGGTTATGGCGAACTTGTTGGCTAATGGCGATGTCAATGAAGAGGAGCTCCTAAGTACCACGAGCCCCCTTCCTACATCCATTCTGAGAGGCTGACATAATTGAGTTGTCTTCGACATGTTTAGCTATTTTAGCTCTCAGAATAGATGTAAGAAGTTTATAGACCGATGGTAAACATGTTATCGGTCTATAATTGCCGGGCTCGCTAGTACTGCCAGTCTTATGGAGCAGGTGGGTAATTCCAGTCGTCATAAAGGTTGGCAACGACCCAGATTCCACGGCTGATTGGAATTGAGATGCCAAACGTTCATGCGAACTACGTAGCCATTTCAGCCAGAAATTGTGCAGTCCGCCCAATCCTGGAGATTTCCAATTAGATAATGGACGGACTGCTTGTGTAACGTCCTGGCTAGAAATGGCCACGCATTCCATTTCGGGAATATGTTCGCATGCACGTTCGATATCTCGCATCCAATCACCTTCGCTATGACCAATGGGCATCGACCAGATGCTACGCCAGAACATGGCTGTGGCGTCCGCATCTGGCCGCTGCACATTAGTTACATATTGATCTGGTCGTTCCCAACTTCTTTATACCCACCTTTGGTCCCTCTGGAATGCACTATTAATGACGTACCGGTCCACACGTTTCTTAAACCTACGAATTCGGTTTGCCCATGCATAGACTTTCTGTTTTAGGTAGTCAATGCTCTCTGTGACCCGGGCTATATAATCTTGAGGGCCAATGTTAGTCCCCGAAAAAGCCCGTTTCACAAAGCGCATTACCCTAGGGCGTATATTCTGCACCCTAAAACAGATCAGCTTGCCAATAAGTGCCCTTGCCTCGGCAATACGCCGCTCAATCCTGCACTACCACGCCGGTACAGCAGACCTTTGTCGTACAACGGTATCAGTTTCTGGAAACTTAACACCAGCTATACGACAAGCTGCCACGGCGGTACAGTACAAGATTGAATGGGTATCACCGAGATCCTCGCTATTATCTCAATAATTTGATAATAATAATAATAATAATAATTATTATTATTGTACTGAACGACTTCACAAAATGCCACAAAACACTCAAAATAATTACTACCATTATTATTGCACGAAAACAAATTGAAGTCTCCTAATATTGCAACATTATTTTTATATTTAATACATATGGATTCTAATATTTTGAACATTATCATGTACTCACTCTCATCAACTTGTGGTGGTATATAAACAACACAACATGTAAATAAAAAACGATTTTGCAAATGAACGGTCGCAGTAATAAGTTCAAACTTATGGTTATCTACTATTATGTTACCGGGCGCTGGTACCCGCCGCAACTCAAATCTCGGTGTGGCCACTAAAAACACTCCGCCTTGTTTGCGTCCATCAGCTCGATCACATCGCAATACAGAATAACCCTATAATACTAGCTCCGCATTATGAATTGAATCGTTACATCCTGTTTCTGTCATTGTTATTATATCCGACGATGATGACTCTTGCAGTGACAGGAATTTGGTGAATTTAGTCCTGAGTCCACGTACATTTTGATAAAAAATGTTGATTATCTTACTCGGGCTTGCTGTTTGTTGAGGTTAGGGTTGAGCGACAAAACCAAATCCACTCACTGAACTCCACATTTAGTGGCCACACAGCTGAATCACACAGTTTTTTCAAATTTACTTTCAATAACACCAATCTTAAATGAGGCATAGTTTCTATCAGTCTTAGGAATAAGTTTCATAATTTGTAATTCAGATTCATCTCCCAGTATGCTCTTTATGTACTGAGCTAAGTCTGCCTCAGTAGTTGTCTTATCCAACCTCCAGACATGTAACTATTTCTTCCGTTGGACTGCTTTCAACAATGCAGTAATACAATGTCTACCCTTTTTGATAGGATTATATCTTGTTTTCTTTTCCATTTGTGTCCAAACGTTTTCGTCGGGTGTTTCCGCTGTGTTCCTGGCGACACTAGCGTACGTCACCGATGCAGCGGCCGGCGGTGGTTCCTCGGCGCCCGCGACGCCAAGTAGCAGCGGGAGTGAAGTCGGCGGCGGCGGCGGCGTGCGCGTTGACTTCTCTTGTAGCGATTTATTCGCGCTGTGTCGCCTAGTATTCGTGACTGATGGTATTTCAGTCGTATTCGTTACCGGGTTCGATGCCGGTGGATGTTACATGCTTTCAGTGCAAGTATTGACGTTCATGAATCTGCTATGTTGGCTGCTTAATTTCAAAATTTTATCTTCCTCTTCCAAACTAATACATTTTTGTTTCAATTATTTAAATCTACTTTCAGCTGACTATTTTCAGTCGCGCGCGCGCAGCGATAGCTAGCGAGCGTGGTCCCGGTTACGCGATAACTGCGTTTTATTGTGTGCTAAAATGTCGACAACAGTGAAGTGTGCTAGTTGTAATATTGTTATAAATGAGCTTTTGGCGTATATGCAAAATAAGATTTCGATTATAACTGAAGACAGTTTAATGAAAATTTGTTTGTCCTCGTTTAGTAGTGACCAAATTGATGAAGCAAAGACGTTGCTATTTGAATCTTTACCTGCTGAATACCGGAAAAAAGTGCGAAAAGGACAGGGCAAGGAAAATCGGGATTTAATAGATATCATCAGTTTATTCAAGGTCATAGACAGTGATGTGATGCCAGTGTTTGTAGCTCGCGATCTGGAGAAACTACCTCCAATAACATTCGATCACCTAGATGTGTCTAAACTACTAAAGGACCTGATTCTAGTGCAATCTGAGATCAAGAATATCAAATCTTCGTATGTTACAATAACTCAATTGGAGGAAGAAGTAAAAAGCCAGTTGCAAAATATGAACCACTGTGTTCCCGCGTTTTCAATCGGGAATGTGAATGTCAAGAGAGGTGGTACGTGTGCCTATCAAGGGCGAGATAGTGGACCTATGGGTTTGTCCCATCACAATGACTCATCTTTACGCGATTCAAATGATGTATCAGAATCGGATTCATCACCGAGTAAGGATTTGAATTACCGAAGTATGATTGTTGCGAGCAATTGCTTGGAGGGCAGTAAAGATATTCCATTGTCGGTAGATCGCGAGAGATTGGACGTCGAAGGAGCGGGTCGCACGGTGACATCGGTCGAGCCGGTCTGTGAGTCATCGCCGGCCGCTGATAACGATGTATTATGCGAACAGCTGATTGACTCAAACAAATGCACGTTTGCGAATGCTCTGTTATGTTCAAAGGACAATAAAGATGACAACGAATATGGATGGAAATTAGTACAAAAACGTAGACCAACGAGGAATAGCCGTTTAAAGGGAAAGATCGGGAGCAGTACGGTAGAAACTGAATATAATTTTCGGGCGGCTGACCGAAAAGTACCCGTATTCATTACGAATGTTCATAAAGGGACGTCAGAGTCTGATATATGCAAATATATTTATGGTAAAACATGTGAAAATGTTATTCTGGAGAAAATTGTTATGAAGAAGCAAAGTGACCATAACGCTTATAAATTCTTTGTATCTGAATCAAAATTACAGATATTTTTGGATGAGAAACTATGGCCGAGTGGTATCATTTTCAGACGCTTTGTGCATTTTAAGAAGAGATCTTCGACAGGGACAGTAAAAGTTTCTGATAACGGTCATTATAACAAATTAAATGACTAAGGACGTTTACAGTTTTACTACTTTTAATTGTAAGAGTGTCAAGCGCTCTGTAGATGGAATACGTGCGCTGTGTAAAACTTGTGACATAATAGCTCTTCAGGAGACATGGTTGTTACCCAGTGATATCTCATACTTGAGTAGTATTGATGAAGAGTTTAGCTGCACGGGGACATCAGCGGTGGACATGGCGTCGGGCATGTTGCGAGGGCGTCCTCACGGTGGTCTCGGAATACTCTGGCGGCACAAAGTGTTTCCTAATGTGACAGTGGTGCAGTGCGACAATCCGCGAATATGTGCGATACGCGTAGTGTTAACTGAGCGGTCTATACTAGTGGTTAATGTTTACATGCCTGTGGACACAGGGGCGAATCTAGTCGAGTTTACGGACATCCTCGGGTCGGTAAGCGCTATCATAGACAGTTGTAATATTGATTGTATATATATACTGGGTGATTTCAATGCGCACCCTACTGAGCAATTTTTTAACGAACTATCGTTATTTTGTGAGGACCAGGAGTGGACTTGTATTGATGTGGAAATGTTGAAGGGCGTTTCTAACGCGTCTGATTGTTTTACTTTTGTGAGCGAGGCTCACGGTTCGCAAAGGTGGCTCGACCACTGTATAGTATCCAATGCAGCTGTGCCGTCAGTGCGCAGAGTGTTTGTCGACTATGATGTACTGTGGTCGGACCACTTTCCGTTAATAATGGAGTGTGATCTAGGCATAGTTTCACCTAAGATACTAGGATGTAAACCGACTGTAAATGACGTTATATGGGGGGAAAGAAGTGTAGATCAAGTTAGTCAATACATGACTGAATGTCATAGACTCTTAAAACTTGTTGACTTTCCAGTGCAGTTTATAAAATGTGCAGATTCCACTTGTAATATTGCGCAACATAGACAAGTCATTGCCAGCTTGTATAACAATATTGTAAAAATATTAAAAGATGCAGCATTGTGTAGCAAACGCAGTAAAAATATGCGTACGAAAAAGCAACCTGTTGTAGGGTGGAACTTACATGTTGGCGACGCACACAGGGTAGCTAAGCAGAAGTTTTACTTGTGGTGTTGGTATGGCAAACCTAGATCAGGTATAATTTATAACGATATGTGTGAGGCCAGAAAAATCTTTAAATCCCGACTGAGATGGTGTCAGAACCATGAAGAACAGGTGAAAATGGATATTTTGGCCTCTCATCACTCAAAGAACGATTTTAGATCTTTTTGGAAAGCTACGAATAAACTTGATAGCAAACCGGTTACTCCTGTGTGTATCGACGGTGTAAGCGATGCCGGCGAAATAGCAGATCTGTTTCGACAACATTTTACTGTCAAATCACCATTGGGGTCTTCGCAGTCGGTGATCAATGTTCAGAATGGTGAAAAGTTAGGTTTTCGATGTACAACTAGAGAAGTGAAGTTGATAATCAAATCAATGACTAGAGGTAAATCTCCCGGCCATGACGGGTTGAGCATTGAACATCTGCAGCATGCTGGACCCCACTTACCGAGATTGTTGTCTATGCTATTCAACCTTTGTCTAAGCCACACATATTTGCCTGAAGAGATGATTAGAACAATTGTTATACCTATTGTTAAGAATAAGACAGCTGATCTATCAGATAGGAACAACTACAGACCTATCTCTCTTGCCACAGTGGTATCGAAGGTATTTGACAGCATGTTGAACTCACAGCTGACCAAACAGATTGAACTTCACGACAATCAGTTCGGTTTTAGGAGCGGATTATCCACTGAAAGTGCAGTTTTGTGTGTTAAGCATGCTGTCAAATATTACACAAAACGTCAAACTGCAGTTCACGCATGCTTCCTTGACCTTTCGAGGGCTTTTGACCTAGTTTCCTATGATATTCTATGGAAAAAGTTGCAAAACACTAATCTACCAATAGAACTCATCAACATCTGCAAGTACTGGTACGGTAATCAGGTCAATGGCGTGCGATGGTCAGGGAGCATGTCGCAGTCGTACAGGTTGGAGTGCGGGGTGAGGCAGGGGGGATTTTCCTCGCCAACCCTATTCAACCTATACATGAACGATCTGGTTGAGGCACTAAGTAGCACCCGGATAGGTTGTCACATAGACGGAATCAATGTGAACAACATAAGCTATGCTGACGACATGGTCCTGCTGAGTGCATCGGTATGTGGCATTAAAAAACTGCTTACCATCTGTGAAGCATATGCCGAGCGACACGGGTTAAAATATAATCCACTCAAAAGTGAAGTTATGGTCTTTGAGGTCAGAGGAAACAGAACAGATAACATGTTTCCCAATGTTATGCTCAACGGTACAGCCTTGCGTAGGGTGTCTAAATTTAAGTACTTGGGTCATTTACTTACCTCTGACCTCAAGGACAATGATGACATCGAGAGGGAACGGAGGGCACTGGCAGTGCGAGCGAACATGATAGCCCGCAGGTTTGCACGTTGTTCGACAGAAGTCAAAGTAACACTTTTTAGGTCATATTGTACATCATTCTACACGTGCAGCCTGTGGGCAGACTATACTCAAAAGTCTTACAGTGCCCTCCGAGTCCAATTCAATAATGCATTCAGGGTGCTGATGGGGCTGCGGCGATTCTGTAGTGCATCAGGGATGTTTGCTGACCATCGCGTAGACTGTTTTTACGCTACGATGCGTAAGAGATGCGCTTCCCTGGTGCATAGAGTACGTGGCAGCCCCAACAGCATTCTGAGTATGATCGCTAGTCGGTTGGACTGTGGTTACATCAATCATTGCAGCGCCATTTGTCATGGAATGGCGCTGTAATGATTGCTGTATGTTTCTTGTTGTGTTGTGAGTAGTTTTAAGCATTACTAACACTAGGCTAAGAACATTGTTACTAACAAAATGGACGCCATGGTCTGAAAATAAAAACAATTATTATTATTATTATTTTCCAGAATAAGATTTGATAATGTATTCTTTATTTCTTGCATTAGTTTTGTTTCTATAGCATTTGTTTGTGTAGTAATACTCTCATTGACTTTTTCTAAAATGTCCGACACATTATGTTGGATTGACTTTTGAACGATCAATATTTCTTCCATAGTACTGGTCTCATTTGATTGTGATTGCCGTGTGGTGTCCGGTGGAGTAGAAAAGCCCTCCCTCACTCTTACCGAGGTGTCGTAAAAGGCGACTAAGGTACTTTGACGCTCGAATTATTCGCTAAAAATAATAAACATTGACGTCCCCAGTCTTAGAGAAGGAAAACTCGATATAAACCCAGAAGTCTGTCCCGCCGTTAGGGATTTGACTGTCAAATTAGAAATACCTAATACAGTCTATTAACTACCGACGTAATCATGGCTGTGGGGAATAATACTATATATGTACCCCAAGGGGGTACCGGCGGAGCCGGTGAATCCCCTCCTCGCCCTGTATCTACAGGACGAGGCTGCTCCTCGTATTCTGGGGGGAACAACCTTACAGCTGCAGGTGGCGACGGTATTCGCCATACGTCACGCCGAAATCACCAAAACCATAAGAGAAATTGTTCACGTCGGAGCGTTCACTGAAATATGGTCAGGGGTTACCAATGAAGAACATGGTAGTAAAGGCGTCGGTATAATTCTTTCAGAGCGAATGGTAGAATGCATGCGAGGGTATGAGTGTGTAAGTCCGCGTCTTATGTGGATCCGGATAAAAGTAGGTCTGACGCCTCTATTTTTGATAGGTATATACGCTCCGGACTCTTCCCACAATAAGGCGATAAGAGAGGAATTTTGGGCACAAATGAGAGAGGTTGTGTTATTGCGTAAGTGGAACGAGTATTGTCATGCTTGGAGATTTTAAAGCAAAGGTTGAAGTGAAGCACGATGGGTATGAAAATGTACTTGGGGCGTTTGGAGATAAGAACATGAATGACAACGGCGTATACTTGTTAGATGTATGTGTGGAGATGGGTCTGTCGGTGATGAATACGTCGTTTCAGGACAAGCTGATACATATGTACACATGGCAAAAGAAAGAAGGACATGGTATGTTGAGAAGCATGATAGATTTTGTGATAGTCGATGAAAGAATGAGAAAGCAAGTAGTGGACACTAGGGCATATCATGGAACAGGTATTGGCACAGATCACTATTTGGTAATGACAAGAGTTGGTGGTATGTTTAATGGCTGGCGGTACAGACCTAAAAAGTTTGCTACCGAATTAGAACGTATTAAAGTGGAAAGATTGAAAGATCAGCGCGTGAATTAGATGTACAAAAAGCAATTGAGTAAACGGCTAGATAAAATCTGGAGTGATGTAAATGAGGAAAGTGTGAGTGATGTATGGTCGGTATTTAAAATCAACGTAGTGAAATGTGCTGAAGAGGTATGCAGTTTGAGTAAAAAAAAAAGTAAGAAATGTGAGAAAGCTGACTGGTGGGATGATGAAACTCGAAGTATGGTTGAGAAAAAGAAAAAAGCATGGCTGGATATCCTAGCAATAGAAGCAACCAATAGAGCTAGTGGTGGTATGAATGAAGATAGTGTTAAAGAAATGAAGGACAAATATAGGTGTGTGAAAGCTAAAGTTAAGGAATGTATAGAGAGGAAGAAGAAAGAGAAAAAGAAGAAATGTGAGGAACAATTTAGCTTAAGTTTCCAAGACAATATAAAACTGTTTTGGAAACTCATGAAAAAAGCTCGGGGAAAAAACATTAATGCATCAATGAAAGTAATTAGGAATGAAAGAGGAGAAGTCAAGAATGAAGAAATAATGATACTTAAGTGCTGGAAGGATTATTTTGAGAGCTTATTTGAGAAATATGTGAGTGAAATAGAGTCAGAAAAGTGGATTGATATGCATGTGGGTCCAAGTGATGAAATTGGAGTGGATGAAATAATAAAAACGCTTAAAGGTATGAGGTTGAGGCAAGTCTGCTGAGTGTGATAAGGTGACGGCTGAAATGTTGAAGGCTGGCGATGGACTTACTGTAAAACTGCTGCATCGCCTTTTTAATTTGTGTTATAAACCGGGCCAGGTGCCAAATGACTGGACGAAGGCAGTGCTCATCCCAATTTAAAAAGGCAAAGGTTCGCGGCAGGAATGTCATAATTATTGCGGGATCAGCCTTCTTAGTGTTGTACGAAAAATGTATGCCAGAATATTGATTGACAGAGTAATAAATGTGACTAATGACAAGATATGGGATGTGCAAGCGGGATTTCGGAAGGGAATGGGATGTGCGGACCAAGTCTTTTCTTTGCGCTGCGTAACCGAAAAATGTCTGGCAAAATACCAGAAGGTATATTGCACGTTCATAGACTTGGAAAAGGCTTATGATAGAGTGGATCGAAAGGAATTATGGAAGGTGCTATCTGTGTATGGGGTGGACAATTTTATAATAAGAGCTCTGAAATCTCTGTATAGGGGTTCTAGAGCCTGTGTAAGGATTAACGGTGCCTATACAGAATGGTTCGATATCTCCAAAGGTGTCAGACAGGGCTGTGCAGCCTCGACCTGGTTGTTCAATTTATTCATGGATAGCTGCATGAATGATATAAGAGAAAGTGAATGCGGGATCGATATGGTAGGATTGCGTGCTAAGTGCCTCTTGTACGCCGATGATCAAGTCATTCTTATGTCCTCGGCAAATGAGTTGCCACAAATGATGGACTGCATGAACGAGAGCTTTAAAGCGAAGGGTATGAAATTAAATGCAAGAAAGACGAAAGTGATGGTGTTTGAGAAGGATGAAAGTGCGACTGAGTGTAATATTGCAATTGAAGATGAACATGTTGAACAAGTTGACGAATTTGTTTATTTGGGTAGCATGTTTACAAGAGATGGAAGATGTGAAGGAGATATTGAAAGGAGAGTGACTGTGGGAAACTGTGTGAATGGAGATCTGCACGGCCTTTAAGCATGCCGAAGGAGGCGCGACTGGCGGTTCATAATGGTGTAATTGTGCCCACGCTGATGTATGGTAGTGAGTGTTGGGTATGGCAGAAAAAGCATGAAAGCAGAATTAACGCAGTTGAAATGCGATCACTGCGTAGTATGTAAGAGGTTAGACTGATCGATAGAATTCCGAATACAGTAATACGAGAGCAATGTGGCCTGAAAGAAGATGTTGTGACAAGAATTGAGAAAGAAAGGCAGAGATGGTTTGGACACGTGGAGCGAATGAGTGAAGAAAGAATGACGCACCAAATATATGGGGCAAACGTGTATGGGCAAGCCGGTCGCGGCCGTCCTCGTAGGACATTCGTCGACCAAATTGGTGACATTCTGAAAAACGGCAAGATCCGAAGCTCCCGGAACCGGCGCGCATGTATGAAAAGAGTAATGAATGTAGACGAAGCGCGTGAGGTTTGTCAGGATAGAAGCAAGTGGCGTTTCTTAGTCTCTGCCTACTCCGACGGGAAAAAGGCGTGAGTATATGTATGTATGTATGACATTTGATTGTATGGGTTCTGCCTTTTTATCCTTATCCATCATACTAGACCTAGTACATATACCTCGAGCCGGAGTCATATCTGTTACTCTGTCGTGTTTAGTAACGTTGAAGCACATATCACATTTAAATTTGCTTTTTAATTGTACCTTTTTATCCAAAAACTGGGCTGAAGTAATATTCAGACAAGTAAAATGGAATTACGTTTTACATCCCATGCATTTTACTAACTCTCTCTAATCTTATTGTTACACTCGCGACAACTCATTTTGTATTATTACTTTTTTTACATACATACTAACATACATACAAAGACTGCCAAATACCTTACCCTGCCTTTTGGCTTCACCGTAGTTGGGTAAAAGTTACTTTGTTTTCCATATTGTTTGTAGAAACGACAATATTTGTGATTTTTGAATATGCGCGATATCTTAATAACTGCTGACAACATCTCGTTCAAAACAATATTCTTTTAATATTATTTTACAATTTGTCACTCTCTTACTTTATAAAAAAACAGTTTAATGAGGGGGGAACTCATTTTACCACTTTGACAGCGTCTATCTTTCAAACGTCTCACTTTAAGAAAAATGGTTTTAGGAACCTCAATAAAAATTTTAAAGATCTATCTAAAATACCCCGCTTGTATATAATAGATGAAAAAAGCTGATAAAAGCATGAGAATCGGTAATACCACACTACAAAGAGAATATCGTGGCATTTTCCTTAAAACACCGACAAACGTCATAATCAGAATAAATAGCCTTGACATGTTGACTGCCTCCGTGGTCCAGTGGATACGCTATCCACTATGCGACTGCTGATCGGAGGTCCTGGATTCGATTCCCGGGTCGGCCAAAAGTGTTACTGGATTTTACCGAATACTCAGTAGCAGCCCGGAGTCTGGTGATGTGCCCGGTAACGGCAATAGGCTCGCCCCCTATTACGTGGGACCTAAAAATTCATGGCTAAATGTGGGTGTAATCTGCCTACCCCTTCGGGGATACAGGCGTAAGACTATAAAAAAAATGTTGATATTATAGACAAAGCTTTGCCGTACTCAGAGAGCAGTGTGATATCCTTTGGCTGTAAATTAATATAAATCAAAGCTGTTAAAATTAAGACCATTTTGGTTAGTGCTATAGAAACAGAATATGCCTTTTTTACTTGATAAGCAAAACGTTTTGAATTTTTGTGTTCAATAGTATTAGTTTTTGAAATACTTTATGAATAGTTTTTATTTTACTTCTTCATTATCAAAATTGTATCACTTAATTTCTTTCGCAGATTTATTCATTACAAACTTATTTTTAATTATATTTTTTATTTATTTTGAGAAAAACCGTGGTGGCTTTAAGTAAGTGGATTCGAATGCCTCTAAATGTGTCATAGTTGCCCTCCAACGAGCCTCCGTTGTAAGGAAAACCTCATGTAATAGCGGCCATAGCCCAGTCATGGTGTACGTAACGGACTGCCGAGAAGATGGTCTCGGGTTCGATCCCTAGGTACCCCGGGCACACACCTCTAACTTTTATTACCTCTAACTTTTAAAAATGTTAATTATCACCCGCTTAATAATATGCCCGGTAGATGGCAATATTCCTACTACTCTGTTGGTTCATTGCCAATATTTTTGCGAGCTCGTGCCAAAACTTCTGTACAGAGATATCATTATCATCATACCAGCTTATAAATGTCCACAATCGGACATAGGCCGCCCAAGGCTCTCACACAGACCGATCTTGAGCAGATCTCATCCAACTGTTAGGTACAGTGAGTAAATAAAGGTAGATTTAGAGATGAAAATAATGAATTGGTGCCTACTTATATTTTCTATGCAAAATGTCTTAACGTCAAATGCAACAAAGTATGCAGTTTAAGTGATCTGTACCTTCATATGTTACACGATTTATCGAAGTCGATCGCTTGTATATTTATATGAATCTAAGTCTCTGTAGGTGTTTTTTTTCATGAATAACATTACGATATCGTCAATAAAAATGAGTGAGTAAAAACAAAGTGAATCATGTTTGTTAAATAAAGGAGTAAAGTCTAGTATGTCTGACAATGTTTGTTTTAAACATGTACAGTATATGATTCAATTATAAATTGATTAATAGCTCTGATGTGCAAATTCTAATTGGTCTGAATGTTCGAGTAGATTAACATATTATTAACATAATTGAATAGATTAAAATAAAACATTGGTACATCATTTATTTCTGCTTTATCATTTTGTTGGCGCTTTAATTTTGTAAGTAATAACTGTGTGTGTAACACGAAGCCAGTAGATTACATTCGACGACTGTACATTTAATATTTGCTTTACGGCTTATCTTTTATAATGAAATTATCTATAATTATAATATTGTGACGGCCGGTGTCATGTCAAACCGTCGTCACGAAACACAATAATTAGCAAAGAGGTTTGAAGACAAATTCATTATTTTGAAATGAGTTTTTAGTTCGATGACGTATACACTCTGTATCAAGTGTTCGCCAAATTCACCAGTCATTGACAACAAGGCGATGGCCGTGCGGATAAGGCATCCCGATCACGTTCTGATGGCGTGGGTTCAAATCCCAGTCATAACAGTTATGTGGATTTTGGTTTTTATGAAATTTGGAAAATGTTTATGAATATTTAAAAGATTATTTAAATATTTCGAATAAAAATTAGAAAATTCTAGAAACTTCAGGAAGGAATGGAAAGGTTAAAAAGAGACAGGAGATGGAAACACAAATTTAAATATTTCGAATAAAGATTAGAAAATTCTAGAAACTTCAAGAAGGAATGGAAAGGTTAAAAAGAGACAGGAGATGGAAAAACAATTGAATAACGAAAAGACAATCGAAATTAGTAGATCTAGAACATTCTTAGGGGTATATAAGGCGGTGTAGACGCGCTAAGCGCCAGTTTAAGTTGAAAAGTGGTAAGGTGAAGAAGAAGAAGGAAGAAGTAGAAGGAAGAAAGAAGAAGTAGTAAAAAGTGAAAAGTGAAAGTATAGTGCAGTAAAGTGCAGTGAAGTGCAGTGAAAAGTGCAGTGCAAAAGACGCTAGTGTTGGTGCTGTCTGCGTCGAAATTAAACGGCGTGTCGTGTGTGAAGTAGAATAAAGTGTCATCAGTGCTACTCGGTGTTTCCTTCCAATCCTGTTACCCCGTCCGTAACAACTGGTGTCAGAAGTGGGATTGGAAGGATTAAGGATGCCAGTCATGCCAAGGGAAGGGCCTACGACACGTGCGAGGGCTGCCGCTCAAGAACAAGGCGACTCTAATCCAGAAGTTGTGGGCAGGGAAGCTCCTTCGCAAGGAGGTGGCTACGAAGGAGGGGTATTTACGTCCGCAAGCGCAGCTAACCCGCTATCTCTGGCAGACCTTGCTGCACTATTCCAACAGTCGCTTCAGGAAAACTCGCAGCGACTCGAATCTCGACTCGACGAAAACTCGCAGCAGCTTCAGGAAAACTCGCAGCGACTCGAATCTCGACTCGACGAAAACTCGCAGCAGCTCCAGCAAAACTCGCAGCGACTCGAATCTCAACTCGAGCAAAACTCGCAGCAGCTACAATCTCAGCTTAGCGAGATGATGGAGAGCCAGAATGAGATACGCCGTTATATATCCGAGAACGAACGTAAGATCGCCGAGATGGAGATGCGTATCGGTGAAGTGCAATCTCGCGTGGTTACTATAGAGGAAGAGGTGCAGTCCCGCATGGCGTCAGTATCAGAAGAGATACACACCCGCATAGCTACGATAGAGGAGGAGTTAAAGAAGATGAAGTCCAACAGCCCTTCGGTTTCTATCAACTCATCAAGTTCTGGTGGTTATTTAAAAGTACCATTATTCGATGGAAACACTTCCTGGGAGGCCTACAGAATACAGTTCGAAGCCGCCTCTATAAGCAACGGTTGGGATATCGACCAGGCCAAGTTTGCACTCATCCTGGCGTTGCGTGGAGAAGCATTGTCGGTGCTTGAGGCCGTGGGAAAGGACGCTACTTACGTTCAGCTGTTTGAGGCTCTAGAATCCAGATTTGGAGACGAGCACTTAGAATATGTGTTTCGAGCCAAGTTACGCAACCGCCGTCAGTATCCGAACGAATCCTTGCAGCAGTGGGCGATGGAAGTGACGAAGATGGTACGAAAAGCTTATCAGTCGGCACCCCTGGAACAAGTTCAAAGCATGCGACTCCAGGCGTTTATCGACGGAATTTATGACGATGAGGTCAGAACTGCTGTGCGCTTGAAACACCACAGCAACATTAAAGACGCATTAGCACATGCTTTAGAAGTCGAGGCTGTTCAACAAGAAGTGACGAGTGATCGAGATAGAGTTATTGCAGCAGAAGAAAGAACTGGTCGAAGATCTTTTGTCCTAAAGTGTTATAACTGTAGAGAGCCCGGACATTTAAGGCGTAGTTGTCCGAAACATGTAGCAGAAAGGCGTCAGATTGACGCTAGTGTTCAAGTGTTGAAAGATGATCAGGAAGCGATTACATCCAGGACTTCGATGCAAGCGCTGATCAGAAGACGGAAAGCTCCGAAAGTTCGTATTCGACAACGCACGGATGGAAACGGTTTAACTATCGATGGAACAGTCAATGGCGTTACCTGTTTACTGACCCTGGACACCGGTGCGACACGAACGGTTATAGGAACTCGTTTGGTAAGAAAGAACGGCAAAATTCTAACACCGTCAACTACACCTCGATTGACAACGGCTACCGGCCAGTATATCCCAGTTAAAGGCGAACAGATGGTGGCTATAATAATCGGTGACAACCTATACTGGCAACGAGCGGTGATTGCAGACATCGTAGACGATTGTATTGTTGGGCTGGATTTCTTTAGAGATCATCAGTGCAGATTAGACATTAAAAGTGGTATACTTAAGTGTGGAGATGTGGAAATTCCAATGAAAGGTGGTAGCATGGGGAAAGTTTTGTGCCTCAAAGAAAGCAAATTTACACATAGATCACAAGCTTCTATAGCTACGAAGTTTAATCATTTGGTCCATGTCGATAGGAGAGCGGTGTATTATAGGTCTAAGGATGCGCGGGACGCGCATGTCTTAGAGGGGGGTAGTGTGACGGCCGGTGTCATGTCAAACCGTCGTCACGAAACACAATAATTAGCAAAGAGGTTTGAAGACAAATTCATTATTTTGAAATGAGTTTTTAGTTTGATGACGTATACACTCTGTATCAAGTGTTCGCCAAATTCACCAGTCATTGACAACAAGGCGATGGCCGTGCGGATAAGGCATCCCGATCACGTTTTGATGGCGTGGGTTCAAATCCCAGTCATAACAGTTATGTGGATTTTGGTTTTTATGAAATTTGGAAAATGTTTATGAATATTTAAAAGATTATTTAAATATTTCGAATAAAAATTAGAAAATTCTAGAAACTTCAGGAAGGAATGGAAAGGTTAAAAAGAGACAGGAGATGGAAACACAAATTTAAATATTTCGAATAAAGATTAGAAAATTCTAGAAACTTCAAGAAGGAATGGAAAGGTTAAAAAGAGACAGGAGATGGAAAAACAATTGAATAACGAAAAGACAATCGAAATTAGTAGATCTAGAACATTCTTAGGGGTATATAAGGCGGTGTAGACGCGCTAAGCGCCAGTTTAAGTTGAAAAGTGGTAAAGTGAAGAAGAAGAAGGAAGAAGTAGAAGGAAGAAAGAAGAAGTAGTAAAAAGTGAAAAGTGAAAGTATAGTGCAGTAAAGTGCAGTGAAGTGCAGTGAAGTGCAGTGAAAAGTGCAGTGCAAAAGACGCTAGTGTTGGTGCTGTCTGCGTCGAAATTAAACGGCGTGTCGTGTGTGAAGTGGAATAAAGTGTCATCAGTGCTACTCGGTGTTTCCTTCCAATCCTGTTACCCCGTCCGTAACAATATATAGATTATTATTATCATCTATAAAGTATCAGCAAATAGCAAATTTCGTGCTTAATCTTTACAAATTGGAGAATATCAATAAATTAAACTAAAATAAAGAAGGACTAAAGATGATCCCTTCGCAGCACCTACTTTGACCAGCCCATGTGAATATGTTCGGTGACATCAATTCACGGACTCCTTTTACACAAACATCATGTAAAAAAAATGCAGAGCGTAATAAAATTAGAACCTTGAAATTTTGGTGCTCAGTTTCATGATCGATGTATCGTTAACAACAGAGTCAAAAGTTTTGGTACAGTCAGTCAGAAGCTGACCATGTGTTTTTGTTAAGTATTATAAATTTCACTATGGGGAGACAATCTATATGGACAGGTTAGACGAAGATACCTAGCTCCCACTATAGGTATGCCTGGCATCCTGCTGTCTTATACGAGGACACTGTTAAGTTATATTTGATTAGTAACTGTGTCAACCGCACGAACCTAACATTGCACATGATGAGATAATACGGTACGGGAAATGGAAATGCTGATGCTGTATTGAACCACTTAATAGTACTATCCTCATCCTGACGGAACATGAAGAAACATCCTTTATATTTTGTTATATAGAAGTAGTATTGGTTCCAGGAAGATACCTGACTTGCAGTATTACGCTGACTATTCTTCGACACGTGTTTCACCTCTGCACAAGACATCCTCAGGAGCGATGGGCAACGACTGAGCCAGGGCTCAGTCAGTGCAGGTATCTCCCTGGAACCCATACCATTAATATATATTACCCTTATTCTTTCAGAGGAGTTCGGTATTGTCAACCCTTTTCTATTGCAATAGTTGGGGTGGTAAATTTGAGGGTGCGTGGTTGGTTTCTCTTTCCTTCCATTCGGTGATATATTTTTTTAATTATTTTAAGGCACTTTCGATGTTTTAAACAGTATCCAAGTAAAAAACTACAGCCAGACAGACAAAAAAGATGGCTTGGTATTGTGAAATATATATTAATTTGGAAACAAAGTTATTTTTAAATAGTTATACATTTAGAATAAAACACACATAAATAGTCTTAATTCATTTCATAGACATCATCTTAAGACTTCACTTAAAAAGTGCAGACTTCTGATTAAATAATAAAAAAATGTGATGAATAAGACAATATCGACTAAAATTCATGCGCCATAAAACATCAAACAAGCAAAATTTGCTGAAATCAAAAATTTCCACTAAGTATTACAACAATCCGTGTGGACAGCTTGGCGACGGAATAAGAATACGAAATGTCACCACCCCATATCATCCCATGGGTGTCCTAAGAGCCGACAGAGGGAGCATATTATGCAGAGAACAACACTGTAAGAGAGGGGAATCTTGATACAAACCCTATACCAACCCGTTTGGCCAGCGTGGTATAGAGGCCAATTCCTCCTTTCAAAGGAGAGGCCTAGACCAGCAGTGGACTGTTAAAGGCTGATGATGATGATGATTACAACAAATAATGTTTTATCTAGTATAAATATCGTTCTACATCTGGTCCTATTGATTAGTTGCATTAAAACATCAAAATCTTTCTACAACTGAATAACGATAACCAGATATGTTGTGATATTGCCCAAAATCTGAAACGAAGAAAATACAACTTTAAACAAAATTAAACTGGTAAAAGTACTTAAAAACCGGTAAAAATCAAAAATTGAATAGGATCTTTTAAGTTGAATAATTCTACTTTAACAAATTTACAGATCGTTACATTTATTACTGGGATCATTAAACTAATATATTGTGTCCTACTAAACTGTACATAATATATGAGCAATATTTACCGCAGCTATAAGCGTCCTATTTATAGTGAAAAGTTGTAGAGGTGAATATGTCACTTGATTTAGAATGAGATGACGGTAGAACAGCTTGAGCTCAAAACTGGCGACCAAATCTTCTGAGGGTGTGTAGCGCCTTATCTGATTGATCAGGTCTTTTGTCACGTCCATCTGAAATAAAAATTGATATCCTTAGCAATACATTATTTGTTATTTATCACCTTTAGCGATTGTTTTCAAATCGTTTCTTTGTTTCTAACCAGAGAACCACATTTTAATACTGCTCGTACTAATTTAACCTTTAGGTAACTATGTTTATAAATTCAACAATATTCTGGATGCATACGACATAAAAACAAATAAACTGTCTGAATTTCATGTTTCTAGCTTAAGTTGTAGGCTCTGCAAAGATATAACAATTAGGACTTGTCTTTTGGTATATAAATTAAATATTATAATAATCTACAGATGGCTTATCTAAAACCATCTATATTTATTTTTGTACTGACTTGAAAAACTAAAGTTGGTTTATATTACTTATATGAAAAGTAACAACTAGAAAATACTCACCTCTTCACAAGTGCGGTGACAAGGTTCGACGATCAAAAGAAGTTTACTAAAATGAAAAATAGCCCAAAGAACTTGGTGCGGTGTATTGGAATGATCATCTTGCGCACTATGGACTGAAATAAAGATATAGTATTAGGTTCCAACGAAATCCAATGTCCTTAATAAAATATTGCAATCTTAAAATCCAAAGTCAATGAATAAAAAGTAATCAACGTAGAAAAAATAAATTAACAGCTAATAAGATCAACATACACAACCCGCTGATAAGATGATATGGTGTGATGACCAGTTGTAGCAGGATGGTTATAAGCATCACTACTAATGTGAGGCCATTGCTATCATTCAATATTCTCGTTACGTCGGTCAACGAACAGTAGAGCAATCCCAATTCACGAATTTTGGCGGCATTTGCTTTTTCCTCTTGTAGAAGAAAAACATATAATATTAGTGAATAGAGCAATCTCAATTTACATAATTATTTTGAATATGTTTTTTTTTTGTCTTGCAGAACAAAACACATTAATATTATTTTTTTTATGCTGAACCAGAAAATATTGTTTTGTAACCAGATTGATAGGTAAATATGTACATATTTGAAACCTGCCAAAGTAAAACGTGAGTATAAAATAAAATTATTTTCATAAATCAGCTATTTTAAAGAGTCCCTGGTTTGTTAACAGCTCCTTAAGTAGACGAACTTGTGTTACTGCAATGAGACTGCTATCTGGACATATACCATCAAGAAAGTTTAAGCGTCTTATAGGTCTAGCATCATCTTCTAGTTGTGAACAGTGTGACGTTGTCGAGGACGTATACCACATTTTGATGGAATGTGTTCGAAACGACAGTATACGGATGAGGCTATGTTTTGATAGTGATGTCGGCGCATGTAATAGTGTTTTGGCCGCTCCCATGTCAAGAGACGCCAAGACACAATACAAACTATCTCATTTTGCTTTGTAATATAATTATCTTTGTGTGTAAAATGTAAGTAGATAGAAAAATGAAGCGTCATCGTCACCAATGACGAAGCACCGTAAATAAATTATTTAAAAAATATCAGCTATTCGACTCGATGCTAGGGTTCGTGTCTCGAAGTCCCGGGACATTTTGTAATTTTTTTTGTCTCCCATGTTTTTCCAGACGAAACTCAAATTGACGAAATTTTATTGTATCGTAACTATTTTCATTTTTTTAAATTCATTGTCACGTGGCACACGCGGTGCTAAATGGCGAGATGAATTTTATCCATAGATAATAACAGAAATTAACTTTATTCTGAAAAGAGTCAAAGGCCCAGGAAGTCCCGGAACGTTGAACGTCGGCTGTCTCGCGTCCCGACTTTGAAAATGTCGAGACTTCCCAAACCCTAGTCAATTCTTCCTCTAGGTACAAAACTACAGGAATTTCTGAGAAGTACTACGGGATCAGCGCTCTAAACAATCAATAAATTTAAAAATATGCCATTATGATTATACGAGAACTGTTTAGATCCTTACCTGTTCGAACAACACTGGCCACACGTGAACGCGATCTGTTTGTTAGTTGACTAAACGCATCTGTACAACAGCTTTTCTGGATTAATAATAAATTAGGATGCGAAGCTGATCTCGAATAATCTGGGGCTGTTGAAATATGTGTTAAATGATGAAGATATATGTAGATAAAGTCAATTACCATTTTATAAATGATTACCTAAATGATAATTGAAAGCGACCTATAATTGAAACCTAGCGGAGATGCCAACATACTGCTATACAGAAGGTATTGGTTTCAAATCCACATCGCGCACCTTTAGTAGCTCTATATGCGTATTAAATTGTTAATTATATCGCTCCTTCGTGCCTCGGTAAGAACGTTACAACATCTGTCCCGGCTGTCATGAAGATCTTTGACAATCTTATGGTGAGCCAGTATGGCTCCAGTGTCTAAATCCTGGAATATTTCTTTAGGGTGCAGATGTCAGACGACAGTCGCTCTGTGGGAAAGCTAATATTCAACCTAATCTGACTAGACTAGTAAGTGGATCCCGGGGTACAACCGTGATCACGCAAGAATTATTGATAAAACTATATTGATGATTAAAATCAGAATAATAATAATGATATTCTACCACATACACACATAGAGGATTCGGATCCCGATCATATTTCAGTCCCAAAATTTTCGGGATTAAATTCAATGAATCCCGGGATTTTCGGGACTAATAAATGTTTTATATAAGTCAATAAAAATGTGCGTGAAACGAAACGCACGTACTTTCATTTGACGTTAAACGTCAAAATTTGCCGGCCATCTTGTTTACACAGCTGAAGGCCAATTCTGGTAATTATATTTGTTCAAATTCCAATATCGATCTAGTCTCGGCGTCATAAATGGTATTCTCGTAACTTAACTGACACTTGAATGAGATCGGGACTACATCGAAAGTTGAACCAAGTGTGAACTAGTGTGAACGGTATTCTGCTAATTATTAGTAGAGCAGGTAAGGTATTTCTAGTTTTTTCACAATGATACCATCGTACATAATATAACCACATGAGTAAATAAACCGAACAGAGAAACAGCTTCTTATGAGCTTGTAAATTTGTTACCTATTTTGGTAGGGTTGTCACAATAGGTTAAGACAAATCGCTTGTTCGGTATACGACATATTCTGGAATGGACAGATTCGTGATTCGGCAGATTCCCAACTCGACAGATTCGTGAATTGGGCAGATTCTTGGACTCGACCGATTCGCTATACGGCAGAAGTACAGTTGTAAATAAAATAGCGAGTGGAACCAAAAAAGCATGCACCTGATACTTTTAAAAAGCACGGAATAAAAATATACATTTGTTACCAAGGACACGACGTGATGACGTGATTTATTTGACATTCCCAACGATACCACTAATAGTGTTGAATATTTTTCTGGTAATATTTATGATCTATTTTGCTAATAAACATAGGAATCGCCTTTAGCTATTATGTGCCACTAGTTTTACCACGGGGATAGGTATCTAAAATAAGTTTAAAAAGAAATTGTGTAAGACAAATTCATGTCTACAAAACAAATGACTATAAAATGATCAACCATCGATAGGGCTTACAAAAAACAGGTGCATGCGATTTTCGACCTTATTGACAATTCATGATAAACTTCTTTTTGGTATTTTCTTGCTTTCTGACATTGGTACGTTATTAAAATTATAAATTCTGAGTTACGTCAATAAGGTCGAAAATCGCATGCACCTGATTTTTGTAATCCCTATCGATGGCTGATAACTTTCTGATAGTCATTGGTTTTGTAAACGTTAATTGCTTTTATACAATTTCACAACTAATGAGTTCACGAGGATCCTCTGGGGGATCTGGCTAGGAGATCCTGGTGGACAACATGCAAACATGTCAAGTATTTCGTTGCCAGCATTGACAATATTTATTTCAAGATCGAAATATTCGCGAAACTTTTGCTCGACAAGGAACCAATATATTTACTTACCGAAATTTTATTACTTAGTTGTATATTAATTTTAATTTGGCATGTAAACGTATTGGCATCCAATAACCATTCCTATTAATGTATTTTCCCATACAATGGCAAAATTCATGTTTTTGTTTTTGAGTTTTTGACATTACCTCTAAGATCAACAAGAGATTATAAATTGATTATATCGAAATTATACTATAAGGAGATTAAGTGGAGCAGAATACCAATTGTGAGTCAATTCAAAATTAAATCGCAGTTCAGTCAAAATTCAGTGTCAGTGTCTGTTAAATACGAGAATTGGCCTTCAGATTGCGTTTGACGATTCCTCCAACTTCCATCGAGCCTGAACGCGCGTTTTTCGCTGCTTCATATTTGTGCAACAAATTAAGATGTATGCTTTCGGATGAGACGTTGGATGCGTTGTTATTTCTTAGATTTTATTTTCGTAGCTTAAATAAGTAGGTAAATTATAGTTTTTGGTCTATTTGATTTAAAATATGAGTCCTATTACATTGATCTCTTTCGACAAATTTTAAGAAGTTGATTTTTTTAAGTTTATTGTAAAATAAAATAAACTAATTAATAATTTTTAAACTATTTTATAAGGGCCTAGTTTGTTAATTTTATTAGAAGAAATTATAATTATGTTTTGTTTTTGAAGATTTAAGTAAAGATTTAAAATAAAAGGTTGATTTTGATATGTTTTACTTTCTTTTTGCTACCACTTTCTATTACCAATTCAATCCCGGGACTATCCCGGGATCCCGGTATTAACTGTTGATAATCCCGAAATCCCGGGACTAGAAAAATTGACCGGGATCGAATCCTCTATACACACATCACCATCTATTCCCAAGCTAAGCAGAGCTTGTGTTATGGGTACTAGATAATGGATAAAGATACATAATTATATACTTTTTTTTGTTAATACATACATATTATACATAGAAACACCCAGACCAAGACAAACATCCATGTTCATGCACACAAATGTTTGACTTGAGCGGGAATCGAACGCGCGACCTTCGGCGTAGTAGTCGCTTACACTCCCGCTGCGCCAACCGGTCGTCATACAGAATACAAATATATCGTAAAATTCTGTTTGGTAAATCAGGAATTCGTTTCTAATGACAAATTATTCATGCTGACAAGTGCTCACTAAATCAATTAATAATCATGTTAAATTAATATTGTCAAACATACAAAAATTAAAAAAAGAAAATAAAGTATATAGCCACGTTAAGTATTTCATTTTGAAATAATACGAAACACAATCAAATTATTGTACGCAAATAACAATATAAGGTAAATAAGATGGGAAAAAGAAAAGTAGAACAAGGAATGACTTACAATCGCTGTATAATTTTTGAAGAAGTTTCCTCAAATGTAGATTCAGTAGCCGAAAAGAAGGCAGTACCCACAAGACCATTTGGTTAAATAGCAGCACATAGAACATCATAGTTGTACAACATACAAGATAGAAAAAGTAGAGAAGTGACATTATTACTGGAAATAAACTACCATTATTAATACACATATATCTGCCTTAAAATAATTTCGTATTGTGTCTATCTGAAGAATAGAATAAATATTAATCGCGATGACTCTCGATTTGTATTGCATTTGAATATGAAAGTCATGTACCAAAATTTGACAATGTATAAAACATTACGAACACGAAACTTCTAATGGCGCTGATACACCTGGCTCGCATTATCTTGTAACAGAACAGCAAACATTCGCCGTTTTCTGTTTTGTCGAACCGAAGATTTTCACGATCATTCTAGCGAACACTCTACATTCAAATAGTGCGTAGAATATAGAAAAAACATAGAAATCGCACTACAACAGCAGTTTTACCCAATATGTTTACTTCAGTTTCACTTACGAATTATTTCTAGAGTAAGAGTAAGATACATAAACAAATGACATTTCTAAATAATAAAACGCAGATTTTAATTTGAACGGGTTTAATTAATCACACAAGTGTCCTACGTTCAAATGAATATATCGATATATATTCGATATATATCGAGAGATTATCAACATTCTGTTGAAATTAATTCTGAGTAAACCAAATCTAAGGATCTATTGTAAACATTATCGATATTTTATTGATATTTATTCTAAGTCCATCACTAAGTCAAGTTAAAATTAGTGACAAACTACAAAGATTCTTCCCTAGAATAAAATCATAAGTGAAGTAAATATATTGGGTTCAACCGCCATTGCAGCGCGAATTCTGTATAATCCATATTCTAAGGCTCGCCTGAATGTTCGCTCGCTAAAACACACTCATTTGTTTTTTAACATTTTCGCGAGAATGCTCAAGTGTATCAGCGCCATAAGGTTTCAACTGAGTTCATAGTGTTTGAACGCATTTTATACGTTTAGCAAATGTGTTAATGTTTGAATTGTGTTATCTTATGACCAAAACGAGAAAGGATATTTAAATTACATATATGTGTACAATTTTCACAAGATTAGTTATGAGCCGTATTTGCCTTTTTTTTAATAATAACTCTTCATGAAAAACATTCTTACCATCATGTCCTTTGGTATAAACTGTGTAATTAAGTATGATAAATTGGGAGCCTAAAGTTACAACTGACACTGTGACAGTATAAATGACTATTATGTTGTTGTTTCGAGCAATCGAGTGCGTATTTTGACAGAAATTGCTCAGTTTGTGGTTTATCTGAAAATAAATTTCTTGTTTGATAATCGTTCAGGTAAAGCAATTTTCAGCAAACAGAACGGCAAAACATGGCAGACTAGTTATAGTCTGCACGTTCAAAACGCCATAAAACAGTTATGTTTTATGGCGTCTAATACAATTTTATTATTTAGTCAATATTATTAAAACTTTGATATTCATTGTAAGCCTCTATTGTATTCATTCTATAATATCTGGCTTATTATGGACAAAAATTGTTTGAATAACAAAAAGAAATGATGTCAATAATAACAATGACATGCTTAATTATTATGAGTACCAATGAAGTGATAAAAATATGATACTGACCAAAACATGTAAAGGGGCACATTATTGCAAAACACATGTAATTTTTTTAATCAGAATGACTATAGAAATTTTGACATTTATGTCACCACACTAGTAGTCTAACCTCCATAAGTTATTTGTTTTATTCGTACCTGTTTCACCATAGCTATACAATGGATCATTTGCCGCATTCTGTCCATGCCTGTGTAAGCGGTTATCAAGTTCATCAATGATACAACGAGCAAATCTAACATCGATAAAACTAAATTTGCATTTGTATTTTTTGTGAGTAAAGTGGCATCCTCATTATTGAGATCACTTGTTAATGATATAGTTGATAATATTACTGAAAATAAAGAAATTAATTATCCGTAGTACTTGATAAGTGCAAGGCATTTAAAATATGTATATCATTATCATTTCAGGCTAGAGGCGTCCTCTGCTGGAAATAGGCAAGGTTCTCAACACAGAAGATCGATTTTCAGACGTTTATATCCTACCGCTTCCCGCCAACATAACCAGATGGCCGGTCTGGCCTACCCCTGCTGCGTCGAAGTCTAACATGTATATGAGGTAAAAGAAAATAATCACAAGAAAACCAGTAGACCAACTCAAATTCATATTGCAGACGATAAAATGTATGTTCAGCTGGAGTCCATCTATGGGCAAGGCTTGTGCATGAAACAAGATGCTTCTCACTGAATGTTAGACATTACTGAATCAATCAATTTAACTAAAACCATATGCATTCATAGGCATTACACAAAAGTTATTCTCTGTGCTGAAGCTTAAACCTTCAGTACTTAGTGCAAAGTAATCTACACGTCATCCAAGGACGTATTGTACATGTAAATCAATAATTAAAGTGTCTGTCTGTGATTTCAAAATAACTATGTTTCTTTGAGTGCATATAGTAAGTTTACAAGACACCAAGTTAAAAACACCCTATTTAAAATTATGGTCTGTCTGTCTTTCTATTTATCGGTTATCTCTGAGATGACTGAACTCATTGAGATGGCTTACATTGGGACAAAAGAGGATTTTCTAGGGCAATATATTGGCTTTAATTTGACCTAGTAGTTAATATTGTCAAATGTAAAATATCTTGAGTGTCTTCTAAACGATATACTTACCATAGATAATAACGATTATTTGTCCGTAGTAATAGTAGGGCCGCGAAACGTGGGTACGCCATTCATTGCGCACCTTTTCACCACTGATGGGCGCTATGCCTAATACTCTTGAGACGCGGAGGACGAAACTTAACGGTCCAGAAACATAGCATTCAGTTTCAAGGTTTGTGTTGGGTGCCATTTATTAATACCAGAGGTCCACGAAAACTCAATTTAGAAAATATCTGAAAGTATTTTTCTTTAAATAAATATGTTGATTATTATTGAAAGTATATAAATACATTTAACAAATTTATTCCAAAACAGAGATACAAACAAACGTTTAAATTATCAAACGACTGTAAGAAATCAGTCAAACAATTTTGAATACATTCATGCTTAGTCGTACGAGTGATTAAATTCAATTTAGTAGCAGTCTACAAAATGACACAAATATATGACTATAAATTAATATAGGATTTGTTATTAATGATTTTTTTTGTGTTTAGATAGTGACTACAAAGCATTAATAAAACGCCTTTGTAAAAACGCTTAGGTAAACTTTACACACACAGTCACAGTGTGTATTTTATATGTAATAGGTGGTAAACGAGTAGACAGATTGCCTGATGGTATGCAATTATCGCCCATGAAGACATCCAACACCAGAGGAGACAGAAAGGCGTTACTGGTCAGAATGGGAAATGTAATAGGAGGAGGAGGGGAATGAAGTAGATTAAAAAGTAGATGAGATCGTCAGCACTCCCACTCATCGAACGAGACACAAACTTTAGATACTGTTACTTTTCGTCAATTTTCTGTGTTAAGCTGGTACTTCTCCGGTCAAACCGGCCTATTCATTCGGAATGCAGTAAAGCTATATCTACTGCCTCTACATTCCAAATAGCACGATTTTGGGCGTATATGTACATTTAAATAAGCATGTATCATAACGGCTTTGGTCCCACTCAACAATTAACTTGTGGTTTAAATTTAACATTAAAACGGGTTGTAATTGCGCTTGCCAGTACCTAACGACTTCGAGATTTCATTTGGTATTTTGCCTGTTTTATTTAGATTATTTACTTCAGAAACAAATCTAATAAGGCCTTATTACAAAACAAGGTCTAGATATAATACTAGGCTTAGACCTTGATGTAGAATGTAAAAAAATAGTTTTTGACGAAGATAGTCACTTATTTTTATTTGACTTTTGTTCTAAAGAATTTTAGTGTCAATATTTATACAAAAATGGGTCCACAGTACACGTATAATCAATTTTACGCAGGTAGTTGTAGTTTGAAAGCTTTGATTTAGGCCGTGTTTAGTAATAAGGCGGATAGAGATTAAGCCATTTAAACAAATTACAAGTAATCTAAGTATTTTTGCCTGGAGATACGTGTCAAGAAGTTACCTCAGTTATCTTTCGCGAAATCAGACGTGAACCATAGATAATTCTTGTTATTGATGTATTATGAGTTCGTATTAGAGATGACTAGAGGACGCCAGCAACTACGCCTGCATTTTTTTAAATTTACCCGTTTTGGCCGATCCCGTGGGAATTTCGGGAAATTCCTTCTTAGTGCACCCCTACGGTCCCCAAGGAACATACATGCCAAATTTCAGCTTCCTGCGCCCAATAGTTTCGGCTGCAGCGTGTCTGTCAGCCAGTCAGTAACGCAAGGATTTTATATATTAAGATTATGCAGTGTAGAGTATTGGATAGTTTCTATTTTTTTATATATATTTATTAGCTACTGCTTAGTTACTCGTTCCATGTGGAAAAACGATACGATCAGTCAACTATTACTAGTTCGCCTTATTATTAATTGTCCTTTGTACTCGCTTTGTAAACACAAATTGAACAAATATTCCAACAATTACAGCGCATATTTCAATAGTAATATATGGAACTTTTAGTTAGGGGCATGATATATGAATGGACATGGCAGCTGATGGTATTAACCTGATATAGTTATAAATTATTTTATATGTACCTACCAATTTGTATGTCTTGTCATCGCCATTACAAATACTTTTACCAGCGCAAAAAATCTAGGTAATACATAGAGCAGCAAGCAGGAAACACGTTATTCAAATGCAGTTTAAGAATAGCGAGACTTGACTTGCCGTTCGTAACAGATCGGCAAAGTTAAGCAACGCTTGCGCAGGTCGCCACTTGGATGGGTGAACGTGTGTGGTATTTACGTCTGAGCGGTACCGTGCTTTGGAGGACACGTAAAGCTGTCGGTCTCGGTTTCTTGTCGTAGGATAGGGATCGTTAGGCCATTTCGGAGGCCTTCGGGCGGTCTGAAAACTCCGAGACTAAAGTTGGCCACACACTCACACGATAAACAAAAACAAACAAACTTTAAGAATTTCACAAGTGTAATGGTTAGGTCAGAATAATGTAGACGAGTATGGCGCTCTATACTCAATAGTGTCCGTCAGCTACCTCCACTCGAGATATTGAATGAAGATTCATTTAGCTAATATTGCATAGTCGAAATATCAACCTTATATTAGTTACTAAAATACAAAAAAAAAACAATTGAAAATGTAAATGACTGACAGTGGAAAGTATACCACGTAATATTTCCATTAAAGATTCATATCACAAACAACTAAATTATATTTTTTTGGGCTCAAGTACAGTTGTAGAATAAACTTATCGGTCAGCCAGCTTGCTGGCGATTTACCGACATTGCATATAAAACAAAAATATTATGTTTCTGTTCCATAAATTGTTATTATTGTTTGGAGTCCCAGCAGGCTCGGTTCATAGTTTTATGTCGCTATATGATTTTGTAGGGTATAGGATTTTTTTCCCATAGGATCTTTACCTTGTTGTGGTGGAGGGGCTCAGTAACCGTGGTTAGGTCACCCACGGTGAAGCTAAGCGAGATCCCGGGAGTGGACGCTCCGTGTGGGCTTGACGGAAGCCTGCGCATGATGCGTCAAATGGTGCGGGTGCGAGGGACAGTTCTTCTGTCCCTCGCAGTCAGGCGCGGTCGCGGGAGGAGAGGCATGTCGGTGTTGCGTTGCCGCGCACCCTATCTCCCACGACCAAATGGGGGCGCACCATTGTTGCGTCGCGGTGCGGCCGCAGAGGAAGAGGAGATGCGGTGTTGCGGTCCCGTCCCCCCTATCCACTGCGGCTGCTGGGTGTTTTGACGGTGGAGCCCATCCGCCGCCAAGGGGGATTTGTTCGGGGCCCGCCTGACCATCTGGCGGGCCAATGCCCGTCGGGGGGTAGCGAGGAATGTTTCGGTGATACCCGACCCTCCGACACACGGGTACATGAGGAACACGGGTTGATTTTTAGTCAGTAAGAGTCTCTCAGTCCCTTTCGCCCTTCCCCCGGGGCGGAGGTACTCGATGAGGATTTTGCAACCCAACAGCAAAAAAAAGGTATAGGATTTTTTTGGAAACTTAAGACATTGCTTGTTTTATCATAACTTTTATTCATTTATTACATTAATTAAACCTATATTGAAGACCAAAAGGAATATGAATAGCATGTCAAACCTTAGTTTGACATGCTATTCGTATGCAGTTATGTAATGAAATCATCATCATCCTCTTAGCGTTATCCCAGTTTCAATCTGGGGTCCGCTGTCTAGTCTAACCGGATTTGGCTGAATATTAGCTATTCTACAGAGCGACTGCCTGTCTGACCTGCGCAACCCGAAGGGATAGCGATATTCCATGGTTTAGACTAGTGTCAGTTTATTAAGAAGGTACTGACGCCCTGTAACGACTGTCAAAGATCTTCATGACAACCGAGACCGACGGCTTAACGTGCTCTCCGAGGCACGGGAGAAGTGATAATTAACAATTCAATACGCACATTACTCCGAAAAGTCATTGGTGCGCGCCGTGGATTCGAATCCGATACTCTCTGCATGGCAGTCTGTTGGTATATCCACTCGGCTATCGCTGCCTTATGTAATGAAATGAAATATATTTTATTTGCAGAAAATGTGGTACAGATTCAGGTGTTACAGTAATATGGTATAGTTTCGTCACATTTAACCTTTTCGGCATGCAAAAGATATGAAATAATCAGTACTAAGTTTTTAAGTTTTCATGCGTTGATACATACATATATATATATATATATATATATATATATAAACTTAGTACTGATTATTTACGAGAAATGCGTGAACGGAAAAGACGGATAAATAAAAATGTATAAAAAATATGACATACTTCCTAAGTTGCTTTCGTAGTAGGTAGTAAGGTAGATTTTAATATATCACATTTATTATGTTCAATCAACGATCAACTGTCAATTATCTTCTTATTCATCTGATTCATCTGATTATAAAAACGTGAGAATAACTTGACAATCTCAAGATCCACAGAAAAGAAAACGCAAAGAAGTAGCACACTCAACCTTGGGGGATGGCCACTACTCGAGACACGTTCAAGTTCAAGGTTCGTCAGTTATATCGTGGATTGTTGGAAGCTTGTCAGTAGCAGCACTCACTTATTACCTATCAGCAGTTTTCATTTATGGAATATTTATGTTTATGAAAAAATTACAGTTATAATATATATATTAATTTACATGTGATTAATTTATTAAAACGTGTATATTTATTCGTATGTATGTATGTATGTTGTATGTTTATATATGGCGTTTATATTTGTAAATATGTATTTATCATCATCATCATCAGTCTGTAACAGTCCACTGCTGGACTAGGCCTCTCCTTTGAAAGGAGGAATTGGCCTACTATACCACGCTGGCCAAACGGGTTGGTATAGGGTTTGTTTCAAGTTTTCCTTCCCTTACAGTGCTGTTCTCTGCATAATATGCTCCCTCTGTCGGCTCTTACGACACCCATGGGATGATATGGGTGGTGACAATCCGTATTCTTAATCCGTCACCACACGGAACAATATGTATTACCTTTTATAATGTTCTATTGTTATATTAAGATTTCTTGTTTAAGTCTCTAAAACACACCTGCCACTATCATTTCTGCATCAACCTAAGGTTACTGGTAGAAAATGCCTTTGGCATTAAGCCCTCCTTGTGCAAATTGTATTGCAGGAAGTTTAATAATTAAAAAAATAAATACTCATACGAACGAATTTTTTATAACAGCGCCTGAACTATTTTCATAGCAATTTTTTCATATGAAGGTGTAAAAATATGAACGTAGGAAGTATGCCATATTTTTAATACATTTTATCTTTTTTAGGGTTCCGTACCTAAAAGGCAAAAAACGGGACCCTATTACTAAGCCTCCGCTGTCTGTCTGTCTGTCTGTCTGTCTGTCCGTATGTCTGTCTGTCTGTCACCAGGCTGTATCTCATAAACCGTGATAGCTAGAAAGCTGAAATTTTCACAAATTATGTATTTTGGTAGCCGCTATAACAACAAATACAATAAACGTGATTTTTTCGTATTTTTTGCTCAAAATTACCAACGGTAACAGGCAAACGCTTAAAACTTTCACAGTATATGTAGTTATATATTACCTTTCAAAATAAATCATTAAGATCAAAATAAATAATTTGCCGTGTGGTTGACGGCATAGAATACAAGTGTCACCACCCCCTATCTTCCCGTGGGTGTCGTAAGAGGCGACTAAGGGATAACACGATGCAAATACCATCTTTGCGTAGAGACGGAAAACTCGACATCAAACCCTATACGACTGCCTCGTTGGTCTCGCGGCATAAATGTGCGCGTGGGATCGGGCGGTCCCGGGTTCGATTCCTGGGTCGGGCAGTGTTATTGGGTTTTTCTGTCACGAAACTCTCAGTAGCAGCATGGAGTCTGGAAATGTGCCCGGTACGGCAATAGGCTCGCCCCTTGTTGCGTGGGACTAAAGTATATCTGGCGAAAAGTGGGTGTAGAAATACACCTCTGCTTACCCCTTCGGGGATAAAAGGCGTGACGTTATGTTTGTATGTATGTATGTATAAATCATTAAATTATAAAAAAATATATAATTAAAGGGGGGCTCCCATACAACAAACGTAATTTTTAAGCAATTTGTTACTCGAACTTAATAAACAGGTAGAAACTTTAAAATATTTAAGTATACATACAACAAACGTGATTTTCTTTTATAAATGATGATACGGAACCCTTCGTGCGCGAGAGGAAATGTAAGGACTGAGAGAAGATGGACATGTAAAGGGTAGATGACGGGCGATAAGCAAGTACGCAACAGAGGGATTCTGCGCTAATTTTAAATATATTGCAACGAGGCCAAGAAATGACAAATTTATTAAGTAAAAGTCTGTAGAGTTTTATTTTTAGTGTATAGAAAATAAATTTGTTTTAGAGTTTTATAACCAAATAAAACATTTAAAAGCCGTTCCAGTAATTTTATAATTTTTTTACTTATTTTCATTATAACTGTCTATGTAATGTCTTAACATACATGATTTATCTTAATATATATATATATTTCTTGTATGCGCGTGTATGTCACTGAACTCCTCCTAAACGACTGGACCGATCTTGATGAAATATTTTGTGTGTGTTCAAGGGGACTTGAGAATGGTTTAGATTCACAATTTAGTCCACTGGAAAATGTTTTTTTACTTAATTTTTAATTTATAAGTAGTTGTGGATTTTGGAATGTTTCACATTGGAACCGACGGGCTGCACTGCTATCGCAGTGTCAAATCTTATATTGATCATTTCGTCAAGGAGTAAATCGAAACCTTACCTGAATAATAAAACATTAAAAATAAAGATTTTGAGTCGACAACATATAGCCGCAAAATTCAGATTGTCGAGTACTTTGTTAAATTCTAATGGTTCTGACAGACAAATCGCAGTCGCCATATTGTTCACTCTGGCAAAACGTCACCATAGATTTATTGTATACTTTGAAGAAAACACCAAGTCCAGTGAAAACCACTCCTCGTTTATTTCAATTATTACTGGTACACCTTTATACAATCACACACTGTTACAATAATTCCTGCTAGCTACTTCGTTACGTCCGTTACGTCCGAGAGCTGTTATAAGACTGCCTGTGGCATCGCGCCTTTCACTTCGACTCGTCCCTTTTCATAATAATCAAAAAGAGTGGGTAGTTAGTGAAGTGAGGTGCGCGCTGACGTATAGCCCATAAATCATTTGAGTGTTTATAAAATAATTCTCGTAATTAATACTAAACTAAACCAAAAATATGACATTCGGCCATCCGACAACGTGCTGTCTCCTGGCGCACGTATTTACAACATTCTAGTTACTAACATACATAGGTATAAGACAATGGTTAACTTACTACAATCGTGAATAATATATTTAAGGAATATGACATTCGGTCGTTTAAGTACAAGTGAAAAAAAATAACGACACAGCTTGCAAATCAAGATTAATCATTATAAAATTGTTAATAGACATAACTATGTTTATTTTAATGGAATAAAATCTGATCTTCAATATAATAATGATGAGAACTGTTATGAACATCGCAAAACAGAAAACGAATCTGATTAAACCAAATCTAAACAGTATTTATTTATTTATTTATTTACTTATTGCTACATTAACAATATACATACTAAAATGCGTTTAGAATAAGGCACTGTAAATACTATTTTATATGTATATCTATTACAGACATACACAAAATTCTTGCAAAGTATTATGTATAAACAAACAATTAAAACTTACTTAAGATTTAAAAATACTGTAATAAAATACACTTTACGCAAAATTAACAAGAAAATAGAAATCAACATAAGTATTCTTTAACGCTCAAATGCATTATCAATTTGGCATAAAAATCACAATGATTATTATATTAGGAATTCTATTAACAAGTCTAAGACAATTTGGATTATAATAAATGCCTCCAAACGCAATTTCACCATGGAAATATTGCTCAAATTAATGTCAAAGGAAGTACAGTTACAGACCAGCCACATATAACTTTAGTTTTAAATAATAATTTTATTGACCCAGTGAAACCAATTAACTCTGACATATCTAATTCTTCACTAAATTCATTGACATCTAACAAAAAATTGACATCATTACCACTTTGACAGTGATTAATAATAGTGAGCAATTTTTATTAATGAATCCGACAATACCAAGTACAGTTCTGAATATAATAAAAACAATTATTCAAAGCACGGGCTACGACGACATCTGTACATCGATTATAAAATCCCATATTGAGCTACAAATCAACATAATTATACATTTAATACGGTACTTTCGCGGCTTGCGAGGAATGGCTTCATCTCTACTGGAAGACGACGCCGAAGTCAATGTACTTCTCCTGCGCAATTGAGTCTCCCCGACTCATTTCCTTTCATTCTTAGGCAAGGGCGGCGTGCCCGCTTCATCATCAAATGCTTTTGCTTGTAATACTGAAAAGTGATAAGGAAAAATCAAACACATGAGAAAAACATATCCACTTGAACTAGAGTCGCACTAGCATAGCGGAAAACATATCCGCCTCAGTCATAGTGGAAAACATATCCACTAGAACTGGAATCATACTAGCATAACGGAAACCATATCCGACTCAGTGCTAGTGGAAAACATATCCACTAGAACTGGAATCATACTAGCATAGCGTAAAACATATCCGCCTCAGTCCTAGTGGAAAACATATCCACTAGAACTGGCATCATTACTAGCATAGCGGAAACCATATCCGCATCAGTCCTAGTGGAAAACATATCCACTAGAACTGGAATCATACTAGCATAACGGAAACCATATCCGACTCAGTGCTAGTGGAAAACATATCCACTAGAACTGGAATCATACTAGCATAGCGTAAAACATATCCGCCTCAGTCCTAGTGGAAAACATATCCACTAGAACTGGCATCATTACTAGCATAGCGGAAACCATATCCGCCTCAGTCCTAGTGGAAAAATTGGAAACTGGCATCCTGCGCCATTGAGTCTCCCTGACTCTTTGCCTTACATTCTTAGGCAAGGGTGGTGTGCCCGCTTCATCTTCAAATGCCTTTGCTTGTAATACACGGAGTTGAAGTCTTGCTTATTCAGTATCATAGCAGCGTTAACATTTGCCTTCTCTTGTACCTTGTGGGCACACTTCATTGGATACGTCCATCCCACTTCTGAAATTTGAAGAAAACACCAAGTCCAGTAAAAACCACTCCTCGTTTATTTCAGTTATTACTGGTACACCTTTATACAATCACACACTGTTACAATAATTCCTGCTAGTCCTGAGGGAAATACTTAGCGTACCCGAAAAACCCAAATATCTTACGGACGCCTATTTTTCTAAAATAAAATATAGCTTATGTTACTCGCAGATAATGTAGCTTTCTAATGGTGAAAGAATTTTTAAAATCGGTCCAGTAGTTTTTGAGTTTATCCATTACAAACAAAAATACAAAGGTTTCCTCTTTATAACATTTTTAGTACTAAGTAGTTTGTATGTGTAAATACTTTTTGCAGTTAGAAGTATTTCATAAACAGTTAAAACGACAATTATAGAAGTATCGTCCCAATTAAGCAGATGTGTGTTACCCCGAACATAGATGATATACCTATTATAACTAGAGAACTTCGAATTTACGCAAGCGAAGCCGCGGACAAAAGCTAGTTTATATGTATATTTTTAGTTTATCGGATTTTTGTTATTTAAGTTTACATTTTTAAGTTTATTAGGTTTATATTGAAACAAATTAGTTTTAGTAAAATAATCTATGTAACAACCGTCTCATAGGCATGTTGTGTTTACTGCCACAGGGTGAACAAAGACTATAATTTTTGTTAATGTAATATTAAGTAAGGCTTTTATGCCACATCCAATTTGTGAACGAAATAAAAAAAAGACATAGAAAATAATAGAAAGTCGTACATAAAAATCTAATTATTTTTATTTTAACAATATATATACCATGTATATATATGTAGGGCGGAAGTAGGTCTAACTCACACTTTTATTTATCAATGACTTAGACTTACTTCTACTCTCTGCATCAGCGTCCGATGCAGAGTTTGGCGAATGGTCATAGGTGTAGCGCAGGTCGTGCAGATCCCTAGGACAAGGCTGGTGGACTATCCTTCCCGAGGTTGCCGCCCGTTGTTGGTCTGGTTCCATAAGAAACAGACGTAACCAAAACCTCCAGCCGCCACACACATACAGCGTGCAGACACACTCAAAAACACGCGCGCAAGCAGACACATTCACCTATACCCACACACTTATACGCGCACAATAACACACATACACACACCTACACACTCTTACATGGACGCACACACACACGCATCTAAACACCACTTCAAACACTCACAGACATACACAAACACATACTCAACACAGACTCATACCAACAAAATTATCATGGAGGTGAAACAAAACAGTATCGTACCCCAGGAGGGTACCAGCGTCCGTGACGCTGGAGAATCCCTCTCTGCACCATCGTGTGCAGGCTGCCCCACGTATTCTGGGGGGGGCAATGTTTCACAATGACGAGACAGAGACACACTCAATCATGCACGACCTGGCCAACGCCATGCCTCGTGCAACCCACACTTCGTCCACTACCTGGAACATCGCTCCGCGTCGAGCAAACGCACGCCAAAAGGCGGACGTTGACTCCGCGTCGACTGCGAATCCAGGTAGTCGTAGACGAGGCGGTAAACGCTACCACCGTTACAAACGCTCACGTGAGCAAACAACACAGTCGGGTGTTAGCGCATCGAATAAATCGGCTAGCGCACTTCCGACTACGACCACGACGGCTGGTAAAAACAACCAGCGCGGCGACCAAACCTCGACCGGTGGAGCGGACGTTCCACCCCGGACGACGCAGCCTGACGGTGGTGTTGCGCCGCTGACGGCGGGAGGCGCGACTGTAATAACAGACAGCGCACTCCCGCCTGCGCGCGGCGCACCAACTACGGCTGCTCCCGGGGCGCCCCGCCGCGCTCCTCCGGTGGGGATTGGTAACGCTGGGCAGCCGTCGTGTAGAAACAAGGAGCCGCGCCGCAAACGCGGCCCAAAAAGACGCAATCCGGAGCCACCAGGACATCCCACTCCGACACCAAGCACGAAGAGGGATCGCCCTGAGGACTCTACACCACCCAGCGCCGGGTCGAAACGGGCGAAAACAGACGCCACACCTAAGAGCGGTAAGAGCTACGCAGACGCGACAAACTCGCAGCTGATGGTAGCCATCGCTACCACCCCCGCCACGGACCTGACGGTCGAACAGGCGAAGCAGCTCGAACTCTCAATTGAAGAGACTATAGTTGAAACTGCCTTCGCCACACCGCCGAATAATGGGCCGGCACTCGCACCTTCCTTTAGGGGCAAACCTCTCGCAGTGGAGGGTGTCCTGAAGTTATGGTGCGAGAACGAACACTCACTGACGTGGCTCAAAAACGCAGTAGCCAAACTAAGATCGCCGATTGAGGGGACCAGGCTGGTCGTCATCAGGCAGTCAGACTTAGCGAAGCGCGTACGCGCAGCGCTGTGGCTGCCGAGGACGATCACCATGGAGCTACCTAAGATCCGCCATCTCCTCATTGCCCAAAACCCCTGGTACGCCGTACAAACGTGGCAATTGTACGGCGCATCCTTGCAGGAGCACGGCGTGTACCTTACCTTGGGCATCCCGGAACCCGAGATCCCCAAGATCACGGGACGCGGCCGTTGGGTTTCCTTCTTCGCTGGCAGCGTGTACGTAATGCGGCTGTAGGGCCCAAGGAGACGCCGAGTGAAGGTAAGGACACAACGGGACGAGCTGTACCAGCCATCCCAAGCACCTCGGGCATAGCTCGTATTACACCGGCGCCCGCAGCGACTATACAACAACCCACCGCTGCGACGGACGCAAAAGACGAGCACGACTCGTCTGACGGGGAGTCTATGGACAGCAATGTCCTCGATTCTTCGTCAGACTAGAGTCATACAAACTAACCTCCAGCATAAACAAATTGCAACGGCTACCCTACGCAGGCTGCTGGAGGTTAATCAACAGACAATAGCCCTAATCCAGGAGCCGTGGATTAGAGGCGACAACATATGTGGTCTAAACAACATCGGAGGTAAGCTACTGCACAACTGCTCGGTCACTAAACCGAGAACATGCATATACATTCCCCGAACAATACCAGCACTGTTGCTAACCAACTTCTGTTCTAGAGACCTCACTGCCGTAGGACTCCAAACAGGGCCCAACAAACAGATGTTAGTACTAGCTTCGGTCTACATGCCTGGCGATGAGGACATCCCATCAAAAGAGCTGGCCGAGCTGGTGCAGCACTGTGAGGACCACGGCTGGCAGGTAATCATCTCGGCGGACGCAAACGCGCACCATCCGCTGTGGGGAAGCCCCGACGCAAACAGACGAGGTGAGATCTTGACTGAATACATCTTTTCAACAAATCTATCTGTAGTTAACAACGGTTCGGAGCCCACCTTTGTTAGCTCCAGATATCAAACCATAGTAGACATAACGCTAGCATCGGATGGGGCCGCGGAACTTGTCACAAACTGGCGTGTGTCCGCTGAGCCATCCTTCGCAGACCACAGACGAATCTGCTATGACATACGAGTGCAAGAGAACGTCCAACAACCTAGGCGCAACCCTCGCAGAACCAACATCGCGAAATACAAGACGATTCTCGTATCACAGGTAGACAAATCCTATTTTAAGGACATGTCGACCAGCACTGACAACATAGAACATAACACCAACTTACTAACAGAATGTATACAAACAAGTTATCAGCAAGCCTGTGCACCCACACTCCCAAAGTCGTCTAGCAAAACCCAGTGGTGGGAAAGAGAACTAGAGGGACTCAGGCAAAACCTGAGGAAACTCTTTAACAGGGCTAAAAACACGAGAATGGAAGCAGACTGGCTCAAATACAAAGAAGCCCAGTCACACTACAAGAAACGCATAAGATTCCGCAGAGGCGAGTCCTGGCGGCGTTTCTGCAGCGGTATAAACACCACGAATGAAGCAGCCAGGGTGAAAAAGATCTTGTATCAGGACAGCAAGGCGCCATTAAAAAGCAAGATGGAACCTACGCAACTACGGACGCTGAAATTAGCCAAGCGCTAATTGAAACTCACTTCCCAGGTTGTGAAGTAACCAATGACCGTCTGTGGGATGAGTCAGACTACAGACCACCGACCCAAACAGACTGGCTGGTAGCCGAAAATGTGGTCACCACAGACCGGCTGAAATGGGCAATAGACAGCTTCCAGGCATTCAAATCCGCAGGCCTGGATGAAATCATACCAGCATTCCTACAGTAGGGATGCACAACGATTGTGCCGCACCTGCTCGATATCTACAGGGCCTCAATAGCGCACAGATACATACCTTGCAGGTGGAGGGAAGTTAAAGTCATATTCCTCCCAAAACCTGGCAAAACTGACTACTCACAAGCGAAAGCATATAGACCCATCAGCTTGACCTCCTTCTTATTGAAAACGCTGGAGAGACTTCCGGACCGATACCTCCGTGAGGGCGCATTACTGCGCAATCCACTACACCCACATCAACACGCCTACAGAAGTGGCAGGTCAACTGAATCGGCGCTGCATTCCGTTGTGGGAACCATTGAAACAGCGCTTACCAACAAGTTAGTGACACTGGGGGCCATCATTGACATAGAAGGTGCCTTCGACAAAACTAAGTTCAACAGTATCAGCTGGGCCCTCGAAAAGTTCGGAGTTGAGCAAACCCTTAGTGGCTGGATTGATCAACTGCTGAAACAGAGGGCAATACAATTCACGGTAAACTCCACCACAAGGGGCATAGTTGCAAAAGACTGCCCTCAGGGAGGTGTACTCTCACCCCTGTTGTGGAACATTGTGGTGGACGATCTGTTACGGAACTTAAACGACAGACGATTCTTCACGGTCGGCTATGCAGACGACATCACCATCCTGATCAAAGGTGACTCAGAAGACACGATCCGAAATCGGATGCAAGCAGCCATCAGGATCATGGAGGAATGGTGCAACCAACATGAACTGACGGTTAACCCCAGCAAAACGAAGCTAGTACCTACTTTTCACCAACAAAAGGAAAACCCATATGTGCAAAACACCAAAACTTTTTGGAACGGAGCTTACCCTATCGAATGAAGTCAAGTACTTGGGCGTAATACTTGACCATAAGCTAAACTGGGGCAAGCACATCAGCACAAAAACAACAAAAGCATGCACAATCTTCTGGCAATGTCGGAGAATCATAGGCAAAAAATGGGGTCTCAAACCATCAATTACCCTGTGGATCTACACTGCCATTATACGCCCCATGCTTACATATGGTGCAGTAGTGTGGTGGCCACGCACGCAACTAAGCACAATCACAAAAAAGCTACAGAGCCTTCAACGCCTAGCCTACTTGGCCACAACAGGCTGCATGAAGAGCACCCCAACAGCCACCTTGGAGATACTACTGGACCTAAGACCGCTGCACCTAATGATCTAGCAGGAAGCTGGCGCTGCAGCAATCCGTCTAGATAAACTCGGGCTATGGAGAAAGGATGATCGAATTACTCACGCACGCCTAAAAGGGACCTTAACCAAAGAGATCAAGATGCTAGAGGCCGCTTGCGATCTCATCCCTAAAACTTTTGTCTTTGACAAAAAATATCGCATCCAATTGCAGGAGGAACACAAAGACTGCTCTGGTATACACGAAGTCAGAGTATACACAGACGGCTCAAAAACGAAGTATGGGACGGGTGCGGGCGTATTCTCCCATGACTTAAATATCAACATCTCAACATCCCTTGGCACCCATAACACCATATTCCAAGCCGAGTGTGTTGGGATAACAAGAGCCGCAACAGCAATCCCGTCTAGGAACGTAAGTGACCTGGCTATACGCATTATCACGGACAGTGCCTCTGTACTACAAGCTCTCGGCAGCAACTGCTTTAACAACGGCCTCATCATGGAATGCCACCTAGAGCTGCAAAAGATTGCAGAGAAGAATCGGGTTACGCTGCAATGGATTAAAGGCCACAGCAACTCCGCAGGCAATGACGCCGCAGACCAACTGGCACAGCAAGGATCGGACACAATGATAATGGGACCCGAGCCGATTGTACCGATACCAGCAAGCCAAATCAAAACGGGGCTACGTGAGAGAACCGTACATGAACACGAAAAACAGTGGGCAAACATAAAATAATGCAGACAAACAAAAGATGCCATCCCCTGCTTGAACAAGCGACTCTCACACAAGCTGCTGCATTCTAATAGGAAAACACTAAAGCATCTGACGGGCATAATAACCGGCCACTGTCCACTCAACAAGCAACAACCTATTCAACATAGGCGTTACGGACAGCCCACTGTGCAGGGGCTGCATGGAAACCGAAGAAACACCCGCTCACGTCATTCTGCACTGTGCAAGTGTGAGCGATCAACGGGCAAAGCTGCTGAACAACCCCAGAACCATGAGTGAAGCTTTAAACGACACCAGCCAACTAATGGCTTTCTGGAAGGAGCTAAGGTGGTATGAGTAGTCGGCGTCAATGAAGTCGCCACATACGCACAATGGCCCAAATAAGTGGCTAAGTGCGGAAAACCCACGACCAACTAACCAACTAATATATACCATGTATTGTTAAAATATTATATTACAATATGTCATAGAAAAATTATATGAGGTGTGACAAATTCATAGTATAGAAGGCAGAATTATTACGTCAACCTTTAAGCTCAAAGAATTCTGTAATTGTGTAGAATGTATAGGACACACTTGGGAAATAAAAGCTTTATACCATTTTTATAAGTTTATTGGTTCACACAATCAATAATAATTTGCACTTACATCAGGCATATAATAGTTTATACGATATAGTATTTAATTAATAATTATTATTAAGACAACCTTACAGGTCAGAGGTCCCAGCACGAATGCCGAAGCTGCAATAATAATTTATAAGAATAACTGTTATCAATATAAATATGTACTTTACATATACAATATTAATCGCAACGGAAGTTGATAAACTGCCGTCAAATGTTAAATAAAATATTTTAGCGATATTAGTCAATATGAATCCTGTTTAATTACTAAATATTCTTAAATGATAATATCTTTTAAAAATAAGTCGGTGTAAATACTTTTAATACGTTCAATATAGTATGTATAATCAAATACTTTTTTACCAGTTGTTGTGTATGAGTATTTGTAATGTATTTGTCCTCTAGTAAAAACAATAAAAAACTGGTTAATTCAACATTAATTTGTAAGAAACAAATGAATGTTGAATTAACCAGTTTTTAATACCTTTTTCATTTTCATTAATGGAAGATCCCGAATAGCTTTGGGTACCTTTATACACATGACATAACAATTTTTTGGAACAATGCAGATTTACAGGCAGGCATTAATAGCCGCGTGGGGTTCCCGTTTACCTAATATTGAATTATTACGTGCACCAATAAATTCATTTGAATATTTTTTAACATGAGTGCAGATTTCTAATACATACAATCTTGTTGGTGTTAGTATATTATTTCTTATAAATATAGGTCTACATGAGTCTAATGCTCCCGTATTGAATAGAGCTCGTATGCTTTTTTTGAGTTATAAATAATAATAATATTCTACCACATTCACACAACACCATCTAGTCCCAAACTAAGCAGAACTTGTACTATGGGTACTAGATAATGGATAAACATACATATCGCACCTTTGGGAACAAAGGGTCACTTCTGCAATTTTTTCAAAAACGACTTAAATATGCAAGAAAAACCGCAATAATCGACTCTATATACTCAGCAAAAATGGTGACATTCGCATGTATAACATAGGTTTTAGAGAGTGGAGGTCGTTATTTTATTTTGCGTTATTGGCCCGTTAGCTTGAAACATAACGTCTCAACTGGTCAGTACTGTGTTAGCAGCCAACGTGTAACTTTGCGCATTTCTGACGGAGGGACACTACGACTAGTTACGACTTATTGGTTTGCATATTTCTTGCAATATTAATGTTATTTTTGGATAATAATCACATCTTGTCACCAAATATAGTATTTGTTTGCTGGAAACATAACGTCACTTATGTTTGTAAATTACATTTTAGCATAAAACATTTTTTTTATTGGAACCAAAAGGTTACTTCTGTTTAAAAGTGACATTATTTTTGAAATATTATTATGACAGAATGTTATTTTTGTATAGAAGTTACTTTTTTCGTTTAAATGATTATTTTCGTTTTGATGATAACAAACAGGCACTTTTATTTAAAACTTCCTATATCTTTTTTTGGTTTGTTTCTGGAAGAATAGTATTTTTCAATAGTACCTAAGTGTATTTTTATTATTTAAATTAGATGGTAAATTTGATGAGCAACATGAAGTATTTTTTTATTAAAGTGACAATTTTCTGTAACTATTCTTTATTTTATTGGATTACTTTGTGATTCTTTTCATTTTAAAAGATACTTGATACTTTTATATTGCAATACTTGTAAAATGGCATTATGTTTATAATACTTATTTTAAATAACATCGCCCTAGCGTTATCCCGGTTGCATCCAATACTTTCAATAGCCCGAAGTCCGCTTACTTAGTCTAACCAGATATTATGACAGAATATCAATTTTTCCGCAGAGCAACTGCCATCTGACCTCTGCAACTCAAAGGGTTAATGACAACCAAACGGCAATTTATGCCGAAGAAACTTCAGAACAGATAAATAAAAGAACAGATAATGCTATGATGATACTACTGAACAGCCAGATAATTTTGAAGAAACGATAGGTAGTTTCACAGAAATACCAGATACATACATAGACTCACACCTGTTTCCCGGAGGGGTAGGCAGAGATTACGTGACGCCATTTGTAACGATCCTGACATATCTCTCTTTTGCGTGCTTCCTTCACTCCCATCAAATGCACGCTCTTCTGTTCAGGGTACTTCTTACCTGTCCTACTTTTCGGATGACTCCAATCTGGTCTGAAAACGTCCGCCTAGGTCTTGGTCGTCGTACTGTGACATTCACACTCGCCTTATATATCTGCTTGGTCAGTCTTTTGTCATCCATCATCTCTATGTGCCCAAACCACCTTTGCACACCTTTCACCATGCTTGTCACTACATCTTCTTTTACTCCACAAGACTCTCTTTTCACACAATTCTTTACTCTGTCAGTCAAAGACAAACTTCTCACACAACACAGACTTCTCAGTGCTCTGATTTCTACAGCATTTATTCTACTTTCAAGCCTTTTCTGCCATACCCAACTTTCACTACCATACATAATTCTAGGTACCCCTCTATGCACAGCCAAACGTGCCTTTTTGGACACGTTTCGGCTGTTCATAAACGCCTTCAGAGCTCCATTCACAGAGCTCTATTACCTGCATTACCTCTTCTTTCAATACCAGATAATGTTAAAAAAATAATTAATTATGTCAAAGAGGACAATACAACAGGAGAAACATCTCAGTCAGGACAGAGTACGCTTCTACTTTTTTGGCAAATATAATTATATTATTTTGTTTCAAAAGTATTAAGCAATTTAATAATCATGACAATAAAATTGTAATTTTATTGTCATGATTATTAAATTGAAATGTGAGGCTATGCCCAATTTTGTTCAGAGTTTACACGATTTGCGAGTCATCTAAGATAATATTATGTTGTTTTAATTCTTTTAACATTAAGTTCAACTTTAACTTTTATAAAGATTTTAAATATTAAAACAGTATGCGCTGTCATGTATCTCTAACAACGTTTTACTTTTGATAACTATTTAGGATGTAGGTATATTAAAGTTGTTTGAGTTATACAGTAACTTGAAAGCCAGTTTTTGTTATTTCTTTCGAAATGTTTATTATTTTCTTTCATTTGGATGCCATTTGATTGAATTTAATATAAAAAGACTTGATATTGTCATCTATTTTATTCAATTTTTCTCCATTTTATCCTTAAATATAGTGATTTACTTATTTTATTGCTCGTTTCAGGTTGAATTGGTTTCCAATAAAATAAAATGTTATTAAAAGTAATTGTAAACCATACTTAAACATGATAAAACACTTAATTATATTATGTCATTATTTTATAAAAATGTCACTTCTGCAAGACAACTGATAGCGATTTCTAACATAAAGTCACTTTTGATACCCTTCCCTCAGTTTATGGCTTGTTTCTCACACACCCCTTCCTGTATTGTATTTTTAATAGTCACGATTATTCTTGAAGAACTAACCAATTTATGATCCTAAGAATCGTCTTAATACTCTAAAAGAGTACAGAGTTATTTAAAAAAAAAAAAAAAAAAACTTTATTATGCTCCTCCTGTAAAGTTGAAAAACATGCAGAAGTGACCCTTTGTTCCCGAAGGTGCGATATATACTTTTTTTTGTAAATACATACATATTATAGATAGAAACACCCAGACCACGACAAACATCCATGTTCACGCACACAAATGTTTGACTTGAGCGGGAATCGAACCCGCTTAATGCTAAATTGCTTATGTCCGGCAAGTTGCCCCATAACAATAGTCCATATCTCAAATTAGATATAACATAGCCACAATATGCGACAAGCTCCGCAGGTCTTCCAGCAACTTGTTATAAGTTGCGAAGAGGAAATACAAATTTATTTAATTTAATACATATCGTCACGCCTTTTATCCCCGAAGGGGTAGGCAGAGGTGTATTTCTACACCCACTTTTCGTCAGATATACTTTAGTCCCACGTAATAAGGGGCGAGCCTATTGCCGTACCGGGCACATTTCCAGACTCCGTGCTGCTACTGAGAGTTTCGTGACAGAAAAACCCAATAACACTGCCCGGCCCAGGAATCGAACCCGGGACCTCCCGATCCCACGCGCACATTTATGCCGCGAGACCAACGAGGCAGTCGTATAGGGTTTGATTTCGAGTTTTCCGTCTCTACGCAAAGATGGTATTTGCATCGTGTTATCCCTTAGTCGCCTCTTACGACACCCACGGGAAGATAGGGGGTGGTGACACTTGTATTCTATGCCGTCAACCACACGGTATTTAATTTAATGGATACATTTATAACATGCGTTTTCCAGTTGCAATATCTACATGTCATAATAAGAATTTTGTGTCTAAAATCATCATCATCAGTTGGGTTATAATTGGAAAATTGTATAAAGGTTTTGTCAACATTATCACAGAGATTATTTGAGTTAAGCCAAGTCATTACTAATTCTACTGCTGTATTTAGAATAGTTTCAAAATAAATAGATTTGTCTTTTTTTGGTGTTATAATAGAAATATCATCTGCAAACAGTATTGATTCATAGGGTGAGACAGTTAAGCGATCATTCACGTATATTAGAAATAAGAGAGAACACCATATTTTTTGTAAGAAATGTGATCTGTATGACGTTAGGATACAGCGACACTTACGCACTGTCGACGGTCTTTATGTAAGTTTGTCTCCATTGTAGAGCCAGGCCTCGAATGCCATGTCTTTCACATATATTTAACAGGATATGATGATCTACACTATGATCTACACTACACAATCAAACGCTTTGGACATATAACAAAAAATATGGCAACTGCTGGTATTCTTCTATTAATATATTCAGTTACTTTATGCATGAGGGAGAAGACAGCAACAGTAGTCGACTTATTTTTCTGAAATCCTTTCTTTTCTTGTCGAAGAATATTATACTTACATAGGAAGTTGTCTTTTTAAAAAATCTCTGAAAGTATTTATTTGTAAAATGATTACACTAGAATCAACTTATATAATATGTATTCACATTTTGATTTATTTTCCGAATTTCTTTTATTTATTAACGCAATGAATGGCATAGTCATTTATAAATATAAAGTCAAGATAATATAATACATTTCAAAGATCTACGAATGCATAAATAGCGACTGAACCATTCTATAACTGTATCACAATGACCAAATATGTAGTGATACTTGCTAACATCTGAAACAAAAAGAAAACTTTTAAATAGCCAACATATTATTATGACCTTTGGATATATAAAATAATAGCTATGTTAATGTGATGATCCATAGAGAGGCATGCAGATAGTTCTTATTACTGTATACAGATTTACATAGAAGCGCATTTCTTAAGGATGTCGTGTGCCGATTCCAAGTGGCGACTGTCGCCAGTGTAGTTTGTAGTCGACGCCGTTGGCGGCGCTGGCATCGTTCTCCGTCTCTCTTGCTCTCGTAGTTAAGATACACAGGAGGAACGTTCGTCTCTCTTGCACTCGTAGAGACAGCTGTCACAGCGCGACTGCCACGTCGCCAAGCGGCAATTTGGGTCACAGAAAGTTTGTCTACAGAGCGCCCATAAGAAATGCGTCTCTATGTAAATATCTGAGCTCTTTGGTTCTTATATACACGGCTACAAGTCATGCTATACAGTTACAGTACGATTGTGGTACATATTTTCTGCGACATAATGGACAGAACGGTACAAAGGTCAAAAAGTCTAGCTTGTCATGTTGCCGTGTGTACCACGCGCCATTAGCGCGCTAATAAATTACTGCTTGCTCGGCCCCAGCGAGCAAACTAAGACGTGGTTGTTGAGATCTTTGACTGTTCTGCTCTTTGAAATTTGGGCATTCAATCCCTTTGCAGAAAAGCTGGTGCGTTTGGACAGAAACGCTAGTAGACTGACACCAGTAATGTTACGAATGCAGACAGTCGAAAGTACATTTCCAACATTGCAGTTCTGTTAGGATGTTCAAATCGAGATCTATTTTTTAGAAAAGAGCTATAAGAGCTATAATATTAATCAAGTAATAATTACCGCAGTTATAAGAGTCCTATCTATTGTAAACAGCTGTAATGGTGAGTATGATATTCTATTCAGCATTATATGACGATAGAACAATTTGAGCTCATAAATAGCGGCTAGGTCTTCTACCGGTGTATAACGTCTTATCTGGTTGATCAAGTCTTTGGTCAGGTTCATCTACACAAAAAAAAATATTATGGTGACAGATCACGTAAAATTCATTTTCATTTTATTTAATGATGGGTTTACAACTGTATATATAAAATTTTTGCGTTACTGGCTCACTGACAGACACAAGTAAGCGGGAAGAAGCTGAAATTTTAAATTTATTTTCCTTGGAGAGTGCCGGGAGCCTTATGGGAGGATTTTTGGAAATGCCCATCCTAAGGGGTCAAAATAGTCCCACGCAAGCAGATCCATTAGTAAAATCTGGTCAAACATAAAGCTGAAACGTGACATTTGATACATATAGGTCCCACTTAATAGGGGGCGAGCCTATTGCCGTACCGGGCACATTTCCAGACTCCGTGCTGCTACTGAGAATTTCGTGACAGAAAAACCCAATAACACTGCCCGACCCAGGAATCGAACCCGGGACGTCCCGGTCCCACGCGCACATTTATGCCGCGAGACCAACGAGACAGTCGTATTCAGTAACATAAAATACAAACAATTTACACTTTGCCGTGTGTAAACGCCTATTTATATAGGCATCATAAAAATAAAAAAATCTATTATCTCCTTTACTGTCCTTCCTTAAAAATTTGGACTTTCGAAATTGCTATAAGACGTGACACTTCCATAGCATAGGATAGGTAAACAGAAAAGGTACTCAGAACTGATATTATAAATATAGTCAAGCATAATGTTAGCCAAATTTATACAGTCAATTCATGCACCAATGTGGTTTAGGCGATAGCCTAGTGGAGGTACCAACAGCCTGCCACGCTGAGGGTATTCTGTTCAAATCCTCGGCGCGAACCCCTGACTTTTCGGAGCTATGTGCGTATTAAATTGTTGAAATTATTGCTTGCCCTGTGTCTTGGAGAACACGTTAATCCGTCCATCCCGGCAGTCATAAAGATCTTTGACTGTCGTTATGAGCAGTCAGTATCTCTGAATGAAAACTGGTCTAAACTATAGATTATTCTAATAATGCTGTCTCTTTCGGTTTAAGGCGCTGACAACCGCTATTGAGTTGAGCCGCTGCTGTCACTGTCGGATATAAACATAAGAAAGAGAAACGTGACGACGACGGGACGTTAAGAACTTTTTACAAACCAAAAAATAAATTGATTACTTAAAAATAAGTTGAGTAGTGAAAAATAAAAAACAACCAAGATCTGTATTTAAATGTGATAATAATTGTTATAAATTTTACCAACGTACGTTGATAAGTAATACAGATATTTTTGTTGGAAGATCATTTTAAGAGGTTAGTTTAATTTTTTTTGTATCAAGAAAACTTTTCAAAAACGTGTTTTGAATTCAAAAGGGTTCTCAGAAATATGTTCAAGATTAACATATATTTTTCCGCCGTCACAAACTTTATAGATTTAGCAAAAAAATTGTTTGAGACAAGCCTATTTGGCTGTTGTCAGCGTCTTAAGACGTCAGTTAGGCAGTCGTTTTGTGAGAAAGCTACTTTTCAGTTGAATCGAATTACACTAGGCCTGGACCCCTGGGCTGCAACTGGAATAACGCAAGAAGGATGATGATGGTTTACGGGTAGTTCCTCGAAATTTCATTCTTCGACTAATTCGTCTGGCCAAAATTTAATTTCATTTTCAGCTCTGTAATGCATGTTTATATGAAAATAGGTACACCAAAGGACATAAATTTGAATGAGGGACTCGTTTTTATAAAGTAGTTTTCAAAATATCGACGTTCAAATATTTTGTGCCAAATGAGAAACTTTATTAAGAAAATAATCATATTCTAACAATTACAATAATCTTTTTTATAAAAATAATTATCAGTGATCATATACGACTGCACGGTTGGCGTAGTGGTTTAAGCGGCCGCCTCGCCGCTTGGTACTGCGCCGTGTGTTGTGGGTTCGATTCCCACACGAGACAACACTTTGTGTGATCCATAAATTGTTGTTTCGAGTCTGGGTGTACATTGTGTCCGTTGGTTGTATGTTTGTAAAGTTCCCCGCGACACAGGTTTTATTCCTAGTGCGGGAGCTGTCTTTTAAAAAAATAAAAAAAAAATAAAAAAAAATATCGCGTAGAAAGGCACTTTTGAAACTCTAAAAAATTAGTATTTTATGGGCAAGCGAGAATATTTTAATGTAACAAAAAACTATTGCTAATATTTGTAATACAATCAATTCTTTTAGGTCCAAAAAATAGTATACTTAATTCCTACGATATATTATTCTCTCTGTTTGATTTTTTTCCGTGTACAACTCAATAGTCATATGATACATATGATGTTTTGACCATACGAATCAGGCACAATTGAATCAGGATTTTGCCTGCAATCACGCATAACTCATCATACATGCAGTCTTTATTTAGTATTGACACTTTTCTACACGAATCTATATATTACTTAAAAGCGTCTCAATAAACGCAGACTGTATTTGCAAAATAATAAAATAATGTTTATAAAGTAGGCATTGTAATCAGCATGCCACCTGAACTAAGCACAAATGAATCAGCTATTTACCTTCGTAACACCGGGATCTAAAGCATTCAGCCCCAGGTATACCTTCTAGCTTGTCCGTAGTACGACTGGCTTCTCCCCGCACGGGAAACCAGACTCTCATAATCATTACCCGACCAAGTACGGTCAAGAACAGCTTACTCCATATTAATCATTATTAAATGCCGGACACTTCTTATTTTCTTATTTTTAAACAAATTAAAGTATTTATAACTACTACGTATTTTTTTTATAAGAGGGCTTGATTCATTTCCTCTCGATAATATATTAATTTATATGGATTTATCAAAGGGAAAATTCAACATCGACTTTTTTATGTCGAAACATGGCAGACGGACACGTCATATGAATCATAAGCACGAGGTTCAATTTTTTTATTTTGTATAGTAGACTGCAATTAATTCAAATACTTGTATCATTTGGCCCAGATAGGGATAAAGCTAAACTGTACAACAAAAAAAACAGATCGTTTTGTTAGTTGGTTGCAAAAATATTCCCATAGACATCGAAAATTTTGCCCCTGAAGAATTACCCTTACCTCTTCTCGGGTCCGATGGCATGGTTCAACAATTAAAACAAGTTTAGTGAAATGGAATACACCCCAACAAAGTTGGTGCGGTGTGTTGGAGTTATCAGCTTGAGCACTTTGGACTGAAACAAAAGATGATTAAATTATAATTTTTTTTTTATGAACAATAGTGAAAATACAGGTAGCTCTTTATTTGCGTTAAGCCCGTTGCTTCTACTACCAATTTACTCTTTAGAATATACATTGTGAATCACGAACCTTCGCAGCCCAAACAGTTACAGGTGCTCGCTATCGTCACCGTGTGCTTCACAGAAAAAAAATGCTTCGACGTGCATTAATTTCTGGCGGTTACAAACTTATATAATGCTTCCGCCTGACTTCGCGATATGGACTGTCGTATTGTATTTAATTATAAGGCAAACTAGTAGGTAGATGTTTTAGATTTCATATAATAAAACAAAAGAAAAGCGATCACCCAAAACTGCGTTGGATATTATGCCAAATATATACTACTAGAGGACGCCAGCAGCTACGCCTGCATTTTTTTTTAATTTAACCGTTTTGGCCGATCCCGTGGGAATTTCGAGAAATCCCTTCTTAGTGCACCCCTACGGTCCCCAAGGAACACACGTGTCAAATTTCAGCTTTCTGCGCCCAATAGTTTCGGCTGTAGCGTGTCTGTCAGTTAGTCAGTAACGCAAGGATTTTATATATTAAGATTACGTACATAATCCATTGATGAGATGATAGGGTGTGATGATCAGTTGCAGCAGGATAGACATAAGCATCACCACCAATGTTACACCATTGCTGTTGTTCAATATTCTCGTTATGTCTATCAGCGAACAGTAGAGCAGTCCCAGCTGATGTATTTTGGCTGCATTAGTTTTTTCATCTTATAACAACAAAAACAAATTGATATTAGTAAAAAACAATCCAATAAAAAGCTTTTTCATCTTGCATGTTCCGTAAAAGTAAGATTAATTAATTTGTCACCTGTGTTTTTAGGGCAATTTCGTTTGCATCCTTAACTGTTTATTCAAAGTCAAAGTCAAAGTCAAAAATCATTTATTCATCTAGGTCACAACGTGACGCTTATGAACGTCAAATTTTTAAAGTAAATTAATAATGCTTCTACATTTACATTTACTGCCCATTCGCAAAGCAATAGGTAGAACCACGAGAAAGAACGGGCAATAAAACTCGTGGCCACTCTTTTTAATCGCCAGTGTTATGGTACATATTTTGTTTTTGTAAGGAGCTGCACCTGTTTCACATTGTAATTAATTACTTGTAAATAGTAAATAAGAACATACATATATACAAAAACATACATATATTCTGTTTAACCATTACCTACTAACAATTTCATTTTATTAGATTAAATTGCTAGTTATCGTTTGTTGAACAGCCAACGAAAGAAACTCTAAGGAGTTCTATTTTACCCTTTGGAGACCATATATGTATATGTGTACCCTTCATTATGGTCAGAAGAGGCCCGTCCCAGGAGTGGGACAGTTTGTATACAGTCCGGATGACGATGATGAAGATGAAAAGATGATTCCTATATCTTGGCAGATTATGAAAATAAAATTGATGTTTGAGATTACAGATGTATATTAAACCTTTTCTCTCCTATAATTATTGCCGCCTTTTGAAACCAGTATATTGTCAATAATACACTAATCATTATGTTGTGTGAAAAGTTTTAAAGGCGTTTTGCCTTCAAATTAATAGTTGTTTTGAAAGCGTCATGCCATTAGACTCTTACCTGTACGAATGATACTACCAACTGAATCTGATACACGCGAACTCAATACATGTGTTAACTGATTAAATACACTCGGATGTCTGTTTTTCTTGAATAATAATAAATCAGGATAAGTCGTTGATGCTAAAACCTCTGGTGCTGTAATGATGAAGATAGATTAAAATTTGACTATGCAAATGCACTTACATAGAGAAAGTAATAAAACAGTGAGTGAGTTCGTCACAATACTTTTAAAAATTATCTGTTGTCTAATTATAAGTTAAAAAAGTATAGCAATACAATATACGCATGTATTTTATTCAACAAATTGATTTGATGTACTTATTGGAAAGAATCCCATTTAACGTTCATTTTAAGTACCTAGTCTAAAAAAAGTAGCAAAAAGAACAATGCCCATTTCTGGCCCAGTTTGAAACTCATGAACAGCACAATAATGTTTCAATTAGTTGTTGAATAATCCTTTTTATTTATAACTTAATTTATAGGCATTACTAAAAGTGTGCTAAGAAACTTATTCAACAAATATGTTTAAAAAGATTTAAATAGTTTAAATAGCCAACACGTAATAGATCAGAAATTGCCAGTAAAGAAATCATAATATTAAATCGATTATCACGTCTTCTTTATCGATTTCACGTTTTCTCTACGTAAAATGATTTGAGTGAATAGCAAATCTCTACATGGTCCTTAAATATTTTAAAATGTGTTTTTTTAAGGTATATATGCGATTAACTACAAATAAGTTCGATTTTGGACCAAATAATATATAAATAGATAACCTGTGTCCGAAATCCACATCGATTAATCAATATCATTTAAAAACTGTAAAATGGCAACACTTTTTTGACTCTCAAGTTAATGTCAATAATCCGTTTATTTTGTGTTTCGCTCGTGCGTGCACATTGTGAATGCTTTTTTATGTTTTCGGATATTTTACGACTTCTGGCTTTTTCTTTCGGCTTTCTACCCTAATCAAATGATTAACTCATACTCATACTCTACTCAAAACTACGAAATACTTTAACTATCCTAACAAAAGTGGGTACACACCTAATGTTTTGTGGGCTTAAAAAATTACTTCTTGTAATAAAACTATGAATGTGACGGACCTCTAATCATTTCATAATCAATCACAATTCTAGTTTAACACTCTTTTATCGAATGCAATAACAACTACTACGGTTTTTGGCTGTCCACATCTGGGCCGGCGTCTCTAAGAAAAATGGGTATTATTCTTTACGCGGTACTGTAATAAATGTATGATTGTACCTAGTTAATAATATTCCTCTTTACATAAAAAATAACTTAATCCATTTTACAGTATTTGTTGTGCCTCTTCACTGAAAAGTCAAAGATACGCAACACCGTGCATTTCATTTGTTTATATAATTTGAAAAAAAGCCTTTTGTGCTTTGTATAGTTCTACCTACGACAGGTAAGTAGGTAATGAGGTAAATATGATAAATTAAAATACAAAAGTAGGTACTTACATTGTTTGATTAATTTTTGAAGAAGGTTTATCAACTGTGAGTTCAGAAGTTTAAAAGATGGCAGCACATGCATCACTATTTGATTGAATTGCAGCACATATAAAATCATATTTATACAACAAATAATGTAGAATATGTAGATATAAGTTTTTAACACTGGAATGATACGGTAAATATTATTATTAGGTATATGACCATCATAACATCATTAAATCCAATCTACGTCAACTATACGTCACCTTTGTATTTAATTATTAAATAAAATGATATAGCAAAAAAAAATGATGGTAGTGTAAAATGCAAAAACTGAAAAACCACTTAGAACAATTAATCAATCAACATGGTGACATTCTTTATCAAGAATTTAAGCTCTAAAACTATTTACGCATATAAAGCTTTTGACTTAGGTAACCATACTGTAATTTACTACAATCGTATAATTATTTGGTTTGATTCACACTTAAATCAAAGGAAATAATTAATACCTCAATATAATATAGAAAATTGCATGATAAAACATGTGATAACTTAACATTATCAAAGAATAACTTTTGTTAGCCACAGGGAGGCATTTTAGGGCTATTGTTATATTTTGTTTAGATATTAATTTATTTTTCTTTAACTTAGTAGAAAAGGTTCACTCTATGCTTAAGTACCGAACAGATCATAACCGAAAATGTATCTTTATTGTTTATTTATATTTGCAATTTTCAAACTCAGTGTATCACCACTGCTTTGGCACATCAAAGGGTCAAGCTTAGTTAGCGCTGAAGCAGTAACATACGCATTTTCTACAGTCATTGTAGTATTTATTAAATAGGTTCATTGTCATCAAATGAATGTCAAAATATGAGTTGCTAATTAGAAAATTAAAGATTCTGACTCTTATTAAGGTTACTTCCATTACAATGTAATAATAGTTGTAATAAATGATTTTTCAGGTTCAGTTCTTACCAACGCCATTCGAAGTATATGCTGTGTGAAGAAGTATAACGTATTGAGAAAATAAAGTTAAACATGTGACAGAAAGTGTATACATGACAATTATATTGTTGCTTCTATCATCTGAGCGAGACGATTGACTAAAACACAATAACTTCTGGTTTATCTGAAACCAAATTAAGGCAGAATAGTTCGTTTCATAAATTTATAATTAAGAAAACTACTCTCCCCTTGGACTATAAATACATTCTGTATCTCGGGGGTAATTTACTACTAAACGGATTTTTGTACGATTTTTGCCAACAAATTGTGTGATATCTGAGGACGGTTTAAGTTTATAGTTGTAGCGAATTGAATCTAATACATAAAAATCTTGTGTTTGTTATCGAAGTCTTCCGGAACAGCTTGAGCTATCTTTGTGCAATTCTTTGTTTCTGAGAATATATTAATTATCCGGAAGCTTTTTATGATTTAACATAAATATACATTAGGTATAACTGCAAATACGACTACTGCGTCAGCTAGTATTTTATATAAATTTACCTGTGCTAGTTGTGCTAAGCAATGTATCATAGCGCGCATTCTCTTAATACCTGTATAAGCAGATATCAAGTTCATGAATGCCACCATAGTCGCATCTAGCACGGACAAAATTAGATTTGCATTCGTGTTCTTTGAAAGTATAGTACTGTCTTCTTGATTGACCTCACTTATTAATGTTATTGTGGATAGTGTGGCTGAAAACAAAGAGATCAGAATTTTACTATACATATTTTATAATCCCATCGGACTATCGTTCGGGTTCAATATTTGATTTATCCACTTACTTAATTGACTACTAGAGATAAACACTTGACATATTTTGTATGGAGCCTATGCCGAGTGCATTATAACATGTGGATAAAATGGCAGTCTCCAGGTCTTAGTTCATAGATGTATACCAGTGTCGTACTTTCAGTAACGCCTCACCGTTAAAGTCAATCAAACGGAAAATCAAAGACAGAATGACTATTAACAAATTTGACAATCTTACCGAAAACAGTAACTATAAATAGTCCGTAGACACCGTACACCCTCGACGCATGGATACGCCATCCGTCGCGCACTCTTATACCGTTAATAGGTGCTGTTCCTAATGCCCGTGAGATATTGAGGACAACACGCAGCGATCCAGATATAGTGCATTCTTGTTCAATTTTCATGATGGAACTATGCACGAAAAGCTTAATCATTAGGTATATTTTATTAAAAAATTGTCTAGTACTAACAATGAATAAATATTAACAAAGAACAGCAGATTTTTTGAAGTCTAATAAATACAAATTGTGGGCTTAGATTAATATTATATGTAATAATAGTTTGTTTAAATTATTCATTCATTCATCACCCACATCCAAACCGCCTTGTCAGCCAAGTAATCGAAGAATTCTCAGGGACTAGGCCTTCAAAGATATTTTTTATTTGTATCAACCCGTTAGTTCCTTCCTACTCGTTTTATTTGAATTTCATTAAATTTTACCAATAATTATACATCAAATTTGTAAAATATTTTGGCTATATATTGAAGATGTTTGAAGCCATTTCAAGCACAACGATCACCTTTAATGTTGATTTAATTATAAAATTCTAAAATAAAATGTTTCTTACATCATATTGATAATTTATATAATTATAGAATATTATATTTACTGATTATGTGTAAAGAAACGATAAGATCAAGTCATTATTTGTATAAAACCCTGCTATTTATTTTACATGTTTGCTATCCAAACATAAAAGAAACAAATTCAACAAATTTAATGATGATTACGGGTGCTTTACCGAATAAAATATGGCTTGTTGTTTATTTAATGACTAATATGTGGAACTGTGAATGTTACAATCGATAGGCATTTGGAGACTATCTAGTAATTCTCTAGACCATTAGTAAGGTTAAATAGAGGTTTGAAATAAATTGACTTTTAATCATTATACTATCTCAATTTCTAAGAGTACCATGGTAAGGTATATTTATACATCGCTAATCTTTACTAATTTTATAAATCCGAAAGTGTGTTTGTTTGTTATTTCATTTTATCGGATTTGTAAGGTGAGAGTAACTCGTGGTCATGAACTGCTAACTAATAGATTGTAAATTGCTGCAGGTTCTTACAACATTACTTTTCGGAACATACTGTTCCACCATAGATCTGAACAGTCCTGTTCGCGAGTTCCTTACATCAAATATGTAAGTGGATGCGCCTGTTTCACCATATTCACTTTGGTAGGCTTACTAAATGAACATAATTTATTGCTTGAGTATGATATCAATAACTATTAACTTTTGCAATAGTAGATAACTCACAATGTGAAACAGTTGCAGCTCCTTACAAAGATAACATGTAAAACCATTATACTGGCAGTTAAAAAGGGTGGCCACGAGTTTTATTGCCCGGTCTTTCTTTCTTTTCTTTCTTCAATGTAAATGTAGAATCATCTAGTAATTAACTTTAATTTTTGACGTTCATAAGCGTCACTTTTGACTTTGCAATATTGCTGAACGGGTTTAAGTGCAACTTTGTAGTAATATAGCCTACGAATTCTCAATAGTCAAAATCTCACTTTTATTGGCTTGTCCTCTCACCCAGCATTTACAGTTTTTACAGCTGGGTTTTAGCTATGGTATTTCTAGAGAGTCATCATTCTCGTCGTCCTAGCGTTATCCCAGTTACATCCATGGCTTTTTGCCCTTGCGTCCGGAGTCCGCTTACAAATTCAACCAGATATTACAAAATATTGGCTTTTTGCTGTTTCTAAAGAGTATGGAAGTCCAATTTTGCCGACGTCAGCAGTCAGCTGATTCAGTACCTCCAGAGTTTCTGTGACTTATACAAGGTTTTTGACTGCTAAAATGCTACGGTTGAAGCAACTGTCTTTAAAACGATTCACAAAAAAATAGTTATGGACGATAAGGTTAGTCTTAAATTGAAACAAAAAAAAAAAGTGAGAACTACAATTAAAATTAAGGCCAGTGTATTGGATCTTATTGATGGCCCTCAGACCTGCCCTTGATACTTACTGGTTCATCTTAAAGGTAGTACATACATGTGGGATCGGATTTCCGCATAAAACCACTTTACTATATCATAAAGAATATTGTAACAGTAGCTTAATGAAGTAGTTAAATGAAGTATTATTATATAATAGTATAGTAACATATTAAATTAAATGCGCTGAAATCGAGTAAGTCGGCAAAAAATTGTAGCAGACTTCGTTGATGTCAGACCTCATTTTATTACTCCTTTCTTAACGGCTTTTTATAGTAAAATGCTGCACATATGCCTTTCCTTAGTTTTTCACAGTAACGCTGTGATTCAATGGGTGTGTTGTTATAGGTTTTGGCGTCGCGTTTTCCATCTTTTCACAAAGAAATTATTTGCTCCGTCCATTTTTCTTAGACGTCTCTTACGACACCCACGAAATTAAATGTTATAGTCTTAATCCGCCACAATACGGCAATTATCTTATCTATACTATACAAAAAATGCTGTGTGGTTGACGGCATAGAATACAAGTGTCACCACCCCCTATCTTCCCGTAGGTGTCGTAAGAGGCAACTTAGGGATAACACGATGCAAATACTATCTTTGCGTAGAGATGGAAAACTCGACATCAAACCCTATACGACTGCCTCGTTGGTCTCGCGGCATAAATGTGCGCGTGGGATCGGATCCCGGGTTCGATTTCTGGGTCGGGCAGTGTTATTGGGTTTTGCTGTCACGAAATTCTCAGTAGCAGCACGGAGTCTGGAAATGTGCCCGGTACGGCAATAGGCTCGCCCCTTATTACGTGGGATTAAAGTATATCTGGCGAAAAGTGGGTGTAGAAATACACCTCTGCCTACCCCTTCGGGGATAAAAGGCGTGACGATATGTATGTATGTATACACAACTTATGTTTATGATTATGTTATGTTACAATCTCTGGATTTCACATCTCGCCTGTATTGGCATCAATAGACGTATTGGCATTTCATGATCTTGTTTGATTTCTGCTCTGGATTTCATTATACAGCGTTCTTCTAATTAACCCTTGGTAACTACTCAAAATTATATTCTCACGGTCACTGCTCAAGGGTCATTCTGACCCTCCTATAAAATAACATATTATTATATTTTTTAAACTATTAAAAATCTTGAAATAAAGCACACCAATAAAAAAAGGATATCTTGTGAAATGAAATTACATAACTTTAATTACTTTCTGAGCAATTTGGACATACAGTTATTGCGCAAGCGTTGCAAATAGAAATTTTACATGAAAGCAAACACTGTTTGTTTTGCGATCTTTTTTATAGGGACAAATACCGCAACGCGTTCTTGGCGTTCTTAAGATGCTGTATTGGATATAAAAAAGAACAGGTCTTTCAGATATAGGCAGTTTAAATATCCTTGAAGTTATCAGTCACAATTGCCGGTGTATCTTTACGTTACAAATTCTTTGTCGGGCGTAAGGTAAGCTCCACAGGCCACCAAGCCCTAGCAATCGAAAAGTTGGCACATTTTACTCGGTCGGTTCATTTTTTGTAAAGTATAATTATAGCAGGCTTGTTGTGTTGTTTTGGGACTACATCATTATCATCATGCATAATAGCTTTAGATTTCTTTGGTTCATAAAACACCATGATAGTTTTAGCTGTAAAACCAAACAACGAAGTTTCTACTTCCCTTGTCTTATGCGGTAAAAATTCTTTTGGAATCTCTCTTTTGTTTGATTTGATGGTACCCACAAGTGATTGATTCATTTAAGATACAAGACAAAACGTTATCTTGATTATCAGCAGTAAAATGTGTGCGCTGTAACGTAATACTGCGTATTGCGTTACAATAAAGGAGGAGCTAGCCTGGTCCGAGGAGCGCTTCGCTGACAACTATTGCCTTATATGGTCATGAACGGGCCACAGGCAGTCTGTGACTATATAAGATGGGTGCACGATCTAAGTCGGTCACTTTCCCTAGATGTCGCCTTGCTAATGGTTGTAGTGAGAACCAAGTATTATTCTCCTACATCTCTATCTACTGTTCCGCCGGAGTTCTACCTACGGGCCACGATTCTCCCTACGGGTCTACACTGGTGTTCTTGCTACGGGCTGACATTATCCCTACGAGCTTCCTACAGCCAGGCCACGGACGCCTGACTGCATCGGCTTACGCTTGAGTCTTACCACTCGGCTACATCGGCTGCACCGCCTGAGCCTCTGCTCAGCCAGCACCTCGACCATCCGAGCTACCTGCCCAGCGTGCATTTCGGCCGGCTCACCTGCGTCCCTACGAGCAGCTTTGATGACCGGTTGGTGCAGCGGGAGTGTAAGCGACTGCTACGCCGAAGGTCGCGGGTTCGATTCCCGCTCAAGTCAAACATTTGTGTGCATGAACATGGGTGTTTGTCTTTGTCTGGGTGTTTCTATGTATAATATGTATGTATTTACAAAAAAAAAGTATATATGTATGTTTATACATTATCTAGTACCCATAGTACAAGCTTCTGCTTAGTTTGGGACTAGATGGTGTTGTGTGAATGTGGTAGAATATTATAGCTACCCTGCAAGCGTAGGAGAGCAGCAAGAGTCTACATTCCAGCCTTCAGGCCAGTGCTTACCTATTTCGGTCATACTGTATGTAAGCGGTAGTGAGACGTAATAAAAAACCTGTTCAGTCTAGCAGTGTTTCTATCAAACCCCGACATCCTACCTGAGACCCCGTCTCAGTGCAAAGAAATGAAGTGTGGAGGGGCCAAGATTCACGGCAATATCCACCTCATCAAAATCATCAACATCAAGCAAAGAACTTCAAATCTCTTCATCCGTAAGCAAACAAGACCCACAATGAAACCAAAAGCGACACTTAAAACCTACACTATAATTTAAAAAAAAGAAGAAACCTAATAATCATAATGAATATTTTACGGAAAAGAAAACATTAAAGTAATGCATTTACCGATTGTTGCTGCTACTCGAGGGTCAACATGACCCTATACTTGCCGTTTTGGTGCGAAACAAGAATTGAGAGATAAGACACAACCACAATACGTAGGAGCGGGCGCCGTAATGAGAATACACCGGCGGGGGGGCGCGGTCGTCTAAGAGTAAAATTATAAAATCATAGTTTTTCAAACAGACAGGGTCTCATAGACCCATGAGTAATTAAATAGCCAAGGGTTAATACAAACATTTCAACTAGGAAAAGATTCCAATGTAAATAGAAATCCCACTGTGGGTGCTATCCGCAAATGCACTTTGGCAATTGATTTGGCAATGTGTTCCTTTGATGCAACTCTAGCTCTTAACATCAATCGATAGCTGCGTAAGATCCGTGGAACCAACTTGTGGAAATTCTACAGCCATGATACTCCTGCTTGCACTTTTATGCCATCGATCTTTATTTGAATGATCAACTTCAACAATTCACTTCTCATTAGGAGTAAAATTCTAGCTTACTCCTATTTATTCCTGTTAAAACCTCGAGAAATTTACCTATTCGATAGGGCACTGCTTTATGTGAAATTAGTTTTTTCCTTCAGTTCTATAAGTGCAATCCTAAGTTTTCTCCTGAATGCCCACATTTCAAACGCCCATATCTTGTTACAGTTAAGTTATTTCAGTGTCCAGAATTTTACACCACATAGGAGCACAGAGAAGATAAGAAAATAATCAAAAAGAATCTGTCGAAAAGGAAATTTTTGAGATTTTTGAAAGTCCAACATACATAATCCTAGGACAGTAGGGTGGCGAAAACTGTATGACGTCGTTTTATATAACAGCATTTTAGGTCAAGCACTATCTAACAAGGCCGTCATGTTGTAACAACTCGCTAAAATAGGCCTTCATAAATTGTAAGTTTTTTTTTTAAGTTGATATCGTTATTAATTAATTTATATTATATGTAACTCTACACTTTCCTTTCCTTTTCATCATCATCAGCGTATCAGCCATAAGACTTCTATTGCAGGCCTCCCCCAACGCTCTCCACATAGACCGAACTTGTATGTATACCATCATTTGAGCTAACTGTCTCATGACGGAGTTGTTGATTCTCAAGCAAATATGTTCTCGGTCATAATGAAATCGTTTATCTTTGTCGTACTTTGGCATAGAGATATTTTTGTTTCACGAGACGCTTAGTAGTAAGTAGTATTTCAACGTACTACTTCAGAACGCTTATCATCTATATAGGCCTACATTATACTTATAACAATTATGTTCTAGCAGGTCAACTAAAATATATCGTGGGTATAATGGAAGAACTAAATAACTCAGATTTTGGCCTAATTGACCTTTTACCATTTTCGTGAACCCCAAAATGTGCCGCATCTTTTGGTCTAAAAAACATTCTTATATCTTAACCCAGTCCAAAAATAATGCCAGTTTTGTGTTTCAATTGTAGAAATATATATGTATTATGAACATCAAATGTTAGTAGAAAAAATGACTAAGTCTATAAATAAATGAACCATTGTGACTACTAATCACTTGAGTATGAAATAAATTAGCTAAATTGAGTTATTTAGTTCTTCCGCACACAAAAATATTTTAAAGAAACTAGTCAAGTTGAAGAAAAACGAAACAACTTGAGTTATTTAATTCGGGCATTAATGAGCATTCATTCGGTTTTTAAATAAGTATTTTTATTTATTTCTTCTTCGAAAAATGTAAATTTATAAGAGATTCCAATCAAATAAATGTCAATAGGTGAAGTTATTTAGTATTTCTATTTATAGTATACGCACGCAAGCAAAGTTATCGTGCAATTCAGTAGTACAAATTAGCGCGAAATAATGTAAACCTATAGATCAACCATTCTTAAAGTGTGCTCCGCGGAGCGCTAGGGCTCCACGAAGCAACTCTAGAGGCTCCACGAAAATTTTGCTCCAATTAAAATAAAATTATTTAAATATAACTAAATCACTAGGTAGCAGAATACAGCAAAATGATCGATTTAGATTCTAAACTCAGTGCAACTTAAAGTAGTAGGTAGTACGTGCAATATGCTATGTTTTTACCGACGATTTATTACAATCGGATAATTATATTATAAACAGATATACTATTATTAGACATGTTATGTTCCTAAGGTAGGAAGCGATAGCCTAGTGTAGATATCAACAGACTACCATTCACAGGGCTCGGGTTAGAATTCTAGGCAGAAAATTTTCGAAGTAATGTATTTCAATTGTTAATTATGGCTTGCCTCGTGCCTCAGAAAGCAGCTCTTTAAGACTGGGTGCTGTGGATACCCCTTCCTACTTTTTTCTGACATCAAGATTTGATGTCTTCCAGCCACTGGTGCGGGCTAGGTTTCTTAAAGGCTTTAGTACCATGGGCTAAATCCATACAGAGCATAATTTTCATAGGTTATTTAGAAATCTGAAGGTGGCTGGCTTTTGTGGATTACGAAAATGCCTTCAACCCCATTGGAACTGGGCTGTGCTGCAATACACTGCCTATACTACATGTTTCTCAGAGAGCTATGAAAAGGACAATGGATAAAGGATAATAGGATTTCGCTAATGGATAATTTCCAGAACGAGATTATCCGGCAGAATACCAAAGTAACTGACATAGATCAGAGTTATAGCAAATTGAATGGGGGAACTTATGGCCAGTCGTTTAAAAAACAGGTTTTTAAATTAAGGCCACGCCTCATCAAGTGTAGTGTTGGCCGCCAGAATGGGTCTTGTGGCATACCCTGGGAAGGCCTACCGCTAGGAGTGATAGGCTGATGAAATGAGCTAAATGAGAAGAAGTAGTTAATATACTTGTTTGACCATTATACCCTCCCTTTCCTATTATGAAAGCCTTAAGGTGAGACAATACGTCGCGGGATTGCGAGCAAGGCGTGACGTGGCAAACCGATACTCCGAAGAGGTAGACAGAAGTTGTAATTATTACACCCACATTTGGCCATATCATGCATTTTTAGGTCCTACGTACAAAGGGGGTCTATTGACGTTGCCAGGCACATTGTCAGATTTCGTTCTACTACTGAGAATTCAGAAAAATCTGTTACCTACACTCTTGCCTTACCCGGAAATCGAACCCAAGACCTCTTGATCAACAGACGCATAGGTTATTTACTGTGCCATGGAGGCAATCAGCGACAAAATTAGTATAAAATATACGAAGATTTATGTCAGTAATATAGTCTTTTCTACAAATGTGGATCTTTTTGCTCAACTTCTTCCTTCAATTTGTTTAGTAATAAAGCATAGTATGCTGCAGTAATAGTTATCCCTTTCGATCTTTCTCCATGAATATCTCAAAAAACAGTCAGCATCACTTTCCCAGCAGAATAAACGGCCTTTGTCCTTTGGAGTCGGTTCCTCCTTAGCAATTTACTGTTTGGAATGTATTATTTACTTGAGCTTATAATGGTGTATCCACGTTTCATCTACAGTCTTTATTTGGACCAAAACTTGGATCCATTAGGCCTTAACTACGCAAACAGTGCTTTAAAAAAATGTTCATTCGACTGGTCAACGCGGTTTTGGTCTTAACGTGAGCAAACGCAGCACCCATCGCGCTGGGAGCTTGCTCATGCTTAAATCTTCATTTAATATGTAACTAATACATTTGTTGGTCATTTTCATACCCTCTGCTATATCTCTTACGCAATTCAGCGGTCGTCTAGTACCATTTGGTGAAATTTTGCGAGGTTATCTTCACTGGTTGCAGTGTTTAGACGTCCCGGAACTTAGCTCCCTAGCTGTAACGACCAGGTTAAAATTCAGCTGCCCAAAATTTCATTGTAGTAAATGCTGGAGCAGTGAGGCAGCGATAGCCTAGTGGAGGTACTAATAGTGTTCCATGCAGGGAGTATCGGGTTGGAATCCACGGCACGAACCAATGAGTTTTCAAAGTTAAGTGCGTATTAAATGGTTAATTTATCGCTTGCCCTGTGCCTCGGAGCACGTTAAACTGTCGGTCCTGGCTGTTTAGAAGATCTTTGACAGTCGTTAAGGGGATTCGGTACCCTCAAATAAACTGATACTGATCTAAACCATGGAATATCGCTATCCCTTTGGGTTGCGGAGATCAAACGGCTGTCGCTCTGTGGAAAAGTTGATATTCTATCATACCTGATTAGATCAGTAAGCGGACTTCGGGCACTAAGACGTGTAAGTCTTGGATGCAACCGGGATAAGTCTAGCGCGATGATGATGGAGCAGGGAGTCCCCATAAACAAAATTTTAATCAAACTTGAATGGCGTCGGCGTATTACCTTCTAAAAACAAGAATTTAATGCCAGGTCGATACAACATTTCCCATTTTCACAAAAAACACTTACATATACTTAATCGTATGGCTGTCAATTAGCAACTACTGCTACAAAATAGCTGAAATGTTGGTGGGTAACTGCCACAAGAAGTAAAATTACATCGACAACACTTTTTTTGACGAGTGCTGCTTCCTTCAGGTTGAGGTCGGAAACTTTTCAGACCACCCTAGTATGTTTTAATGCAAAGGCAAGTTATTTTTGTTTTAGTTTATTTTTAAACATTTATAATAAGTCAATTATTTGATTTTATTACATAATTATAATATTGTTATCATACCTACCTAATTCTGTTAATTTTTTATATTGTAATTTTACGTTTATTTTTTATATATACAATGTGACTACTTCCAATCCAGGTTTTTATTTCATGTGAGATCAATAATCAGTGACAAAATTTAACAAAATATGTATGTAACAAGCAAGACTACCTCAGTGATACACTAGATAGAGAATATGCTTTTCCGAATTTTCGAAGTATATAAACTAATAACATGCTTTGGTCTTCATCATTAGGCGAATAAACAGAGCCAATCAGGAAGAGTTTGATGAGCCGTAATTTAATAAGTATACTAGTACTAGGTTACCAGATATACATCCCCTTCTTTCGAGCTCTATCATCAAACCTAGCATATTATTGTACTAGCGCAGCTACGCCTCCTCATTTTTTGTTAGTATAACTCTTCTTCCCGATCATGTAAGCATTTTGGGCAATCTCTACTTAATGCACACTTAAAGTCCCGAAGGAATATACATAACATGTTTTGGCTGTAGCTTGTCTGTCAGTCAGTTAGTATTACAAGAAGGTATTATCAGATTGTCACTTAATGTTCTCGTCAAACTAGACAAAATGAGAATTAAAATCGTGTTGAGATTGACTTATTGCTGTGTGTATGTACTTTATTTTATTTCCGAAGTTTTATATCGATACATGAACTAGAAAAGTTTGAATAAAAGTTTCTTTGATTTTATTGCATTGTAACAGGACTAATAAAAGCGTATTTTGATTGTTTGTAAAGTCCTCTATGATAAAGAATTTACGCTCTTACTAAATTTCTTGTCACTTAACAGCCGTCGTATACAGATAAAAACGTTTTATCTCTACACGCGTGACAAGCAAAGAGTTTGAAGTCGATTGAAATTAATTTGCAATAACTGTTACTGGTATTCCTTACAATAATTTATTTTAAAAAATACGATTGTACGATGAGTTACAGTCATGTTGCAGTGTCTTTCCAATCTATTTATTTACATAAAAATAATAAACTACATAAAATAATTATCAACTACAGCAAGTAGAAAGAATATTGCATTTGTTGCGGTAATTTTGCAATTTCAGGTTTTTTGAAGTAAGATTTTTCACCAACGGTGTAAGTCATTACATGGTCGACGATAGCTGAACCAGGTTCATCTCCACGTTCTACATATACTTTAGATGTGATGGTCTCTTCAAATACTTCACCAACTAGTTCCGGTTCAGGCTCAGCTGGCTCCTCGTATGGCAGGACGATAGTAGTAGTGGTAGTCACAGGCTCCATGGAGCAATAAGGAGGATAATAGTCAGGTGAGTAAGATACAGCATCGTAGAAGTTTGGACGCTTGCTCACAGGAGGACTATAGTAGTTTGATACAGGTGGTGCCGGTATTTGAGTTTCATAAGGATAGTTGTAATAGTAGTTGTAGCTTGGGTAGGACTCAGCATAGTAATGGTGGTTTACTGGGCATTCTTCCTGAGCCTGAACCTCTGGTTGAGCATTCTCGTAGCAAACGTTCTCTTGATTTTCTTTGACAGTTTCTACCATTTTGGTTATGTTTTTCAATTCAAGTGTGTCTTGTAATAGAGACGTCATTTCTTTAGCTTGTTGGTTAGCAGCATAAGCCAAGTCAGCAATAATTTCAGTATCAGGACTAAATTCAACTCCATATTTGTCAGCGATTTCTTGAGCAGTCATCATTTTATCAATCGCTATGTTCTGGAACTCGTTGTTCGCTTTGATGTGTTTAAGCAATCTATTTATTAATTGTGCACTTGCCATTGGAGTTTCAGTTGATCGCTTTTTACGTTCGTTGTTATCTACGTCATATGCCACTTCTTCGTTTCCTACTATTTCTATTTTCTCAGGATCGCATGTGCTCAAAGCATAACTAAGAAGGTTTGCCATTTCACTCTGTATGGCTAGAGTAATCTTTTCAGCAATTTCTTTGATATCTTCTAGTTGTTCTTCTAAACATTTTTCAGAATCGATTACTTGGGTCATCATGGCTACTGAGGATGTTGGATAAAGCTGAGAATTGGGCAGCAGGAACAAATCAATCCAGTCTTCCTTTGCGCTATGAAAATCCTTGACAACTTCATCATCTGCTTCTGTGCTATTATTAAGAGTTTGTGGGCTGTCTATTACTTCCTCATTGCTGTCTACATCAGCATATGTAAATGAGCCCTAAAATAAAATAAGTGTAATTAATGTTCACTAAGGCAGTGGCATCATTGCCAAATGGTAAGTAACCGGAAGCTATAGGAGATGCTCATATGAAGAAAATTTTGGAAAGAAAGATTGGAAGAAAATTTGAATGTTAGAAAAATGCTGCGTCATAATTACGACGCAAGTTGGATGAAAAAAATATGGTATAAATAATTACCTGAATAATCAGAGCGAGGATTAAGTACAAAACAGCCATGTTGATTAAATTGTGTCTTCAAAACATGTGGCACATGTATTTATATGTAACGCTATCATTTTATTAGGAAATGGTTTTGTAATTTTGAAAGCGCTTGTAAGTAAGATACGACATGTTTTGATATTAAGCAATTATACATGAACATGGTTTCTGTACTGTTTATTCATATTATGAAATATTACTATACCAATGTAGTTTTAATATTAGTTTCAGACAGATTGCCAATGTGAAAATGTAAGTATTTTCTACATTCATAACGTCATATTGAGCAACAAGTTTAATCATTTTCATTATTTTTAGTTCCTGTTTGAATAAACGCCCATATGAAATGACACCATCTTATCAGTACCTATTAATCAATTGATGACGCAAAATTTATTATATCTTCATTACATTTTACGTTTACATTTTACAACGTTATTATATTACTTCTGTACCCCGGGCACACACCTCTGACTTTTCGAAGTTATGTGTGTATTAAAATGTTAATTTTCGCTCGCCCGTTAGATGGCAATAAGCTTGCCTACCATTACATTGGGACCTAAAGATAACTGGCGAATCGTGGGTGTCTAAAACACCTCTGCCTACTCCTTCAGGGATAACAGGCGTGAAGTTGTGTTATGTTATGTTTGTGAAATGTTGCATCGAAAATGTTAGTGTAAATTTTAAGCTATTTAATAAAGGGCCGTAGGTCAAACGTTTCGTAACTACATATTATTTACTTTGTGTTGAATTAATGTTCTTTTTTGTAATTTCAAGAATCCAGTTTTCTTCTTCCTTTTGTGAGTGGGTGATGTGCAAGAAGAACATCGACGTGGCCTAACGATTCTTGTTCTGAAAATATTTACGACGCTTTACATGATCTGTAAAGTACGGTAGTGCTCTAAAATAAATGCCACAATCAATGGTCCCTCATTCAAGTGGTTATTATAGTGCAAGTGACCGAGTATGAACGAATCCGTTATTCAATTAGACTTGTTCAATGTATAAAATATTTTAATTGAATTACGTTTTTACATACTCTTTAGAAACGTCAAATTCAGTAAAAAAACTCCATGGATACCTTTTTAAAACATTTAAAGACGCTTACTTTTAAATTAAACAATATCTTGCAAAAATATAAATTAAACAATAAAGTGAGGACGATAAAGCATGTTGCAACGGCAACAAATGTAATTTAATTTTTATTTCTGATATCACATTTATTAAAAATGTGATAATAAAATCTATTGGTAAGTGTTTCTTATACATATAGGACATAATAATATAAAAATATTGTTTACAGGGCGATGTTACCGATACTGAAAATATCGTTTTTTGTAGATTGAAGCCACAAAATCCTTATAAATATTAGTTTGCAGTAATTACTTTGCAAGGGCTGCAAATTTGAATTTATAAACTGAAATGTATAATATTTTTATCCAAGAATAAAATTAGGTACAGTCCCGATAAAATCAAAAGGTTTTAATAATGTACTAGTTAATTTCAATTAAATTATAATTTTATTATTTTCCCTTAACAATGATTCATAATCTATTTAACGATAAAAAATTAATAAATATTAAACTTGTTAATGATTCCAATAAATTACGATACACTAGCCAAGCCCTAGCTATATTGAGGGGTTTCAGGATATTTGGGGTATTGAAATTGATATGGTGAGGTGGCGGTAGGGGGTGGATAGGCTGGAATAGAAGGGTAGGCTGTTGGTTGGAAGAGGGGAGTATAAGGAACAGGTGCTGGTGGATTGCTCGGCGGCGGTGAAGCAGAATAAGGTCTATAGGCTGACGCTGGGTATTCAGGGTAGTAGTAATCTCTGTGGGCATGTGGATAAGGTTGGGGTGGATATCCAGTGTGGCTTGGAGGAGGGTAGGGGACAGGCATGGGTGGTGGAGGATAAGGCACTGAAGAGGGAGGTGTGGGTGGTAAAGGTGGAGAATAATGTGGGTAAGGATATCCATAAGGCCATGTTGGAGCAGCTGGTGATGTTGAATATGGGTATGGCGCCGGTACTGGGGCAGCTGGTGATGTTGAATATGGGTATGGCGCCGGTACTGGGGCAGCTGGTGATGTTGAGTACGGATATGGCGCTGGTGCTGGTTCTGGCGGTGGATAGCAAGGGCTTGGTGCTATAGTCTTGGTGATGGTTACTGATGGCGGACTTGATGATGATGCTGGTGCTGTCGATACGTATATCACTTGTGGTACCGGGTACGGGTAGCTGTACGCTGAGGTGTCATATGACGGAGTGGCTTCAGCTGACGTCGGCGATGGCGTAGAAGATGCGGTCGTTGATGCAGCTGGGGTTTTGGAGCCGAGGGCTGAAAAAAATGATGCAATATATTATTTCTTTTATAAGAATTCAAGAATAGCTCATTGCGGTTTAATAATGCACGCAAGGTTTTTGGGTAGAACTTGGCAGATCCAGATTTTTAGTTCTAAAATCTGTCTATGTACTTATAAAGTTAAGCTGACTAGTTTGTTTGTTTGGTTAAACGTGCTAATCTCAGGAACTACTTTTCAATTTGGATAATTATGTTTGTGTTGGATAACTCATTAATCGTGAAAGGTGACAACATAACTTCATACTCAGAGCCACGGGTGCAGAGCAGCAGCCTTAAATAGTGCGTTTGTAACTGCAAGTTCATTTAGTAAAGTTATAAATAAAATAATAATATATGGATGTGCGAATTTTGTCAAATGGGCTTTTTTCCTGTAGCAGGTTGCAATTCAACATGAATGATAATTTCAGTGTTACCGCCGATTCATAAAGTAGGTAAGGTCAGCTCTTTGGTTCTAAGAATAACATTCTATGTAAGTTGAGAAAAACAAAAATAATATCCTGGGAAAACCACACGGCCATCTGACAACTTGTGTGATAAAATTAATAATAATAATAATACTCTACCACATTCACACAACACCATCTAGTCCCAAAGTAAGCAGAGCTTGTACTATGGGTACTAGACAATGGATAAACATACATATATACTTTTTTTTGTAAATACATACATATTATACACAGAAACACACCAGGAAATGTTTGACTTGAGTGGGAATCGAAACCGCGTCCTTCGGCGTAGCAGTCGCTTACACTCCCGCTGCGCCAACCGATCGATAATTAAGTGACTTACTAATTTCCAAGCCAGTCAGTAATTTTTATATAATATATAGCATGTAAACTATTTATAGCTATAGGTATAAAATGCTACATTTGTTTTGATTTCAAATAGTCAACAATGTATTTCAGTATCCGTCTGGAACAAGAATACAAAGTGTGCGACCACCCCGTTTCAGCTGTCGTAATATGCCAATATGGACAATACATGAAGGAAATATTTTTGTTCAGCAACGGAAAACTTGACATTAATCCTTCTGGCCAGCATAGTATAGTTAGGCCATGCCCTCCTATTGCCTCACAATATCTACTATTGTACAGCAAATTAGGAGAGGCTACTGCTAGACTGCGAAAGGCTTTGCTTATGATGATGATATAAATTAGTACTTTTATATCCATTTTTCAAGACCGCTCTATGGCCTTACCATTCTCATGGTTAGAAAAGGTAGGTACGTTCCGCAGTGGGACAGTTTATATATAGGGCTGATGATGACGCATAGTAATTGTGGCCTTGGAACATGAAATAAAGCTTTTATCGTGCGTTAGGAATATGAAATTCATTATATTTTGTCCGTAGCTCTGCTTGCGTAAGTGTCGGTTAAACGGTTTGTGAAAAAAGGAATCTATATAATATTTTTATATGAATTGTTTAAGCTATATTATTTCAAAATTTCATCAATTTACACTTAGTACATTCAGGATGAAAGTGGATTCGCTCACGTAGGTAGCGATATCGCAATAAAACAGCCTATGAGATATTCAGTTGTACAACTGGGATAACGCTAAGAGGATGATGAATATGATAGTAGTAAGATTCATGGCACACGAATTCATTAAAGTAAAATTCATGTTATTACATGAATTTTACTTTAATGAATAAAAAAAAAGCGGCGATAGCCTAGTGCTGTACGTAACGGACTGCCGAGACGATGGTCTTGGGTTCGATCTCCAGGTACCCCGGGCACACACCTCTGACTTTTCGAAGTTATGTGTGCATTATAAAGTAATTATCGCTCGCTTAATGATGTGCCCGGTAGATGGCAGTAGGCTCGCCCCCTATTACATTGGGACCGAAACATAACTGGCGAAGTGTGGGTGTGTAATGTATTCCTCTGCCTACCCCTTCGGGGATAAAAGGCGTGAAGTGATGTTATGTGTTATCATGTTCTTACAATAAAAATATTTTTTCTATAACACACTGTAGGCAAATTCATATAAATTGTGTTTCATTGTAATCGATCGCTTCAACAAACTGTTTAGTAAAACAATTATCAACTAATTGCATTCCACATGAACAGCTGTGTCAGCTAAAACAATAGTGAATTCGTAATTTGACCGTAGTTTTATGTATATATACATAATTAATTATTATTTAAATAGATGCTGCTCGCGACCCTATAGCGTCCCCATGCGTCCCCATAGCAACATCGTTGCTATGGGGACAATATATTATGTGTGTGTACACATTAAATAGGTAGGTATATCTTACATCCATAGATTTAACGTGTGCTATGTTGAAAGTAGTTGGCGATCAATTTAAAAGGAAATCGCTATCGTGAATAAACTACTAGCAATATTTTGTAAAATGTATATCATAGACTAGCTGATAATCTAAACTTAGGACATAAGTAGTATATAAAAATAAGTCGTTTAAAATATGTCGTCTCCTGAGTGGTCTGAACTATACTAAATACATAATTATATATTATGCCTCTGTCTCCATGGTCCAGTGGATAGTGTAATTATGCGTCTGCTGACTGGGAAGTCTCGGGCTCGACCCCTGGGTCGGCCAAAAATGTTACTGAGATTTCCAAATTATCAGTAGCAGCTCGGCGACTGGCTATGTGTTCGGTAACGGCAATAATAGACTCGTCCTCTGTTACGTGTTACCTAAATGAATGTGTGTGTAATTTATTACACCTTTGCCAACCTCTTCGAGGATACAGGCGTGAGTCTATGCTGTTTGTACATTATGTTTATTGTGCATATTTTAGTTGATCACACAGTGCTACTGAAACTTACCCGAAGAATATAATGTGCTAATCATCTGATTCATTCTTTCGTTGAGATTCGTCATCTGGAATAAAAATAAGACTTTATTTATATATTTTGCAAAAAATAATGAAATAATGTATCAGTTTTTCACAGAAAAATTATCCATTTTCTAAACATGAAAATCATTAATGTCCTTAAGTGCTACAAACAAAATAGAAACTCTTTAAATCAGCCGACGGTTAATTGTTTTTTAAATATCATTTGTCATCAAAACCTAGCTGTTGTTCGGTTTCAATGTTACAGCGTCTTTTCCAGACAGAAATAGTATTAAAAATATTAATGTGGCACTTAAAGCATGTTATCCTTCTATAAGTAAGAAAGCTCCCTCTCACAATAAGAATAAATACTGTATCGTAACATTCGAATAAGATATACAAAGATCACTCTGACTCAGAAATAACAATTTATGACCCAATTTTTTTTTTACCAACCCATTCGCGATATATATTTTGTCATGCAAAATTTGATATGAAACACTTTTCATCCAATAACCAGATCGGTGAAGGTCGCTCTTCTACGGATCTTAGACTATAAGCGGAGAGAAGACCGCTAAGCCATAGCGGCTTAAGTGGTCTTAAAAGATCCTAAAAGATTTATTTTATAAACATTTACCTGTGACTGTTGCAAATTCTGGCAATCGTAAGAGCTCGTAGTCGTTGCATAACTCAAACCGATAGACAACGCACTTAATTTAATTATTAACAACAACATTGCAACAATTTTGTCACACTCTTCAATACAAAGAATGTTTCAACAAAGGTGGCACTTCACTTCACTCTATATTACTTAATTGGAGGCAACAATTATATATAAATGTTTTAAAATCTTAATCAGATTTAAGACGTGATGGTATAGTTCTAGAGATAATGTAAATGTTGATAAGTGGTGCACGATGTGTTGAGATAAATCATTAAAGATATGATTGTTAGAATAAGATGATTGACTATTGCTTCATCGTTATTGAGAAGAAATTGAGGTAATGGAAACAATTTTCTTTACAAAACATAAATTATTTAATAAGCCATCTGCCGCACTAGGAATTAATCTGTCGTCGTCAAGTCAAGCAAAATAGCGACACGGCCCTACCATCCTTTTCTCAAAGCAATTCAGGCCATTTTCAACCTTCTGTAACTTCTTAGTGGATAAAACTAGAAGGTTGTTTTTAGTAACCAAGCAGGCATTGCATAAACATGGTATATTTCAAATTTCATTCAATTTGAACCAGTAGTTTAAGAATTATAACGAGTAAAAGTTTCTAGTTTTGTCACTCACTGACCGATCATCAAAAGTCTAAGGCACTTCTAGCAGACATAATTATAAGCTTCAAATTTAGTATACAATTAGTGTTTAGTTATATCAAGGCAAAACTAAAATATGTTTCAATTGCTGTCCAGTTTTCAAGATACATCAACTGCATAAATAACATAGCATAAATAACTTTGTAATCTTAATATATAAAATCCTTGCGTTAGTGTCTGACTGACAGACACGCTACAGCCGAAACTATTGGGCGCAGGAAGCTGAAATTTGGCATGTATGTTCTTTGGGGTTCGTAGGGGTGCACTAAGAAGGGATTTCCCAAAATTTTCACGGGATCGGCCAAAACGGGTAAATTTAAAAAAAAAATGCAGGCGTAGCTGGTGGCGTCCTCTAGTCCTATATAAATATACAATCTACAAGCACTAAACAATCTAATTTATATATCTATGTATTACTTATGAGATATATTGTGTTATCATGCGATGGCCGAGTCAATCCATTTATATACAACATTAAAAAAAGTATATTAACCGACTTGGTATTACATGGATCCCACAACTTTTTACGGTAGCGAGACCTGTTTTTTTTTACAAGTATTGTTTTTTATGGGATTCTGTATTTCGGCGTCACAACAAATATTATGTATTGTGTGTGTGCCAGGCAAGATATTTTATTTATTAGGTATTATATTTAAAGCCAGAATATCAAATTGTGGAGCATACAAAGTGTGATCCAAATCAAATGTATGAGGATTAATACATGGCGAGGCTCCCGCGTGAACCATAACACCATTCGTTTAGGCGAATGTCAAAATTCACGTATCAAAATTCTTCTTCCGTCGACAAGCCTGTTTCCTATTGGAGTAAGCAGGAACTATGGAACGACAATTGCTCCAGTTCAATCACACACCTCTTTCGCTTCCTTGACATTCATTAACCTTATCATGTTCAAAAATAGACTTCTTTGCAGCGTGGTACGAGAAAATCTCCTAAGCACATCGACCAATGCTGCAGAGCGTGCCCATTTTCTGGCTGTGGGAGAATGGGAATCGGGTCCCTAGCTTCAGGCACTGCCATCGTCCAACATAGGTACCATATAATAATAATTATTTATTAATTTTTTTGTTTTACTTTGTTAAACTAAGATGTGTAAAATTTTTGTTCTAAGTATAAAACTAAGCTGTGTATAAATTTTCGTCTTAGTACTAAGTATGTAAAAATACCATAAGTCTATGTCTTATTTAATTTAATTTTATAACCCTAAGTGAATATATTTACCTTATAAATGTAACTCTTGCTATGAATAAACAGGGTCCATAATGAACCATACATACATACATAGACTCACGCCTGTTTCCCCGAAGGGGTAGGCAGAGGCATATTAAATGCCCTCTTTTCGCCGGTGTTTTGATCCCACGTAATAAATGGCGAGCCTATAATAATATAATGAACCAAATTGTATATATTTATAACACCTGTACCAGCATTGTGGAATGGCAATAAATTAATATGAATATGTTGGACGATACGACTTTCCACATCGCTGCTTGCCTCCGTTTAGGTGCTTCATAAGTTTCTCCACATTGCTGTCACTGTGGGGAGGCTGTCGACAGCCTTGGTCACCATGGCTTACCAATCACGCAACAGGTGCGCAGTCGTATATCACGACACGGAAATCTCAATGACATATTCCGTTGGGCTCTTGTCACCGCTGGCGTTCCAGCCCAAATCGAACCGGGGCTGGCACGTGACGATGGTAAAAGACCAGACGGTATGTATTTACTGCTATGGAAGCTAGGTAGGCCTTTGGTGTGGGACGCAACGTGTGTCGACACCCTTGCGCCATCTCATGTTCCTGGCACAGCGGGTTGTGCGGGCGCTGCTGCTGCTACAGCGGAGATCTTCAAACGGCGCAAATACGTAAACCTGGTAGGGGATTACGTATTTGAGCCGTTTGGGGTCGAAATATTGGGACCGTGGGCTCCAAGTGCGATATCTTTTTTTAGAGTTCTCGAAAAGAGACTGGTCGACGCCTCGTGTGACCAGAAGGCTGGAGTGTACTTGGCCCAAAAGTTAAGCATTGCCATACAAGGTGGCAGCATTGCCATAGAAGGTGGCAATGCTGCCAGCGTTCTGGGCACGCTCCCGGTCGCAGGCGATGTAGAGGACTTTTGTGACACCCTCTAAATTATTTTATTTTCTTTTTGTATGTTCTGCATATATTTCTTTAAGATTGTTAAGTTGTATTATATATATATCGGAATAATATGTATATCGTTATGAAATAAAAACTACAGAATAGACAGATATTAACCTTTATATTTATTTATACCTAACCTAACCTTTCTCAGGAATCATACTATCTATTGATGGAAACCGTACTAAAATACGCTCAGTAGTTTGTATTTTGTTTATCGCGTCCACACAGACAACCAGGACAAAAAGATAACATTGAAATACGTTATAATATCCTCCTAAGACCCCGCGTACATTTTTCTGTACAAAATACTTCACGTCAGTCAGTCCCCGACCAAAAACATGTCCGTATAGTCGCCGAGACCCTGTGTACAGTTTTCTTTACATTTAATGGTAGTCTAAACATCATTACTTAATAAAATAATTCATAATCCATTTATTCATTTGCGAATATGGGTATGGGTACATTTGCAGATCTTATGGCTAAAACATTTATGTTCTCCACATTCTACCATTAGGCATGCAAGATTCAGTATTATCAATTCATTAATGATTATTTATTACATTTTACTTAACTTAAATGAGATGTAAAAAAATAAAAACAATAATGTGGTGTCAAATAGTATTACAGGTATATGTAAAAATAATATGTATAAAATCTAATGTCAAAATGCAAAACTTGGCTATTAATTAAATCAGTGCAAATTTAAGACATATTACATTCTTTCTAATTATTTTCAATATTATTATCCTCCAAGAACTCTTGAAATGAGTAGTAGCATTTGGCTAGAAGCAGTTTTTGAAGACGCCTTTTGAATATTTGTATACTCTCAGTGTTTGTAATATCCTTTGGCAGTTTATTATAAATGTGAGTGGCAATACAGAAAAAAACTTTTGTGCATTAGAGCAGTTTTACTGTGTAACACACATAACCTGTCAGCATGGCGGCTCCTTGACCTTTTTTCAAATAAATGCATATTTTGTTTTATAAAAATAGCACATTCACTTATATATATTATGCAAGGCAAAGTCATTAGCTTATATTTAAAAAAGTAAGGTTTGCAGCTGTCGGGTATTTTTATATTAAAAATTGTTCTAATGCAGCGTTTCAATTAAAAACAATTATTTTAAAATAAATAACTCAATAAACACTCAAACAAAACAATTTTATCCTCGGGTCTGACAGAGAATGTTTAATTTGTACATATTTCTGCACGTTGGGTCTTAGTTAGCATAAAAATATTTTAATACCGGGTCTTAGGAGGATATACTAGATTAATACGTAATTAATTAGCAATGGAAATCTTTTATCGAATTCTTTATCAAACCAACGACTTTTGGCGAAATGTCCGCATACGGCGTGGAGACGCTCAAACCACTCCATCCGTGCAAAAAAATGGGCATCTTAAGGTTCTAGTGTTTTTCCCAATTGCATCTAAAACGCCTTGAAGTCCGGAAGCCACTTAACAGTTGAACCAGATACGGCAGAATATCAGTTTCTCCAAAGAGCGACTACCGTCTGACCACAGCGACCCATAGGGATAGGGATATTCCATAGCTTAGACCAGAGGTAGTATATTCGAAGGTAATGACTTTGACTGCACAGTTGGCGTAATGGTTTAAGCTTTCGCTTCGCCGGCGCCGTTTGACACTGCGCGGAGTGTTGTGAATACAATTCACACACGAGACAACACTTTATGTAATCCAAAAAAGGTTATGTGTTTCGAGTCTGGTGGTTCATTGTGTCCCATAATCACTGTTAAATTCTTTATGACAGCCGTGCTCGACGGCTTGACAGGCTCTCCAAGGCAAGCGATAAAAGGACAATGGCAGATCTCCATACATCAAAATGTCTGAAATTAAATTGAAGCGAACAGTAATAAAAAATATATCAAAAAATTTGGCGTAAGTAACAGAGTCTATAAATGATTCTATTTTCACTCAGGAAAGGTGGAAAAAGAAGATATCGGTGTTTGAATTTTTAGTTAAGAATGAACAATGTAGGTAAAAGAAAAGTTATTGTATGAAAGTTAAACAATGTAGGTAGGTACGTCTGAATTATCAAATGACATATGTCAGATTGACATCAAAACGCGGAAGTGTTTTGTAGCATCTAACTGTCACAGCCAAAGACAAAAGCAGAGCTGTACATTTTAAATCGATTTTATGTGAAATCGATACAAAATTAAAACGATGCTGTGACGTTTTTATTTGATTAAAACGTTGTTTTGCTTCACAAATATTAGCTTATTGATATAATGTTGATTAAATATTAAATAACTGCATTTAAAACCAAACCAACGCTATGAAGGTCGATCGCATCGATTACGTATTTAATAATCGATACGGCTATAGCACTCACGTCTATTCCTGTCACACCATTGTCTATGGCAACAGTCAAATAATAAAGTATTCGTAATCAATTGGAATGCTTTTTATCATTATAAAATACTCCAGCTAAAACGAGACAAAGTGAAAATATTAAAAATCGTAGAAAAAAAAAACAATTTGTTTCGTTCATATGAAGTTTAAGGTCGCCACAACAAACCCAGACCAAATTCTGCCATTGTTCTTTAATACCCATATGACTTCAAAATGTCAGTGGTGCGTGCCAAGGGTTTTAGCCACGTAGCCTCTGCACGGCAGTCTGTTGGTATAGCATTCTACAAAATCTATGCGTTTTAATGTGTTAGTTTCACACAGTCAAATAAAGATCCATTTACTTGAAATTAATACAAACCTATTAAAAACATAAATATAATAAATATTCAATAAAATCAACATAATACAAACTGTGAATACAAATTGAAACAAACATTAAATTGTAACTACCATTTTATTTAAACATTCACATTATTATATGCCTGATAAATGCTAATTGAAACTGCAGAGTAACAAATTTATTTTGTAGGCATGCATGTTGTACACATGTACACATAATGTAGTAGGCATATTAATTCAGTTCTACAAACTCAATGACAAGCGACATACATTCTTATGTTCGGCGTCTTTTGCATAACTTGCATAATAACTGTATCTATAGCAAGAGTTACCTACTAGATATAATAATTATTAGTCATTAGTCATTAGGTACTCATGTTTCCTATAACAGACGTATCTTATTAGCTAATCTTTAAAACAAAGTATATTCTATTCTAATATAATAAAATTGAAGAAATTCTATGTTTGGTAGAACGCGCTAATCTCATGAAATACTGGTTCAAATTGAATAATTTATTTTGTGTAGGATACCCATTTATCAATGTATGTAGAATATAGGCTATATAATTTCCCGCCACGGTTCCGGCGCAGACACCCTAAGGCCGTTGGCTCACCAACGGAGTCTTGGCGAATAGACCTAGTTATATTTCTTTGTACCAATAATAGGTCGTCTTATAAGGCATTTGAGACGAATTTCAATTGTTTCTGAATTAATCTCTTCGCCGCCACTCAGTTGGTGTGCGCTGACTCTAAATAACCGAGATGTAGCCGTGGCACTATGGTTCGTCTAGAACAAGCTAGCTAGACAAAAACAACTCTTAAATTCCTGGAAGTTAATTACTATTACGAACTCATTACCCCTATACATTGAGGATTACACCTATTAATTATCAATACTACCCTCATTAAGAGCGTCATTAAGGTATGTTTATAAGATGTTGACTATTTAAAGGGCATTCATTTGCTTTTTTACATCATATTTGATAGCATTGTTTATGTCACTAAAAGAAATTTGTGAAAGTGTTTTTGTGATGGATTGTATACGTAAGGGTAAGTAGTTATATTTTATTTCATTTTCAACATGGGAACTTCATTCTTTAGTCTTATAAAATGAAATGTTTGAATTTTCACCCACTTTTTTACTCATTTTTTCAAATTCATCGGTCAAATAATAACATGTCCCCACTTGTCCCCACCGTAGAACCTATCATATACGATTCTCATAAGTGTCTAGTAGTTATACGTAAAAAAATTCATTGCGATATATTTGCACAACTAATTTTTATTTATTTTTTTCTTTCAACAGTTTTTACCGTCTCAAGAATGGATTTTTTCGAAGAATGGCTGAAACACCCGAAGGAAACGCGGAATGAGGAGCTCTTTCGGTTTATATCTTTGAGATATAATTTTGATGGTGTTACGGAGCAGTCTCTGCGAGATATTAAAGTACTAATCTCAAGATATTCAACGAAATTTGCTGAAAAGTGGAGCAGCTGTGGAAGAAATCGAGAGCGATTCCTACAAAAGTATTCGACGTGGCTGGAGGGTCTTGACATATCTTTCGATGTATCCGTTTATTTATCTCTGCCAACTACATCTGGAGAACCGGGACCCGGAAGACCTACTAAAGATTTTGAACATTCTAGTCTCAAAACGAAGAGACGACGTGTAGACGATCTATTACAGTCCAGAAGTGCTAGTGAATTAATTTACGCCGCTGAAGTGTCAGCTCGAATCTCGGGTCAGAGAAGTGTAGCACGTCAAATTAAAGATGTGACTAGTGATCCTTCAATAACCAAGACCACGAGTGAAGAAAGTGCCCCCAGGAGTTTAACAAGTGAGGAAGCTTTAGCGTACTACGTTGATAGTAAATCAAGTAGCCATAGCTATAAGCAGACTCGGAAGTGGAGTATTAAAGCTGGACATAAGGTGTTTCCGTCAATGTACAGTGTTAGAAAGGCTAAAATAGCCTGCTACCCGTCAGGTGAACAAATTACAGTCAATGAAACGCATGCTGAAATCAAAGTTCAGGCAATTCTTGATAAGACTGCCGAACGTTTAGTTTCAGCACAACAAGAAGTTGTTCATAGTCTGTTACCTTGCACGTCATTCACATTAATCAGTAAATGGGGTTGTGATGGAAGTTCCGGTCATAGTATGTACAAACAAAAATTCACTAATTGTGACGATAGTGACGAGTGTTTATTTGTATTTTCTTTCGTTCCTCTTCAATTGAAAGATGAAAGTGGTAATATTGTGTGGCAGAATCCTCGGCCCTGTTCTACAATGTATTGTCGGCCAATAAAGTTTATCTTTTCTAAGGAAACGAAAGATTTTACGATTTCGGAAACCAATAAGGTTTTAGAAGAGATAAACGCTTTATTGCCGACAACCTGCAAGGTGATGGAGACCGAAGTATCTGTCACACATGTTATGCTTTTAACAATGATTGACGGAAAAGTTTGCAATGCTCTGACCGAAACTTCTTCCTCACAAAAATGTTTTATTTGTGGGGCAACTCCAACAATGATGAATGATCTGTCAAAAGAGTTTGCTGCGGACAAAGATAATCTTGGTTTTGGTTTGTCTACGTTGCACGCTTGGATAAGGTGCTTTGAATGCTTGCTTCACATTAGCTATCGACTAAATATAAAAAAATGGCAGTTAAGAACAGCCGAAGACAGCTAGTGTGAAACAACGTTCAGATGACATTAAAAAACGATTTAAAAGCGAAATGGGCTTGATTGTAGACAAACCAAAACCAGGGTTCGGTAACACTAATGACGGGAACACCGCGCGAAGATTTTTTGGAAATCCCGAGGCTAGTGCCGATATTACAGGGTTAGATGTTTCACTAATACAAAAATTTGGCATACTACTTCGCACTTTATCATCGGGATATGATATAAATATTGAAAAATTCGTTAACTTAGCTCATGAAACTAGACAACTTTATGTAAATCTCTATTCATGGTATTACATGCCCGCTACTGTCCACAAAATACTTTTGCACAGTGGCGAAGTAATTAGATCGTCCCTTCTACCTATAGGCCAGCTTTCCGAGGAAGCACAGGAAGCTCGGAATAAGGACTGCAGAAGATTTCGTGAGCACAACACACGAAAGCGATCACGGGAGGCTACGAATAGAGATTTACTTAATATGTTATTGATAACATCTGACCCTGTAATAAACGGTTTACGAGAAGTTCCTCGGAAGAAAATAGGTACGTTTCCAACTGAAGTATTAGATTTAATTGTCCCACCTAGCTGTAAGGAACAAAATGTTAATATGATTTCTACTTTTCATAGTTCTGCCCCTCACGATCATGACTATTCAATGGATGATTCATCTGATGATAGTGATGATAATGAGTAATAGATTTAGTTCTTAGATATTTTATGCATCTGTTATTAGATTTTATAGCGACGTCGAGGGATAAATCACTTTATAAAATGTTCAAAAAATATATTATACACATATGCCCGATAAATGTTTTTTTTTTCATGATACCAGCTCAAATGACAAACTGCCTTGAAAAAAGTACCAAAAACCTTATATCTTTGCTTATTAACCGCATCTAGACATAAAAATCAAATAAAATAATTTTGTCTAGCTAGCTTGTTCTAGACGAACCATAGTGCGTGGGCCCAACTAGTCAAAAACGTGGCACGATTAAAAACATCAGAAGAGAGAACATAAGAATTTTGGCAGTAAAAGGCGTATGTATGTTTTATAATTTTCTCAAAAAGCGATATTTGTATGAGACGACCTTACAATAACAAGAAGATAAGAACAAAGAACGAAACTATATGGCTATTTCTATCTAAATGAGAATATTAAATCGCCTGTGAATAAGCGACTTATGAAACGAAAACATATGTATTATTTTATTTTCTACTCTTGGCATAAAACATTTTAGTCAACTACTTTATATGTTACTATTCTTCTTCCCATTCTTGACTATGCCGATGCCAGCTATCTAGATCTCAATGAGGACCAGCTAGATAATAGCGGGCCATCCACTAACGTTCATTTCTTCTGCCTTGTCCCGTTGTGCAATCCGTACAGAAAAGCGACGGGATAAAATAAAACCGTTGAAGCCACAAATTAAACCACAATCCTACGTTCTTTCCCCTGACTTTATCACGACACGCCAGTCCGACAGGATAAACAATCCTTCAATGACCATACACACGTTTAGGTACATTCCTGTCAGTTTGCATCTTGTCAGTCCTATCGAGGGATTGCGTGTCTGTGGATGGTTATAATCCTATAATATTATGAAGATTGTTGTCATTTAAAAGGAATGCTCGTCATTTTGAATTATCTTTATGGATTAATTTCATTTTGCAACAACATGTGCACCCGTAAGCAAGATATTGCTATTGCTACATCAACCAGATCAATGTATTGCTATGAGTTTTATTGCGAGTGAATATCTATTTACCTAAACCTAAAATTTAACTGCCTCTGTGGTCCTGCGGTAGTGTAAGCGACTGCGGATCATGAGGTTTCAGGTTCGATTCTCGGGTCGGACAAAACTGATGGTTTTTCTGTTAGGAATTATCCAGCAGAAGTTCGGAGTCAGGGAGTTGGCGGTGTCACACCCCCGAGCCTTGGAAAGCACGTTAAGCCGTTGGTCCTGCGCCCAATCTCTCTCCGGTCGTGTCGCATGTGGCGTCCCATCGGTCTATGAGAGTGAGGGAATAGAGAGTGCACTTGTGTTGGCGCACACACTTGTGCACTATAATATGTCCCGCGCAGATGGAAAGTCTCATGTATAGACGTGGGCGAAATCCGTCGGGAGGACATTATTATTATTATTAAACCTAAAAGAAGACAGAATGTGGGTTAAAAAGTGGTTATTAGAAAAGGAGAAATCTAGTGTTATAAGACTTTTAGAATCTGGCATGCGATATCTAATATCTTGATTTGACGTGTAACGTAATACTACACGTATTGCGTTATAATATCTCGCAGGCGCTTAACGCCAGCTTAGCCAGACATCGTTCGCAATATTACCAAATATGGTCATATTCACTAGCCAAAGGCAGTTGTGAGTCATAGGTTATGCCTATATAAGATGGGTGCGCGTTGTAGAATGGTCACTTTCCCTAGACATCGGAACGCTGCCGCTAAACTTCGCGATTATTCTACATTCTACTTCCTATCTACTGTCCCGCTGGGGTTCACCCTACGAGCTCACTGCACCTTACGTTCTTCCTACGGGCTACGTTCTTCCTACGGGCTACGTTCTTCCTACGGGCTACAAGCCACGAGCTGCTGGCGCCGTGCCGCTACTAGCCAGCTGCCACCCAAGCCTCCGTTCCTGCCTACGAGCTCCTACAGCCAGGCCACGGACGCCTGAGCCTGACCGCTCGACCCACATCGGCTGCACCGCCTGAGACCCGCTCAGCCTGAATATCGACCACAGAGCTGCCTGCGCAGCGCACCTTGGCCAGCTCATCGGTGACCCTTCGAGCAGCTACCCTGCGAGCGTCGGAGAGCAGCAGGAGTCTACACTCCAGCCAGATCAGGCCAGTGCTTACCTAGTTCGGTCATACTGTATGTAAGCGGTAGTGAGACATAATAAAGAACCTGTTCAGCCTAGCAGTGTTTCTCTCGAACTCCGACATCCTACCTGAGATCCTCCGTCTCAGACGACCGGTTGGCGCAGCGGGAGTGTAAGCGACTGCAAGGCACGACCGACCCGGAGGTTGCGGGTTCGATTCCCGCTCAAGTCAAACATTTGTGTGCACGAACATGGACGTTTGTCTTGGTCTGGGTGTTTCTATGTATATGTATGTATTTACACATAAAAGTATATAATTATGTATGTTCATCCATTATCTAGTACCCATAGTACAAGCTCTGCTTAGTTTGGGACTATATAGATGGTGATGTGTGTATGTGGTAGAATATATAAAAAAAAAAACATTTCTAATATCATCTTTATCGTTTAATTCTTGGGAATCCATTTTATACTTCCGGGAAGAAGACGAACACAAAATGATAACAAATGAGCAGACAATCACGCCGGAAAAATAAACAGGCACTAACTTGATCACATCGCGCGAGGGATGGCGGTGTTTTAATACCGTCATTCTTTCTTGCTCTTGCAAATCCACTGACGTTCATTCCGTAAGGATTGTAGATTCCGGCAGGAATGAACGTTAGTGGATGGGCGCTAAACTTAAGCGCCTCCAAAACTTCTGCATAAGGTTCATATAATAATATGGTTTACGGAAATATGACCACATCACTGAATTTCGTAACAAGCTCAAATGGCTGCCAATCCGCCTTCGACGGAATACTCACATCCTTTGTCTTCTATATAATATACTTTTTAATCCCTTGTTCCCCTTTTACCTAAAACGACGATTTGAATATCTACATGACACTCATTCGAAATGCTTGAGATCATCAGAGAATCTAAAATTGAGGGTCCCTACTCATTCCACAGTTTTCCTTCAAAAATCATTTACAGTGCAAGCTATACGTTTATGGAATGCGTTACCCGAAGCATAGATAAATACAGGGTGATTTAAAAGTCGTGTAATTCCTTTGAACCACATGATCTGCTGGTGATATAGAATGACCCTAACCATATTTTTTTTTTTTTGGAATTTTTTTTTGAGAAAAATTTTTTTTTTTTTTACTTTGCTTCGGTTTCATACAATAAGTACGTTAACAGCCTGAAAGGGTTTTAATAAAAAAATGTAAAAAAAAATAAACACTACGTCAACTAAAATGTCGAATTCTAAAAGTAGGTAACAACACCTCGCGTCGCGTGCCGTCAGCTGTCATCGAGACACGGTAAGGTCAAACCCGCGGCGTTTAATGTCAGTGGCAGTAGATGGCGCTACTACGAGTTTACTACTACGTACAAACCGCGCAAGAAGCGAAACTAGTCTCTCATGCCATCTTATTCTTTCAAATGATTGATATTTTATCATAAAACATAATTATTATTTACGTTATTACTAAATCTTGGACCGACAATCTTGTAAAGATCGCGGGAAGCGGTTGGTATGCCCAGCAGTGGACGTCCTTTAGCTGAAATAATGATGATGATTACAGATTCTGACAATAATCTATCTATCTAAACCGTCTTAGCTATTTGGATCGGTCTCTGTCAAAATAACTACCTACCACACGACAGCAGCTGATTTTACTTTAAAAATAGTCGCCTGTTGACACATGTTTGATTACTTATTTGTTCCCTACTTTATCTTTAGTACAGTACAGATGTTTCATTAAGGAATAACATTGGTGGACTTTTGTCTTTTAGTTGTGGCACGGCGACGCCGCTGGAGTTACCTACGTAAGTAAACAGTAGCACAGATTAAATAAAAGTTAGGTACCTACCTACTTCGTAAACCGTAGCGCCGTGTGTCTGTGTACCCAGTACACACTTCGCACAGTACTAGTTTTTAGAGGCATAGGTACTTTAGTTTAGAGATAGAGTTTCAAATAGTAAATATCTAAGTAAAACTGAAACTTTTACCTAGATTATTTTAGATACTAAAATTTTACTTTTCCACTTAGGTAGGTACCTACTCAAATAAACATGTTGATGTCAACTTTCCCTTCATACTTTTTTCCGGCTTAGGACGAACATAATTATGACAAAATTATAAAATATCATTAAGGCAGGTAGAGTGAAAGCTAGATGTCTATGAAAATACACACATTCAGAAAGAGATTTCATCACAATTAGGGCGTATTTAAAAAGTTGAAATCAAATTATGTACAATTATTGTCTTATTTACAAAAACTCACCGTCGCTGCACGATGGAGTTAGATATTTACCTACACTTAAATATTTACCTACACTTATTTACACGCACTTAATTCACTTATTTACACGCACTTTATGCCAAATGTACTAACTGTTCAAAGTGGCCGCCCTGCATGTCTAAGCACAGTTGCGCCCTACGTCTCAAATTATTTCTTAATCGTCTAGTGACGCCTGTGACAATATCTTCTCTGCGGACTTCATCGAAGGCATTTATTATGCGGGCCTTAAGGATATCGCGTGAATCCGACTCAACCTCGTACACCCTGCGTTTTATTTTTCTCCCCACAGATAAATATCTAGCGGGGTGAGATCAGGCGAGCGAGGGGGCCAGGCTATTGGACCTCCGCGACCAATCCACCTCTCACCAAATTGGTCATTCATAAATTGCCGCACAACGTTATGATAGTGGTGCTCCGTCATGTTGATAGTATAAATCCCGAAGGCTATTTAGAGGGACGTCTTCTAAATACTCCGTCACCACATACCTTAACAACTGCAGATAATCCTGTCCACCTAAACGTCCTTCGATAAAATAAGGACCAAGGATATTATTATTTATAATTCCAGCCCACACATTCACAGAAAAGCGCGTCTGGAACGCATCGCGCCGCGTTACGTGGGGATTTTGTTCGGCCCACCAATGTTCATTGTGAACATAACCCGGCCACAGGCCACATTCACCCGCTTAGGTGAATGTGGCCTCATCTGTCCACAAAATGTTGCGGTCCGTTTCCAACAGCCACCTACAAAATGTAACCCTGGCAGGTTGGTCGGTTTCGGCCATGTCGTGTACCGGCTGGAAATGGAATGGATGCTTCCCTGCCGCATTTAGAAGCCTCCACACGTAGCTTTGGCTGACGCCAAATCTTCGAGCTACCGGCCGGGTGGAGCTTTGCGGGTTCTGCTCAAAATACCTTCTTATGCTACGATCCAACTGCTCCGGATACATGGTAGGACGCCCTCGAGCTTGTGCATGTTCGGGAACAGCTAACTGTCCGTAGTCTAAGAAGTTCTGCGCTGCCCGAAGTATCCGCCGTGATGAAGGTACAGGCGAGTTTGGGCTTCGCCTCCGAAACCATTCTCTGGTTTCATTAAGGTCTCTCGAACTTGCATAATGCCAAACGATTTGGGCGAGTTCTCGGGTAGTAAGCGAGTCCATTTTCAAGTAAAACGGAAAACACGTGCGCTCAGTGACAATAAAATTATGCACTGATTTAATAAGCATTGATTTTAGAAAAAGTTAAATTCGCGGTCTTATTTGCATTAATAAACAAATTTAGTTTTTATTTGCATCTGCATTAAGTTTAGTTTTAATTGAAATTATTTGGTGTCGGCTTTATCATAAAGGTCTATTAAACTATTTGACGTAGCCGCCTCACCTATAACTAGAGCCGCCATCACTGAAATGTTTGCAAATTTAAACTTTATTGAGACCATAGATAAATATAATACTTTACAGTACAGATGCCGCAAGTCGTCCATAAAAATTGGCCACGTTAGATCCTTAATATTAGACCTTTATTTTTATAAGTACTTGTTAATACCGTAAATAATACAACAGATGGCGCTAGCGACGAAAAAATGGGAGTCGATGGTAGCGACATCTTACGTCTCATTTTGTAAGCAATGTTATTTTAAATTAAAAAGAAGAGATGGCGCTATAATAAAAAAGCATTCTGTCTAAAATGTAGAAATATTATGATATTTCACCTTGTCACCCAAGTGTGCCTCATTTCAAGGTTATAACACGATCAACCGATCTAGTAGGTACCTATTTTACGTATGTACCGGTGGCGTTAAAACATCTAGCGATATTTTTATGACTTCGTGTCTTTCCGTTCAAAATTTGGAATGCACTTTGTACACTGTTCACGGCACGGTAACATTGAAATGGTGCAGTGATGAATGACCTTGTGAATGCACCTTGGTCTGATGATGAAGCCGGGAAGATGGTTACAGGAACTTCTAAACTACATATTATGATAAACTACTCGTGTTTGGGCTCGTTTGAATTGACTTGACAAAACCTATGACCTTGTGAGGTTGCCTTGGTCTGATGATGAAGCCGGAAGATGGTCACAGGAACTCCTAAACTACACGTGATAAACTAGTAGTGTTTGGGCTCGTTTGAATAGACTTGACAAAACCTATGACCTTGTGAGGTTGCCTTGGTCTGATGATGAAACCGGAAGGTAGTCACAGGAACTCCTAAACTACACATGATAAACTAGTAGTGTTTGGGCTCGTTTGAATAGACTTGACAAAACCTATGACCTTGTGAGGTTGCCTTGGTCTGATGATGAAGCCGGAAGGTGGTCACAGGAACTCCTAAACCACACATGATAAACTAGTCGTGTTTGGGCTCGTTTGACAAGACTTGACAAAACCTATGACCTTGTGAGGTTGCCTTGGTCTGATGATGAAGCCGGAAGGTGGTCACAGGAACTCCTAAACTACATATGATAAACTAGTCGTGTTTGGGCTCGTTTGACAAGACTTGACAAAACCTATGACCTTGTGAGGTTGCCTTGGTCTGATGATGAAGCCGGAAGGTGGTCACAGGAACTCCTAAACTACACATGATAAACTAGTAGTGTTCGGGCTCGTTTGAATAGATTTGACAAAACCTATGACCTTGTGAGGTTGCCTTGGTCTGATGATGAAGCCGGAAGGTGGTCACAGGAACTCCTAAACTACACATGATAAACTAGTAGTGTTTGGGCTCGTTTGAATAGATTTGACAAAACCTATGACCTTGTGAGGTTGCCTTGGTCTGATGATGAAGCCGGAAGGTGGTCACAGGAACTCCTAAACTACACATGATAAACTAGTAGTGTTTGGGCTCGTTTGAATGAACTTGACAAAACCTATGACCTTGTGAGGTTGCCTTGGTCTGATGATGAAGCCGGAAGGTGGTCACAGGAACTCCTAAACTACACATGATAAACTAGTCGTGTTTGGGCTCGTTTGACAAGACTTGACAAAACCTATGACCTTGTGAGGTTGCCTTGGTCTGATGATGAAGCCGGAAGGTGGTCACAGGAACTCCTAAACTACACATGATAAACTAGTCGTGTTTGGGCTCGTTTGACAAGACTTGATAAAACCGACAAAACCTATGACCTTGTGAGGTTGCCTTGGTCTGATGATGAAGCCGGCAGGTGGTCACATAAACTCCTAAACTACACATGATAAACTATTAGTGTTTGGGCTCGTTTGAATAGATTTGACAAAATCTATGGACCTTGTGAGGTTGCCTTGGTCTGATGATGAAGCCGGCAGGTGGTCACTGAAACTCCTAAACTACACATGAGAAACTAGTAGTGTTTGGGCTAGTTTGAATAGACTTGACAAAACCTATGACCTTGTGAGGTTGCCTTGGTCTGATGGTCGGTGGTCCCAGGGTCTGTGGTGCATGCTACAGATAATATAATAGGCACTTACTATACTAGGTGGTGCTTTCCTTTGAGTTCTGCTTCGTGAAAATTGTTATTCTTTATTTGTATTATTATATTCTTAATTAAATTGGTATTCAGGCGAAATTAATGTAACCTAAATGGCGAACCCCTGGCGAAGCGAACGTCGAGATTGCAAAAAGGGAATAGGTAGGTAACTATTAAAATGTAGAAATGAAACAACAGTTCATTTTATTTTTTTATTTATGAAACCATGATACCTCGTCAACTAACAAAAAATCTTGCAAAAACGTTGGAATTTTTTCTCTTCAACTTTCACGGGAACGCAGTCGCGCGCAAAAGCTAGTCATTACAATTGGTTTATTAATTCGGCCTTACAAGCAAGTTATGCAAACGTACAAATTAGTTATTTAGATAATTAACTCAAATCCAGATGTGGGCAAATTAATATTTTTAAATTGATAAATTAGGTCGTTTTTATTCCTCCATTAAAGTGGATAAACAGAATTAGATAAAAAACTAAATTTAACTATTTTAAAATCATTTATTTTGTAGGATTCGTAATTTTGAAGCTGATTGTAACGATTTTTTTTTAAATACTTGCAACACTTTCAAAGTATTTCTTACTTGAATTAAACGTACGCGATCGCGTCTCGCGTTTTGCCGATCCACGATCGTAACGGAGTACTTTTACTTTCATGGGATATTATTCCTTACCGCCATACATTTACGGAACTTTGTGGCGCAAAACACTAAAATATTTGCAACACTTTCAAAGTATTTTTTACTTGAACGTACGCGAACACGTTTCGCGTATTACCGACTCCCGACCGTAACGTAGTAGGGTAAATACGCTAAATGTCGGCATCCTTACGGTTTTTCTGTTTTAGAATCGGTCTGGCACCATCAATTTGCAACGAAAGGATGATGGATGGATGAGGATGCGGTTTTGGATAGTTTGATAAATCTATTTCATGTTTATGGGCATAAGGTTGACATATCTACTACATTCCGTCCGTGTGCTTTCTTGAGAGAGGACCTGTGACAGTTTTGTTTTTATAAATTACCTAAATTGTTTGTTTATTTTTGAAGTAAGAATCGGACCCTCTCTTACTATCTTGTGGAATATTTCATATACAGTCGACGCCATCTTCAAATTTGTATTGCGCCATCCCTCTCGTACTTTGGTGAGTGGAAATATTAATATTTCAACTAACAACTTTGAAAAAGTCGTTTGGCGGTCCGTCAGGATTTGAAACCCCGACCGCTCGGACTCTGCACGTGTAGGCGACGTCTTACGCCACTCGACCACCGTTACGTGGACTGCTCGGCGCGAATTTGGTGACTGCAATTGGAATCATAAGTGACAGAGGCGAATTTTACCTGATATACCATGTCTCAGACACCGATTAAGTGCTCGTCAACGCCTGATATTTCACTGACAACGTCTATCAGTGATAATGTAACTCAAAGAAAACGTAAGCAGCCTGAATCTGAGTTTGCTGAAGCCATCAAAACACTCTCCATGCAACTGAACCAAAAAATTGATGCTCTTCGAGATAATTTGGATGGTAAAATGTCTAGGATATCTGAGAATATAGCCAGTATACGGGACGATATCGTCACTGTTTCTCAGATGGCTACGGAAATTAAAGTTGAATTAAACAACTTACGCTCAGATCATACTACGTTGCAGAATAAAGTAAGTCAACTAGAAAATGAGCAAAAAGTATTGTCAGAAGATATAACCACACTCCAAAAATCTATGCAGTATGCGATGGACATCCAGGAGGATCTTAAAAAACAGGTGAATTCATTTGACTCAAAAGCATTGAACTCTGAAATGAATGATGTGGTGTCCGGCTTAGAAACGAAGATTGACTCTCTTGAACAACACGCCCGTGAGTGCAATCTAGAACTGTGCAATATACCAGAGAAGCGAAACGAAAACCTGTTTCATATATTGGATAATATTACCACTACAATAAAATTTTCGCTGTCTCAAAGAGATGTTTTGTCCATACACCGGGTGCCTCATGCGCATAAAGAAAACAACAGACCGAAAAACATCATCGTCAAATTAGCGTCACGTACTCTACGGGATAATTTCTTAAGCACGTATCGGCTAGCGAAGGGTCTAAATACCGAACAACTTGGATTTAGTGGCACCTCATTACCTGTTTTCATCCATGAGCACTTAACTTTGAAGAGGAAGCATTTATTTCGGCAAGTTAGAGATGCGGCCAAAAAGAATAACTTTAAATACGTATGGATTAAACATGCCACAATTCTTATACGAGAAGCTGACAATGAGCCAGCAATTGCAATTCGCTCAATCCAGGATATTGGCAAGATCAAACCCAATGCACGCTCTAAAAACTAAAGTTTTTTCTAAATCTTTGTCGTATTATGTTTTTTTATATTTATTTACATTAATCTGTATTGTTAGTATCAGCCTATATTTTGACACTCTTTTACCAAACTATATAGAAACTGTACACAACTTTAAACTCTTACCTGTTATAAACTGTAATTTGTATCATACAGCTTGGTTATGCTTGTTGCTGTTTTTGAGTGGACACGCGTTTCCGATTTATATGGCAAATCTTTCTGCGCTCTTGAATGTATTGCTCACATGTACTAATAATCATCATATTGCAAGATCATACTTTTTAATTATCGCATTTAGGGTTTATGGATAGTATAATAATATATTATCAAAACTGTAGAGGTCTTAGGACTAAACTTAATATATTGTATATGGAAATATTATCTAATTGTTATGATGTCATTATCCTAACCGAGACTTGGTTAACTCCTCATATATGCGATAACGAGTTCATAGATGAACGGTATGTGGTTTATCGATGTGATCGCAATCGGACTGTTACGGGTAAGAGGGATGGAGGTGGAGTTCTTATAGCGGTGGCGAAAAGATTACAGTCGGAGTGTATACCAATGAATATTCCATATGATTTAAGCATAGAGACAGTATCCATACAGATATTAGGATCCAACCGCGAAAAATGTTTAATTAATGCAGTTTATATTTCACCGAAATCTCCTGAAGAAGTATATATTTCTCACTTTGAAACTATACAATATTGGATGGAGAAACAACTGTTTACAAACGTTTTTTTATTCGGTGACTATAATCTACCAGATATAGACTGGGTTAGGATGGAGGGTAGTGTTTCAACTGCATCTACATGTAGGGGTTCGTCTTCAATCTGCGGCCATGTCGATAACTTTATGACATTACTAGGTGCCTCCCAATATAACAATATTAATAATTACAAAAATCGTATCCTGGATTTACTTATAAGTAATACTGAATGCAGTATATATGTACCATCATGCCCATTGCTTCCCCTAGATAGCTATCACCCCGCATTTTGTGCTATTATACATTATAAATCACAATTTCATCCACTTGCGCGAGCAAAAATTATCAAATATAATTATTATAAAGCTAATTACGAACTGATTAACGAGGAACTCGCTAGGATCGATTGGGATGGACTTTTATCAGGACTCGCTGTTGAAGACTGCTTAAACGCTTTCTACGATATTATATTAAAAGTCATAAAAATACATACACCAATCTCTAAATCACGAACCTCTAGATTCCCTGTTTGGTTTTCTAACTCACTTATTCGTACATTTAAGAACAAAACTAGAGCCTGGGTAAAATGGAAAACGTATAAAAATGTATCAGATTATGAGCAGTTTTCGTTCCTACGGCGTAGATTTAATAATGAATGTAAAATAAATTACACGCGATATATAAATTCCATCGAAGAAAACGTTCGTAAAAATATAAAATACTTATGGTCATACGTTGCAAATCGTAAAAACTACGCTAGTATACCATCCACAATGACATACAATAATAATTCGTCGAGCGATCCCAAAGAAATATGTAATATGTTTATGCATTATTTTAGTACAGTTTACGAAGTCTCTAGTTTTAAAAAGGACTGGCTGCCACCCGTAGAGACCGATAGGAACTGTACCCTCATTTTTAATATTACGTTCAGTGCCGAACAAATATTAAAAGCTTTGAAAGCTCTAGATACGTCTAAAGGACCAGGACCAGATGGCATTCCCCCATATTTTCTTAAGATGACTGCTGACAATATATATGTACCTCTACATATAATTTATAATAAATGTGTTTTTGAAGGTGTTTTCCCCGAAGTATGGAAACGTGCGAATATCACCCCAGTGCATAAGTCAGGTTCTAAACGGGAGATTGTGAATTATCGTCCAATTTCAATTTTGTCGGCCTTGTCGAAGCTTTTTGAGAGGGTTGTCCATGATGCAATCCACACAAACATTTATAATATTATAATAGATCAGCAACATGGCTTTGTCAAAAGAAAATCAACCACCACAAACTTGTTACTATTTACCGATTATTTGTTTAACAGTATGGACCGTCAGATACAAGTAGACGCCATATATACTGACTTTCAAAAAGCTTTCGACAAGGTTGACCACACACTGCTACTATCCAAAATTGCGTATAATGGAATTCGAGGAAATTTACTTCGATGGTTTACTTCATATATAACCAATAGAACGCAAAAGGTAGTAGTCAAGGGGTACCGCTCAAACACAGTAACAGTTACGTCTGGTGTACCCCAGGGCTCAATATTAGGCCCCCTCTTGTTTATTCTATTTATTAATGATATAGGAGAGTGCTTTAGACATTCGAAGTTTTTGTTATATGCTGATGATCTAAAAATATATAAACCTATAAAACATAGCTCTGATTGTTATTTGATACAAGAAGATTTGGATCGTTTATCTGATTACTGCACTAAAAACAAATTATACTTAAATACTTCCAAATGTTTTGCAATTTCTTTTACAAAAAATAAAAATGTTATTGTCGATAATTACAGCATTAATAATATCAATTTAACAAAGATGTCAACTATCCGAGACCTTGGGGTACTTCTAGATAATAAACTACATCTCGATCAGCACATTGATGCTATAATCAAAAAAGCGTATCGTATGTATGGCTTCGTGATGCGATCACTAAGCGAATTTAAACAAGCGAGTACATATATTTGCCTCTATAAAGCTTTAATTAGGTCCCAACTCGAATATTCCGTTGCAATTTGGAATCCATATTATAACAAATATGTAGAAAGTTTGGAGATGGTACAGCGAAAATTCCTCAAATCTACGCATTATCGATGTTTTCATGTTTCCCTATCATATAATAATTTATTAAATACATTCAAGATTATGAGCTTAAAATCGAGACGCCTGTTTTTAGAAACTATGTTGCTTTACGACATGTGCAATAACAGATATGATTGTAATGAGCTAATTCATAAGTTATGTTACATTGTACCAAGAACCGTTGTAAGACGAGAAGTGCGTTCTCGCCCCTTCTTTGCTGTTACGTCATGTAAGACTAATGCTGGATGTCGCGCACCTTTGCGTCGGATGTGTCAGAATTACAATGAGCTTTTTACAGATCTAGATATGTTTGGTGTATCTAATAATAAATTCCGTAACCAATTAAGTATGGCAATTAAAGAATTGTAAAAGATTAGTAAGCTAGTGGTAATTATGGTTGTTGAACTATTAAAATATGTTATAGCTTTTTGTTTTATATTTGTAAAAAAAGAAAAAAATGTGTATGAGAATAGAATTGTCATTAATCTTTCTTAAATAATCTGTGGATAACGGTGTGGGTGCACAATTGTACAAATATCATATAGGTACATTTTTAGTATATAAGTATTGTGTAACCGTTTGTTATTCCAAATGAATAAATAAATAAAATAAATAAAGGAAAAAGTACTAAGGTTTAGATGCGTCGAGAACGAAAAAACCCTAAAGTCGGCCATTCACGGGCCATGGTCGGTCGCGTTTTCCCCAAATATCGGCCGGGTATAGGATGTTTTAAATTAAGACGGATAAATATTATTAATATGATTTATTTTGGCAGGAGTCTCACTAAGTATACGTTATTAATCGTATTTGTTTAATAGTAGGTAAAGTATTTTTTTATTTGCACTTAAATAACGTTAGGTAAGTATTACAATTTAAAACAAAGTAAACATCAAAATAATTATAATTAGTTCTGGATATCTTTTCAAAAATAATTCATACAATTTTTGGCCCAGAGTATCATTATTGAATATATTTATATTTTTAAGCTACGTAATTAATATGGGTTAAGGTAGCAAGTTCCAAAGAGCAATTTGTATCTTATATTTCCATAACATAATAACCTAATATAATTTTTTTCAATAATATCAACTCCTACATTTAAACATAACTCTTTATATTATAAATAAATAAACGTCTAATAAATATTTGATTTTGAGAAAATAAGAAAAGTAATCAGCCTGTATAGTTGGGCTCGAATTCGAGGCTGGTCGACATTACGATCTTTAATGTTTCTAAAGCCAGCCTCTATTTTGTGTACATTATTTCTCGAGATTCAACTAATATGACGACCGGTTGGTGTAGCGGGAGTGTAAGCGACTGCTCCGCCGAAGGTCGCGGGTTCGATTCCCGCTCAAGTCAAACATTTGTGTGCATGAACATGGATGTTTGTCTTGGTCTGGGTGTTTCTATGTATAATATGTATGTATTTACAAAAAAAAAGTATATATGTATATTTATCCATTATCTAGTACCCATAGTACAAGCTCTGCTTAGTTTGGGACTAGATGGTGTTGTGTGAATGTGGTACAATATTATTATTATTATTATTAATATCACCCCGGCCGGTATTTGGCGATTAAACGTAAAATAGATTTATTTGCCTATATGCGTTGCAAATTCTCTCATTAAGGCAATGGAATTAGTACAATTGGAAATTATAAAACAGACTGCATTTACTTTTAGTCGGCCACGGCCGAGAATCCGGTTTTAATTCAAAATTGGTATTCTATTGGCGGCCTCCTATTTTCCCTTAAAACAATACGTTAAACATTGAAAAATCTATCTCAAAATATAGTAAAAATCACTAATTACTAATAATAATGCTTAAAACAATAAAAAAGGAATGTCTGACCGTTCTAATATCAATCCCCGAAGTGTGGGTATTCACAGCAAGTAAGGTACTTTAAATATGAAATTGACGCTTCGACGGCGCAATCGCTACTGACGCTCAGTGTGCGAAGAGTGTGTAACGTAATCGGAAAGTAACGGTTGTACATATAGGTTATGAACTAAGATTGTAATTCGAGTGGCAAATTTGTAACTTCAATACGTTTGAAATGAACGCAAGCCGAAAATGTGCAGACGGCCGCAGTTTGGGGAGGGGCCGACGTATGGCGTATTTACCCTACAGATACTTTTATGAAATAATATTCCTTACTGCTATACATTTACGGAACTTTATCGCACAAAACACTAAAATAGGTACTTGAAAGTATTTTGAGTACTCAGGAATATAAAAATTGCAAGGTTTTGCGCGACAAAGTTCCTTAACTATATGGTAGTAAGGAATAAATTTCCATGAAAGTATTTAGAAAAGTCCATTACCAAATTTTGCGATAAACAATATATATATATATATATATATATATATATATATATATATATATATATATATTTTTTTTTTTTTTCAATACAAACTTGCATTACCAGGGCGTCACACGAAGTTTTCTATACTCGAGTGCCCAAAACTTGGTTTTAGTTAATTGTGCGACTCATGAAGTCATGACTATCGGCATAGATAAATTTAATACTATAGGATCATTTCGCCTGTTCGCGTCCATTTAGTGCAGTTGGCAAGTTTGAAGGAGAAAATAAAAATGTTCCAGCAAATTTATTCAATGAAAAATTTATGTAATGCGTTCATTATATAGTCTATTTTAATAATAACTTTCAGTTTTGTTCGAAACTTGTTGTGTTTTTTTTTTAAATAGACAAACTTCCAAATATGGCATTTTACCCAGTTTGCGTCCAAAAAATCCAAATTGCGTCCACCTGTGGACCAGTTCGCGTCCACCAGCTTAGTCTTAACAATATCAGCCTTATAATCCTTCTTATAAGGGTGATATTGGTAAGACAATCTAAAGAAAGATTGGCTTTTAACAATTTCTACATTTAGGATTAAAGTTATAAAAAATCTACATTATTATCATTATTAAATCACTTTATAGAAACTATAAATAACTATTTATTGTTCTCAACATCGATGGAACTTAAAATCAAAGATAAAAAAATAACGATACATGTTGTCCAATATAGTGGTCTTCGGAATAGCATAATTTTTACATAATTATGTACATATTTGTCTTATCGATTTCTTCTTCTCACGAATATCACAAAACGATTTCTTTATTTAATCATCTTTTGTATTTTTTTTCCTTCTTCTTTCTTGTCTCCTAAGAACTCATCTTGAATAGAAAAAATATGGAATAAAAGAAATTAAATGTAATAATTCAATTTTAAACTCAGTCTTAATCAAAAATGCATTATAAATTATAAAAAAAAAATATATAGAATGTATTTATGCGATCATTTCTATTTCATGAAAATATGGACGCAATTTGCTATAATATTATCCCTTGCAGGTATAGTTTGCGTCCACTTGTGATCGATTATTATATCGATTGTATCTTTTATTACAATCATAATAATGTGGACGCAAATTGGTCATTAAAATTGCATACTATTAATGTTAAAATAAACAAAATCCCAATTTCTCTCTCATATTTAAATCACATAAAAATAAACAAGTAAAGAAATCATAAATAGACGAGTTCGCGTCCATTGTGGACGCAAAGTGGAAGTTTTATAAATTCGGTGTTCTAATTCGCGTCCACCTTATTTTAATTGTTAACTATAAAAAAACAAGCTAATTCATTATTCATACTATTCGTCTTTTCATTATTAATGTCTAGAAACAGCTATGTATCCTAAAATTTACATAAAACAATAAAATACTTACCGTCAAACACGCCGCTGCACACTATTTTTTTATTTATATCCCGCGCATCTGCACTCTTTTGTTGAACAACCGAGATTAACAATTTTTTTTAAACAGGATAAGCTGGGCGCACGGCACTTTTGTCTATTTGTGCGTGTCTCTTATACGTCGAGGTATTGGCGATACTGACTTTTCATTTTATTAGTGTGTTTGTATACTTATTTTCGAGCATTTTTAAAGGGAGGTCCGCAAAATGGACGCGAATAGGGGGATGGACGCGAACAGTCGAAATGACCCTACCTATCGGGAACCAAGCGAATGAGTTCTAGACTTCTAGAGAAGTCGGCTATCAAAGTTTAAAAATGCGTTTTGTTTTTTTCATTAGCTTGATTTACAACATACTCAACATCAACTGTTTATTAGTTGCTATTGTCTGTTCAAGATACCTACGAAAAAAATAAAAGGTAAAAAATATACAGTATCATTTATTAATTGAAGGGATAGGCGTATTTCTGTAAAACTAACTGCATCTTTCGCTTGGAGTATTTAACTTAAATCTACTTTTGTTGCGAAGGCGACATTAAAAGAACCATTTTATGGTTTGTTTACATTTTATTTTTTCGTATCTTGAACAGACTATAGGTAGGTACCTATAAATGTAAGACGCATATTGATTAACATAATTTATGAAAATTTATTATATAATACTACTACAAACACAGTAAGTTGTTATTATGTATAAAATTTAAATTACACTACTTTTACGTACTTAAATGTAAAAACAAAACGCAATCGCTCGACTAGGTACCTATACAGGTACTTTTTAAAATAAATGCTCATGGCCGTTCATTGGTTAACATAATATCTTACTTTTTCAAACATTTGATGTTTATTTAATAAATATTTATTTATTTTACCATCTACAGATTAATACCAAATTAAATAAAAATAAACATATACATACGTAAAAGCGCCATCTATAAATGCCGAGTGAAAGTTAACTCATTGTAACGTTTTACTACAAGCTAGTACGTATTTTGGCCACCAAAGCAACGAAGTGCACATCATATTTTTCAAAAATATTCATATTCAATTAAATGTTTCATTTTTTTATTTAATCGTAATAAAGGGATTTTTTAATTAATAAATATCATATTTTAGAACTTTATTTTCTTATTTATCATTTATGCATGAAAGTCATCAATAACAATCGATACTAGTAAAGCCATCTGTTGAGAGAGTTAAGAATGAAGGAAAACGTTCTAAGGAATGAGACCCCATGATTGAGACGTACTAAGTGTGCTATTTGTCTGCGGATGCGGCATGCTTTAAATCAGCGGTACTCAACCAGCGGCCCGCAGGCCGCATGCGACCCTGTAAGCCATTTCGTGTGACCCGTGGGCCGGTCCACCGAATAGCATGGAGTAGATAATGTGTAGGAAAATATGTCAACCATTTTAAATTGCTTACTTCCAAAGAAAGTGCGAACGTACAGGGCGGTCGCTCAAGTTGCATTCAGCGAGACGAGCAAATCCCATTTCTTTTATGCCTGTTTTTGAGTGTGTTATTTAAATCACATTGTATTGCAGTGCCGAAACTGTACCGAGGATTCAAGAGCCTTTACTTATTGTCTCCGGTTCTGTGGTTAAAGATCCCCAGGCGTGATATAAAGGTATATCACGGCCTTGGTTAGGTTCAAAGACATGACTGTGTGATGCGTTTTGACAATATTATTTAGCAGACTCGTGGTGAAAACCGGTCACGGGCTTTTCCCACTAGCTTGAGTTTGGGGCTGGTGGAGATGTGTGTGAGACTCTCCAAAATCTCCGCGGTGTTCACTTTACTACCTATGAAAATGGCGGGGCTGCGTAGACTGCTTTAGCATAACATGCGTTACCCCGCCTGAGTTAGTCTACCACTCGACGAGCCTCTCCTAACTGTACGAGTTAGGTTAGGCTAGATGTAACCGTCAAATTGCTGATACAATTCAATATTGCGACACAATACGAAACAATAAATACATCGAGAGGCGGACACAAACACGTAAGCCTCCTAACGGGCCCGTCTGGTCGGATCGCGTGCTGCCTCTTAGGCCCGATAATTAGGCCGCTGGCAGTACCCCACAGTGGCTGGAGATCAATTTCAATGATTTATTGTAGATCGTCACTCACTCTCTAGTAGCATGCAGACCTGAGGTTCCACAGACGCTGACGCATCGAATCCTGCTCCTCGGTATATTTCCTCAGTTGCCATCTCATTCACGCAGAAGGAGAAGATGGTGTGTAGTCGATCGCATCGGATCATGGCTTCTAATAATGTCCGAAGAGCAAGTGTTGTTAACCGGCCAAATCGTAGTGAGTTATGACCGTAGATCAATCGGAAGCTGAGAATGCTCTGACGTCTTCTAGCCCCTTCCTCAAGAGGGGTCTTACCCATATGACCACTAGGACCCAGGAGGGCGCGGACCGCCACATCTCATCGTCGTGTCTTGCGTCAAGCATCGGTTTCTCGCCCACCTCAGGACTTTCTAGTAGCATTCGTGAATCGACACCATAAGCCACGTATCCAGATACCCTCTCACGATTGTTTCTTTTATTCTTTTGACTAACGGTCACGGCGCTGTATGTGCCTGGGTTTTATTGACCGTCAAGCACCGCAATTCAGCCCTTTGAAGGTTGTCTCTACGATTCAGACCCCACTCGTCATTATTTGAGCCACACGGGCTCATAAAAAGAAATGGCCTTAGACTTGGAAAAGGCCACCTTGAAACCTTTCTCGCCACGACTTGTATCTCCCATTTAGCTCAACCCTTCAGAAGCCCAAAAACTCGGCCTACGTAAGCTCGATATTTCAAGCACACAAGTTCACCACTTCAGCCTGCTGAAACTGCACAACGACGAGCATCTTGTAGAAGCTCAATAATTTGAATCCTCCAAATCCACAATCGTAGGATCTACTGAATTTTTCTGCGGCCCGCGGCGCGGCCCTGACTGGAATTCCTATGCGGCCCTTCTAAAATAAAGGTTGAATATCGCTGCTTTAAGCGGTCACTCCGCGACAAAAATGTGCCACCAACCAATGATTGTTCCGACTTCCAATTTTAGATGATTTACCGCCTTTACCGGTTGGTTTGTTTATGTGTTATTTGTGAACTTATTTCAAGTAGGTATGTATGTATTTGACTTCGGGATTTGTAATAATAAGTAAAAAATGTGGACAAATCTCAGACTTAGGTTATTTCTTTGATCTGAGCTTACTACAGATCAGGTTAGTGCCACTAAGAGCCCAGAACCTGTTACTTCACATACCTACTTACTTATTACGTACAGTCACGAGCATAAATATATTACTATGGGCAGATTAGCAAAAATATCTGACCCAGGAATGAGTTCAATAATATCTATCTGCACGTACGCAGCAAAAATATCTGATATTATCAGGCAGCATAATGAAGTGGCATCAAAATTATGTGATGAAAATGTCGAAGCATAAATATGTGATGTGACAGGTGGCAAAATGCTATGATCCCTTGTGGAGAGCAAATATATGTCACGTTTTCTATTTCTGTAGTTTGCATTGATTCCGCCCTAAAAGCATAAATATGTGACATCAACTAAGTGGCAATAATATCTAACATTATTTTATCTTCAATTTAATTTCAAATTCATACGAATTAATTAAAGCAATAAATTTTATTTTACATTATTTTAGTGTGGGCTGTCGTTTTATACCTACTATACTAGAGGACGCCAGCAGCTACGCCTGCATTTTTTTTTAATTTACCCGTTTTCGCCGATCGTGGGAATTTCGGGAAATCCCTTCTTAGTGCACTCCTACGGTCCCCAAGAAACATATATGCCAAATTTCAGCTTCCTGCGCCCAATAGTTTCGGCTGTAGCGTGTCTGTCAGTCAGTCAGTAACGCAAGGATTTTATATATTAAGATTTATGTCTAGACATATTCAATATCACCATTAGTGGGTAGTTTTTTTCTATATACAGCTGCCGAGTAACAGTTTAGGAATAGGTAATAATATCGGACTGCCTAGCCAAATCAGTTACTTTTTGTCATCTGTCAAAACGCCAGTTTTGTATGTCATCATTTTTCATACTCAACTGCTGTACTTTTTTGATCGTTTTATGGTTTTATTTATATAAAATTTGCTGTAAGAGCAAAATTAAAATTTTAGAATATTTAAAGGGATGCTTTGATACAATCTTTTTGATAAATAACAATTTGCAATTTAGTTTTAATACAGTCCGATTCCATATAGAGTAACATCTCAGGCCCCCAGACTTTACTTATTTTATTAGATTTTTTTTGGATTTCATTGGATTGACGATGAGTTATCAAACATCACTGTCGATGAATATGAGAAATATAAATATTTTTTTTTGTAATTGTTTGCATTTTTTTTGCTTCACGCAAGTATGTACAATTTTTTTTAATTTTTTTTCATTGCCTCTCCCCCCCACCGTCATTGTTCACCACGTTAACGAATAAACTGGAACTTTAGCGATGTTTATGAGCCTAAGGTAACGGAACTAAGCAAAAACAGGGCTCCTATTTTTGAATTCAAGGTGACAAGAAAAACCGAACATAAGCTATTAATTTGAACTGATGCTGACCTTCATTATCACCGACCGACCAATCAGAAAGCAGTGTGTTATTTACCGTATTTTAAAAAAGCGTAAAATTTATGCGAAGCTTCTGTGATTGGTCGAACCGTTTAGAACCTTACGAATGGATATCTGTTAGGTTATAAATTTATCACGAGGCGCCGTAAATTGATAAATTTGCAAAAATATGGGCGTAAAATCATACAATTTATCTCCCTTTTAGAATCCTACGAAAGTTTATAAAACTCGGAAATTTATAAACTTCCGGATCTTGTTATCTTCGGGTAACATATAATTTAAACGATGAATTAAAATCGACTAAAGCCACCATTTGCATAATTACGTCCCGTAGCCTCTCTTGCATTGTAAAACAATTTTAGCACACACTTGCGAGCAGCAAAAAAAAAGCAAAAATTACAAAAAAAATAATTTTATTCTCATATTCATCAACATTGGTGTTTGATAGCTCATCGTCAATCCAATGAAATCCAAAAAAAAAACCAAGGAAATAAAGTCTGGGGGCCCGAAATATTACTCTATAGGGAATGGGACTGTATTAAAGCGGGTGCATAGGGTTCCCACCAAGAACTTAGGGTCCCAAGCCAACCTCATCTGCAAGTGGTGCACCTGCCGATCAACGGACGAGGCTCTGGCAAACAAAATATCCCGATAAGCGGCAATAGGCTCGCCACCGTGAGATCAAAACACTGGCGAAAAGTGGGCGTTTAATATGCCTCTGCCTACCCCTTCGGGGAAACAGGCGTAAGACTATGTATGTATGTATGTATTAAAACTAAATAGCAAATTGTTAATTATCAAAAAGCCTCTCTTGCATTGTAGAAAAATTTTAGCACATACTTGCGAGAAGCAAAAAAAATGCAAAAAGGTTACAAAAAATATATTTATATTTCTCATATTCATCCACAGTGATGTTTGATAACTCATCGTCAATCCAATGAAATCCAAAAAAAATCTAATAAAATAAGTAAAGTCTGGGGGCCTGAGATGTTACTCTATATGGAATCGGACTGTATTAAAACTAAATTGCAAATTGTTATTTATCAAAAAGCCTCTCTTGCATTGTAGAAAAAATTTAGCACATACTTGCGAGAAGCAAAAAAAAATGCAAAAAGGTTACAAAAAAAATATTTATATTTCTCATATTCATCGACAGTGATGTTTGATAACTCATCGTCAATCCAATGAAATCCAAAAAAAATCTAATAAAATAAGTAAAGTCTGGGCACAGAATAAACAGTACTTACGTACAGAAGCACCACTTCTCAAACCAATTCATTGAAATTGCGACTCTTGCTACTAAGCAACAAAGTGCAATTCAGCTCGCATAAGCACTCACTGCCTAATGCGATATTCACCTAACCGTTCCCACTCTTTTCTAACATATAACGTCGTCGCTGTCTGGCGCGGAGTGACGCGCTATGGTTGTCGACTTGCCGCTGCTACTATTATATTTATTCATCGTCTATCTACCTACTTGACCACGTACCTAATAATAAATAATCATCCTATAAGTATATATCCAACTATTTGAGCTCGTAGAACAAACACCGCAAAAATCTGGTCGTTTACATTTTCACTATACTAATTCTTAGTTATTTCCTAAACGCGTGGACCGATTTATACGATTCAAACAGATAAAATGGTTTTTGAACAAGATCTTTAATTTGACACCATAATCATTGGGATATCTCAACAAACAAAAAATCTAATTTTCAAATTGCTCTCGTAAAATAAATAAAATCAAATTTTCAAGTCAACAACCCTTGCGCGGCGCGTCGGACGCCGGGCTTGGAAGCCGCGCGAATGTGTAGGCACTTATCGCTGTAGGTAGGGCCGAGTGAAGGAGGCCTGGTCTGGGGGCCTGAGATGTTACTATATATGGAATCGGACTGTATTAAAACTAAATTGCATATTGTTATTTATCGAAAAAGATTGTATCAAAGCATCCCTATATTAACTAATTCTTAAATTTTTATTTTGCTCTTACAGCAAATTTTATATAAATAAAACCATAAAACGATCAAAAAAGTACAGCAGTTGAGTATGAAAAATGATTACATACAAAACTGGCGTTTTGACAGATGACAAAAAGTAACTGATTTGGCTAGGCAGTCCGATATTACTACCTATTCCTAAACTGTTACTCGGCAGCTGTATATAGAAAAAAACTACCCACTTATGGTGATATTGGATATGTCTAGACATAAATATAGTATAAAACGACAGCCCACATTAAAATAATGTAAAATATAATTTATTGCATTAATTAATTCGTATGAATTTGAAATTAAATTGAAGATAAAATAATGTCAGATATTATTGTCACTTAGTTGATGTCACATATTTATGCTTTTAGGGCGGAATCAATGCAAACTACAGAAATAGAAAACGTGACATATATTTGCTCTCCACAAGGGATCATAACATTTTGCCACCTGTCACATCACATATTTATGCTTCGACATTTTCATCACATAATTTTGATGCCACTTCATTATGCTGCCTGATAATATCAGATATTTTTGCTGCGTACGTGCAGACAGATATTATTGAACTCATTCCTGGGTCAGATATTTTTGCTAATCTGCCCATAGTAATATATTTATGCTCGTGACTGTACATACGGCGGCGTGTAGTAGGTACCCGAATAGGAGTTAATTTCTTAACGTACTAAACGTAGGAAGTACCTACTTTGGCATTCTAGGTACTTGGAATTTTCATATTCCAAAATGTTTTTGTGGTAGTTGATTTGCATGCTAACGATCGATGGGTAAATCACATAGGTCATAATTCAAACACTCATTAGGTATTTATCTGATAACTCACATTCACTGAATTATCGATCACCTAAAAGTACTTACATTTTATCCGTTAAGTACCTAGGTATTTATTTTATTAGTAGGCACCTACCTTTTATGCAATGCTTTGAATTTACCTCTAACACTAATTGAACTGAGATTTGAACTTAATATCTCAAGTACCAATCCCAGGTCAATTCGGTCGCTTTTGTCTGATTCTGTACGTCATGGTATGAGACCGTTTGCTATTTTAGCGTGGTTTTGCTTTACACGTGTAAATGACCATGTACCTACTACATTTATTTGGTACAATAATAATATCAAGAGGACCCCAACTGCAGCACGTATCGTTTAACAAAATTAGATTCAATCTTTGAAGAAATAAAGCCCAAATTAGTTTCAAGAGACTCGCGTCGCCGCGGCGTCGGTACCTTTGAGGAACAGGATACAGCCGATACCGACGGACGTCACCATTGGAATTAAACCTTATGTTACTGATACAAAGTCTAAATTAGCTCTTTAGTAGATATCTTTGAATGCGTTAGGTAGTAATAGCATAGTAAGTACAAAAAGAATAGTAGGATAGCTTCATACAAATTGGCCACCGTCGGTTTGAATGTACGCGTGAGTCGCTGGCGCCGTGTACGCACGCACACAATCTCATAGACGAGCGCAGCCCGGCGCGGCTTCAGTACAGATTGCGCCGCGCGTCTAAGGACGCAAGAGTAGGTACCTACTATTCTTTTTAACTGTGGTAATAAAACCTTTGTACTTTATAAACTTAAACCTATGCCAGGTTTAAGTTTATAAAGTACAAAGGTAAAAGACTCTTAGTGGCTCAGTGTCTACTCGCCGACTGTCACGCGCGGAAAGATGACGTTTCTCAGCGCGCTGACGCGCTCGAGTCAACACCCCGCTCATCGAGCACCAGTGCCTCCACAGACCTCTGAGAAACGACGGTTTTTGTGTGCTGAAGAGGCCGGAAAGTAACGACACACACGATAGTCCCACATCGCGGCCACCTTTTGTACAACCGCGCTGTGTCCGCTCTCCGACAACGTAGCCACAGCGTCGTGGTTAGGTGGTTGACGCGCCGAGGCACTACATTGTCATCTACTGCATGGATGCAGAAAAAATCTGGAAAATCAACAATTGCCCCCACGGAGGGCAAGCCGACCGTCATCGCCAGATCGCGAGGCCGCCGCGGCGCCGGCGCCTGGCGCCAGCGCATCATAGCGCCCGCAAAGATGGCGATGACGGCGACGCAGCGACGACACCGCTGCACCGCCTACGCCAACAACGCCGCCGCCACAGTTCACACTGAAAACCCGCCGCTGGCTTACACATGGCTCACCGGACTTTTACAGGGAAACCTGCCGGTGGGGTCAGTCAGGTCTCGCTAGAGGCGTGAAGACTACTCGGACGCTTCTGAGTCTGATTTCTGAGCACACTTCGTGTCACCCTGATTGTAATAGTTTATGTAACTGGATTGGACTGGTTTACGTTCCTAATAAATTACGGTTTTACTTTACTGTTTATTTGCTAACAATTAACTGCTAAATACTAGCTTAGTGTAATGTTTATTAGTTGTTATTATTTACCTACCTTACTAATGAATGTGTAGTGTAATGTTATCTTCAAATAGGCGTCAGTGAGTGCCGTGGGAGTCGTGGACGTCAACTCGAAACATCTACGTTGCAGTCCGTCTCCATACAAAGATAGCGCATCGTAAATTGTTATTTTTCTCCGGATTGTGTAGGTACGTACCTACTTATTTATGTGTTGGTGTTATTTTATTAAACTGACTGCATATCTTTGTTTAAACTAGTAGGTACCTACCTACTTAATGGTAAGTTTACTATTATGAAGTTCTAATCATTAAATACACCGAGTGTTGTGGGTTTGATACCTACACGAGACAACATTTGTATGATCCACCTAAGTATAAATTATTGTATGGAGTCTGTTCTTTGCGTTCTTTAATCGCGATAGAACCCATCATGGATCCCCTTCCGCTACTTTTTATTGAGCTTGGGGAAGGTAGAGGGCGTATGTGGCACGGCACTCCCCCTAGACGGTCGAAGAAGCGTGTTCCTCGATTGACCCTCATGACGATGTCAATATCACGGGTCTACTTACGTTCTTACCGTGAGTAAGGACGTAAGTAGACCTGTGATATTCTAAAGTCCCGGGATACAGGATTTATTCCTTGAGCGGGAATTGTTTTGAAAAGAGTTGTCCTTTTAAAAATAAAGTAACCAAAATTTGATTTTGGTGTCATACTACCTACATTATCTTTCAATTTGTTTATATGCAAATTCAGATCTTCAGGGCTTCATCGTCATCATCATCGTCCTAGCGTTATCCCGGTTACATCCAGGACTTTCGTCTTGGAGTCCAGTGTCCGCTTTCTAGTCTAACCAGATTTGACTTAGTATTAGCTTTTCCACAGAGCGACTGCCGTCTGACCTCTGCAACCCGAAGGTATGGATAACCATATTCCATGGTAAACCAAGTAAGTCTAAAGACCAGTACCAGTTTATTTGAGGGTACTGACTCCCCGTAACGACAAACACTCCCCTCAACAGTGGTATCCTTCAGGATTCTATTACCTATTAATTCTATTAAAATATCGTCGGCTTTTGCCACTTTCCGTGTCAAAGGGTATGCCGCCTTTTTAAAGTAGTGCAATTTTACCGTCAAGCGAGCCGCCGTACTCAAAGGGACCGCTCTAGTGATGTTTACAATCAACAGATAACATCGATTTATTTAATTTTAACATGAAATGTAACAGACTGGTAACGATAGCCTAATGGCGATACCAACGGACTGCCATGCAGAGGGTATCTGGTTCGAATCCACGGTGCGCATCAATAATAATACATAATTAGTTAATAAGACTTTTCGAAGTTACGTGCGTAATAAATTGTTAATAAACGCTTGCCACGTGTCTCGGAAGAGGACGTCGGATAAACAGTCATGAAAATTCTTGACAGTCGTTACGGGGAGTCAGTACCCTCAAATAAACTGATACTGGTCTAAACCATTGAATGGTTTTATTTAATAACAATGCATAAAAACATGCAATTACACAAAGCTAACATTTTAGGGGTTTACCTACCAATATTGTATGAGGTAAACAATAACAATTGTATAAAATATCGATAAAAACATTACTCCAGTGAATATTATCATCGGTTACATCTCTAATTATTTATTTGATTTACGAACAATTTGCCTACTTGACCACTCAGTCTTTCGCGAGCATTTCTTTTGTTTAGACTTCCGGATCTGTGAAATAGTAAATTCTGTAGGTATATCGTATTCAAACCCTGAATATTTTAACATGTTGATGTGTTTAGGTAGGAGTGAATTTATTATGCAGGAGCTCGTAAGGAGTACGAGGAACGGTATGTTAGACCACGGGGTCTACCCGTGCCGTCGGACCGCGCGTTTCGACGGCTTCAATTCGGTGTTCGCATCGTTGCAGCTTTTCAAAGTGCTAGCAGTGTTAAGCCCAGGAGTGTTAAGTAGTGTGTGTTCAGCGATGGTGCAAAGGTTCCGTATGTGTCTGGACGTGAGCGGAGGACATGCGGAGAATGGCCGTAGCATCTTACAGCAAGTTGATATTTTTATCAATTTTATTTTTTATTTTACCTATTTCAGTACCCTATCCTCGGGATAACTTCATTCAACCTGCCGTGAACAGTCCTGGTATTTACGTTGACCCCATCGGATCTTAAAAATAATAGGTAGCTACCTACCTTAATGTTATAATCCCAATCGATATTTCCTTTATGGAATCGCATATTAAGAATCTGAACGGTGTAATAGGCACTTCTTAGTACCTGTGTAAACAGAGTGACGTGTTTGACGATACTGAATGTCATAACATGCTCCAACTTTTATCTGTTCCTTACCGTGACAAGACTTTGAGCCGATTTCTCATTTAATTGAGGGTAGATCTGGTTTGGAATAATTGGTACAGTTTCCAAACATTTATTTGGAACTTGACAAAAACGATGCGTTAATCGTTCAGCAACGCTATTAAAACTTGAAAATGATCAGAATCAGTTGTCAAAATTAGTAAAACAAAATATTCTAGTAAAAAAACAACTTTAAATTCCATACACAGTATCGTCAACCAAATAAGTGCCAATAAGCAACAATTAAATAGCTCTGTTAAAATGTTATCTATTTATCAAACAAACTTGACCTATTTATCGGACAACAATTTACTTTTAAGAGCAAAAATTAATGAAATGTATACTTATAATAAAACTGTAGGGAGGTCAATTCTGTACATTGAATATATATTCAAAATGAATATTAGAGGATGAATGGTGATCGATACTGATGCCAGAAATGCAATCTGTAATTTTTTTGTCTGTCTGTCTGTCTGTTTGTCTGTCGGTCTGTCTGTATGTGCACGCATGGGTCAAAAACTTCTGAAGAGATTCTAACCAAACTTGGTACGATTGTAGTCCATACTCCTGGGCAGGTTATAGGCTATTTAACATAATGCTAAGACACATAGGAGCTGAGCAGTGACGATAAATTTGAAGCAAGTCGGATGAAAATGCGCTTTCTAGCTCTTATCCTCGCATACGTTGATCATACACCAAAAGAATGTACTACAAAGATGATGGTCTTCAAAAGATCTACAAAAAGTCCTTAATAGTATATATCTATCATTTATAAATTATCCACAATAACGTGTTTAATCGTTAGGCATTTCTTCAAAATGTATTAAATACATCAATATATTGTATTTCACACGTAATTTTTTTTTTTTTTATTTGTTTTTACGGTTTTTTGTACATATATTACTTAGACATTAAGATTAGATTAAGCTACATATAGATTATAAAATGAAATACCTTGATAATATTGCCCAATAAATTGTATTTCACATAGATATATCTTTATCAAACTCCTTTATTCAAAAAGTACACTTTAATATGTATTTTATAAAAAAAAATATAGGAATCTCACCGCGCAAGTATGGATACAGCTATACGGTTGATTTTTGTTTAACGCGCGAAGCGGGCATCTATACACACATACATTAATATTAATAAATCTATAAGTGATCGATGGCTGTTCATGGAAAATATTCAGGAGAAATCTATTTTATGGGGTCTATACAGGCTGTCCCAGACCTCAACGTCAAGCCAAAACGGGGTGACAGGATTGATCATAACCATCACGAGAAAAATCTGAAAAAAAATCTATCCCATGCAGTTTGAAAATTATGGACATTTTAAGAAAAACTTAGAAATTTGATCAAACTGTACCATTTTTCGGTTATTGTGGTTATTCTTTTTTATTTTTGTTCATTTGAACTTTGGAAACGTAATCCTAAATGACATTTCTAGAATCCCAATAAAAAATAATGACACAATTGCCTCAAATTTCCGAGAATTGAGACTATTTGTTAAACTACGAATTTAAAATTTTCAAGATTCGTCGACTTTGACAGACCCTCCTTTAAAAAATGTACTAGAGTGCCTTGGCAAGTGGCATTAAAAGTTGGCGCATTTAATCACAATTCTAAAATGGTACAATACTTGTTAGTTCCATACAATAAAAAGGGAGCAAAAATTAAAACCGCAAGTAACCCGATTCTTGCTATCTCAGTTAAAATGTTTTTGATTCGCACAAGCTCTAGGTAGGTTCTTAATTTTAAGGCAAAATTATGCGAGAGGTGGATAGTGGGTATGTTTGCCATGAGTGAGCAAGACAGATAGTGACGCCACGCATTGAGACGGAGATGTATCGTTTCAACGAGTGCGAATGGAACAGATAGGTGCCATACCAAGCAAATGGCTACGCTACCAGTCCGACACCAACCAGTTAGTACGTTTCGCTCATTCGTCTACTGTGCACATTCGTATTCGCTTGTGTTTATTTAGTACTGACAACTTTGGCTTCTCTTTTTGGACTTGGATCTTTGTGAATTGGACTTGTTGATAACATACCGGCAACTTTGGCTTCTCTCTGGACTTTTGTGTTGGCATCCTTTTTATCTACCATGCCTACGCGCTACACTTCACAAGAATATGCGAACATGATGCAACGCAAGTGCCGCCGCTAGACTTTATCCTGAAAGATATCCAAATTTAGAGCGCTACCCGGATCACCGCGTGTTTGTTCATGTGCACCGTTCACTCACAGAGGGCGGCCGTTTCCCGAATCAAATACAGGCTGGAGGAAGACCTGTGTTTCCTTTCGAGGAAGAAGTATTGCAAGAGGTCGCAGGTGACCTAAGTATTTCCGTACGTGGAATTGAACAAAGAACGGGAATACCCAAAAGCACTGCTCATCGTATTTTACAAAGAGCCGAAATGCATGCGTTTCACGTACAACGAGTTCAAAGTCAGGAAAGGATTTCTTTTTGTAGAACAATGCTACAGAGGCATAATGAGAATCCCCAATTCATCCAAAAAAATCTGGTCAGATGAATCGACATTTAAAAAACATGGTTGTTACATAAACTTGCACAATTATCACGAGTGGCATGTGGAGAATCCACATTTAATGCGAGAAGATAGATCCCAGTATCGTCTTAAAGTAAACCTGTGGACCGGCATTTTAAACGGTAAAATTATTGGGCCTATTGAACTGCCTGAGAACTTGAATGGAACTAATTACTTACCTACATTTTTTAAGTGAAGATTTACCAACCCTGTTAGAGGACGTACCACTAGCAGATCTTCGCGACATGTGGTTTCAACAAGATGGCTGCCCAGCGCATTTCGCAGTGCAAGTAAGAGATTTCCTTGACCAGGAATATCCGGGAAGGTGGATTGGACGTTCAGGCACTATCTCGTGGCCCGCCCGTTCACCAGATTTAAATCCCCTGGATTTTTTCTATTGGGGAGTTCTCAAAGAAAAAGTTTACTCAAAGCCCATTGAGAACGTAGCCGACCTGCGTGAACGCATTTCTCAAGCAGCTGAGGAGATCAACTCACGAAGATATGCCCGACTAATAAGTAGATCTTTTTTAAGAAGATGTAGGGCTTGTATTGAGGCTGATGGTAAACAATTTGAACATTAATTGTAATAAAAAATGTTATTTCTCTATTTGACTTTTATTCCAACAAACCTAAATTAAACTAGATCAAGAATTTCATTATTTTACTAATTTTACTATTTATTTTTTCCCTTTGGTAAAAGTGGCGTCACTATCTGTCTCGCTCACTCATGGCAAACATACCCACTCTCTCATCGTTTTGCCTTAAAATTAAGAACCTACCTAGAGCTTGTGCGAATCAAAAACATTTTAACTGAGATAAATAATAATCGAAAAAGGCATGTTAAGATGGTTTGGACACATGGAGAGGATGGATGACGAAAGACTGACAAAGAAGATATACAAGGCAAGTGTGAATGGGGCAGGACGAAGGGGAAGACCTAGGTGGACATTCTCTGACCAGATTGGAGACATCCTAAAAAAAGGACAGGTCAGAAGTACCCTAAACAGAAGAGCATGCATGAGAAACTTGATGGGAGTGAATGAAGCAAGAGAGGTATATCAGGATCGTTGCAAATGGCGTTCCGTAGTCTCTGTCTACCCCTGCGGGAAACAGGCGTGAGTCTATGTATGTATGTTTAACTGAGATAGCAAAAATCGGGTTACTTGAGGTTTAAATTTTTTGAGTCTTTTTTATTGTATAGAACTAACAGATATTGTACCATTTTAGAATTCTGATTAAATGCGCCAACTTTTAATGCCACTTGCCAAGGCACTCTAGTACATTTTTTTTAAAGGAGGGCCTGTCAATGTCGACGAATGTTGAAAATTTTTAATTCGTAGTTTAACAAATAGTCTCAATTCTCGGAAACTTGAGGCAATTGTGTCATTATTTTTTGTTGGGATTCTATAAATGTTATTTAGGAGTACGTTTCCAAAGTTCAAATGAACAAAAATAAAAAAGAATAACCACAATAACCGAAAAATGGTACAGTTTGATCAAATTTCTAGGTTTTTCTTAAAATGCCCATAATTTCCAAACTGCATGGGATAGATTTTTTTTCAGATTTTTCTCGTGATGTTTATGTTCAATTCTGTCACCCCGTTTCGGCTTGACGTTGAGTTCTGGGACACCCTGTATGAAGAAAGAGAAGCCAAAAATATAATTATTACAATTTTTGTCTGTTTGTCTGTTCGTTTGTGCATGCTGTTCGGTAAACTTTGTTATATAAAAGTAACTCTTTAGTTGAATTGGTTGAAACTAAATATATTATGATCAGTCAAATGTAAAATTACGAGGGTTGAAAGATGATAAATAGGATATTTTCGAAGATTTATATCTCCAATTTAAATTGAGCTTCAATCTGTATGATTAATTTTATTAAGTAGGGTTCAGCTTAGGCTGGTCGTATTCGCACATGTATATGTTAGCAGCTCGCAGAGTGGCGAGTCATTTCATTTTACTGGATGGGGATAAACACTGGGATGACATTGTCTGAAGCAAGTATAAGTAATAGTCCTCATCGATTACGCGATGGGTTTGAGATGCTGTATAGTTATGGCATAAATATGAAGACAAATGGCCGAGGATATTTTTAGGTTCCCACAACAATCTAATAAACCGTTGCTTGACAGTAGACATATCTATCCTATTACTCAATATGGCCTGCCCGAACCATCATTTGCTGGTGTAGGTATGTACCTATGATTAAAGATTACGCCATACACTAAATAAACTACCTATTACCCATCAGAACAAGCCGAAACGCTGCAAAATGATGTCTCGAGACGTACTGAAGAACAGCGTTTAATATAATTATGATCGGGTGTGTCGTAGCATGGATAGTGATTTGGGAAAAGTACTATTTGTAGATGCTCCAGGTGGAACGGGAAGACTTTTCCTACCAAGGTGATTTCGACAAAGGAACGAAGCTAAAGTAAGATTGCGCTTGCTGTTGCTTCATCGGGAACTAGAGGATGATCGCAGCTGGTTTGTCAAATATCAAGCTTTGAAGTGAAAAAATTTTTTAGACTCAAGTGTCCCCCCCTCTGCCGGCTAAACTTTTAATTTGGAAGAGGTGAAAAAAATCACAAATGTAGTACATTTATAACGAATTTAAAAGGAAAACTATCACGGCTAAGTAGACATCACTAGTTTACGAGTAATCGTCGGTTAACTTATAAATACCTATTTCTGTGAGTTTACATTGGGAGCGCTGGCTTAATCTTATAGATATACGTACTTTGGTATGTAATGTACTAGGTACTACGTATGTATAGTAGTAGTATATCTTGGAAACCACATTTTATGTTTACAGTACATAACTGGATACATACCTAGTATTTTTTAGAAAAATACTAGGTATGTATCCAGTTATGTATTAACTACGGAACCCTACATTGCGCGTGGCCCGACACGCACTTGGCCGGTTTTTTTATGTATAAAAGTCGGGCAGCGGTTCACAGAATACATCTTTCTAAAAATATTCAATAATGTAGTCTTAATGGTTTCGGTGTAAGATGGCTGTGACATACGGAAGTACAGACAGACAGATATGGCGAATCTATCAGGGTTCCGATTTTTGACATTTTTGGATAAAGAATCCTAAAAAGTGCCTACAATGTTTAAAATTCCGATCGACTTGGACCACGCAGAGTTCTGTTTGTTATATCTCTAAAAGCACTGACAAAGCTAAGATTTTACGTTATTGTCATCTAATCATATGAGATGAATATACGATGGCAAAACGTGAAGCGGTCTAAGCATAGCGTAGATCGCAAACCAAGGGAAATCAAGGAAAATGACGAAACTATGGGCGGTATAACTTTTTTGTGGCGATTTTCGTTAGACTCTGTCTGTTATACCACCATACAATATGACATAAGAGCTGATGAAATTAGAGCCTGTCTAAAGAGTTCATAACTATGGGATTGTATTATCGCTTTGCATTTGACATTAAATATGCGAGCGCGATTATGATTATGATTCCGCGCGAACGGAGTCGCGGGCACAGCTAGTTATTATTGTTGTTATTAATATACTAGAAGGAAGCTTGTTAACTATGTCCTTTAAATTAGCAGATATTATTAATGTCCTTATGTTTAGTAAATCACATATTTTGTACCCCTCCATAATCACTCCAAAACAATTGTTTTCTGAATTGATGCTCTAACCTCTAGCCGATAACAATGACGTAAAGGTTTATTTATAAAGACTTGTTTCTGATTTCATTTGCCTCATGGCACAGGCAGTGGTACATTATTCGCGGAGAAAAAAATATTTCCCGTATTTACCACAAATATACAATAATAATAAGTTACATCTGGAAAAAATTAAACAAGGATTTGTTTCAAAAGTAGAACTCAACGTAGGACAATTCTTAGTAATAGATTAAGCCTTTTTACAGGGAATTTTGAAATTGGTTCCAAAGTTTTGAGGCAATTGCACTAGACTATATTTAGAAAATATTTCTAACTTTTAGAAAGCTCTCCATCTGTTTTACGAAGAGGACTGTTGTTTCTATGTAAAGTGTGATTAAACATATGATCAAACATGTTTTTAAATATAGTTATATTGTATTGTCTAATATTTAAGTGTTATGCGCAGTCTGAAGGTAAGTTTTGTTTATATTTTTTTTTATTTTTGCCTGTATCTCCGAAGGGGTAGGCAAGGTGTAATATTACACGCACATTTCACCATGAATTTTTAGATCCCACGTAATAGGGGGTGAGCCTATTGCTGCACCGGGCACATTACCAGACTCCGTGCTGCTACTGAGAATTTCCTAACGCAAAAACCCAATAACATTTTGCCCGACCCGGGCATCGAACCCAAGACCTCTCAATCCCACGCGCACATTTATGCCGCGAGACCAACGAGGCAGTCACAGACCAACGAGACAGTTTTGTTTATTATTATTGTTATTAGAATTTGACGTTAAAATTAGGTTACGATAACATTTTATATATTAATTATATATTTAAGTGTAATGAAGCGCGTATTTAAAAATAAAATTATAATCTATAGAAAACTTCTTGTGACACCCAGAAATGGTTAATAACAAGGAGCAAGTATACATGGAGCAAAGAGATTGGATACATGGAGGGAGCATTTCAAAATGAGTAGAAAACGTATATGCATCTCTTTTCTCTTTAATTACAAAACTGCATATGTTCGAGTATGATAGCCATAGAGCTTTTATACAGCCTTGAATGACATATGTTATGTCATGTCGATGTTCGTCCAGCTGGAGTGAAAGCCATGTCGAAATAAATTGCAATTTTAATTGCTACAAAATATTACGTACGTAGATATGACCACATTTAAACATTAAAAAATGACCATAGTTTGTAATGCCGTCGGATGTAAAAGCCAAATGGGACTATTGACCGAAAATGGTCAAAAAATATCTTACCACCGGTAAGTCATAATAAGTAAAATTGTAGATATCTGCCGTAATAATTCTACAATGATATTTGTAAAGCTTATACTTAAAGATAAAGATAATGACCACCGTTGACACATATTTTTATTCCAATAGTCACAATGAAATAAATATAATAGAAATATTTCGATAAAAAATATGAGGATAGTGTTGTAATACAATTGTCAGTTAGAAAACCAGTTTCTGAAAGATTATAATTTGAATAATTGGTTATTAATTGTGATTTTTTGTAGATTTCCAAAGAATGAAGGTTTGATACTAAATTGGGTCCGAAATATGAGAAAGGGAGAATGGCAACAGTCTAATTCTTCTAAACTTTGTTCGCTTGATTTTGTGTCTGCTTGTTATTAAGAAGGATTTCAAAAAAAAGTTTTGCATTCTTATGCTGTGCCTACTATTTTTACTAACCAGATATCTAATACTGAGGTTTGTACTTCTACTTTATTATTATTAACTTATATTTTTATCAATCAATATATACCAACATTGCAACTGTTAAAATTTGCTATAGTAATCATATATACATATATGTAGGTATATCATAAACAGATTTGTGTTGTAATTTTCAGAAATGTCCGAAATAACGAAACCTTATTTTTAGAAGCGATAATAAAACTTTAAGAGTGAACATGGCTTGCACGTCTGGAACTCAGGATGAAAATATTGTTCGTAAATGTTAACTGTTTCCACCCATGTACATCCCATTTTGGTAATACATATAGTATCAGACCTACCGGGCAGTTATCTTTGTGGTATAAATAAATGATTTTGACTATTTAGACTTTTTTTTCAATTACTTTCCTAAATACTGTAAAAAGAGAGGTAATAATAAGATATGATCAATCATATCTTATTATTACCTCTCTACATACATACATACATACATATCGTCACGCCTTTTATCCCCGAAGGGGTAGGCAGAGGTGTATTTCTACACCCACTTTTCGCCAGATATACTTTAGTCCCACGTAATAAGGGGCAAGCCTATTGCCGTATCGGGCACATTTCCAGACGCCGTGCTGCTACTGAGAATTTCGTGACAGAAAAACAAAATAACACTGCCCGACCCAGGAATCGAACCCGAGACCTCCCGAACCCACGCGCACATTTATGCCGCGAGACCAACGAGGCAGTCGTATAGGGTTTGATGTCGAGTTTTCCGTCTCTACGCAAAGATGGTATTTGCATCGTGTTATCCCTTAGTCGCCTCTTACGACACCCACGGGAAGATAGGGGGTGGTGACACTTGTATTCTATGCCGTCAACCACACGGTCAAAATTATAGTTATTATTACCTCTCTTTTTACAGTATTTGTTTCTTTGTAGGCACCTAAGTACTATACTCTAAATAAAAGCTCGTAAAATAAAATACTACTGGTATATTACTTAATCAAATGCTTATCTTGTCTCTACATACCGAATTATATACCAATACCAATAAAAGATTAATGCATGAGTACATCACTATTGACAGTCATTTCTTCTTTTGAAAAAATTGCGACATGAGTATTTCAAGAGGTAATAAATACAATACAACTGTCTCGGTCACACATATGAAATTTTATACAAGTAAAAAGAAATAACGATAGGTTTCTTGTTTATGCTTAAAGCTATCACTCCATGTATACTTGCTCCTTGGTTAATAATAATTTTTATGACAACTGGCGTAACTCATCTGCTCTTTAAGTCTGGTAGTACCACGGAGCTAACAAACTTTACGCCAATAACGAGCCTGCCAACATTGTATAAAGTTTTTACATCCATTTTGAGAACGAAATTGAAATCACACATATTTGCAAATAACATCTTATCTGTATCTCAAAATGGATGTAGAAGCGGGCCCGTGGTACCTACTAAAGAGCTACTCCTTAACGACATGACCATAAACCAACAGGTTCGCCGTAGTCGAAAGAATCTGGCGACATGCTGGATAGACTATAAGAAGGCCTATGACTCTGTGCCACATACTTGGCTATTGAAGGTGCTGGAGTTGTACAAAGGTGTGCAGGTCTTTGCGCCCTCTTGAAGGCATGTATGGGGCAGTGGAGTACGGTACTTCGCTATCCAGGGTGTCGACAGCCTTGCGGGTATGGCGTGTATTGCATGGTTTAGATTGTCCACAACGACTGTCAAAGTTGTTCATGGCAGCTGGGCTTAAACTGCTCTTCGTGGTACAGGGCAAGTGGGCAAGCGATAATATTCAATTTAAAATGCAAATAACTTTGAAATGTTAGTGGTGCGCGCTGTGGCTTCAAAGTATTGTTACCTGCACGTCGATTCTGTAAAATTCAAACAACAACTCGCATTTCAGGTCGCTATTCGCTCTCACTTCGCATAAGGTTCAAAATGACCTTGATTTTGAGTGCGAAGTGAGCGTCGTACTGACAGAGGAATTAACATATAGAATGCCACTTTTTACGTCATCTCATACTTTATCTGTCAAAATCTCGAGGTCAATTTAGTTCAACTCGCAAACACGCTCGCAAGAGTAGCGCTAGTGTAGATTCGAATTATCAACCGAGTTTTTAGAATGCCAATCAAGAAACTCATAGCGCACTTCATTGTAAACTTCGAATCTGAATCAGATTCGAAGTTTACAATGAAGTCTTATAGAATAACACTGCTAGTAACCTCTGCATGGCAGTATGTTGGTATTCAGATGTTATATACCCTAAATGTGTGGTATAGTAATAAAAAATGTAGTTTCTAGATCACTGTACAGATTATTGTATGATGATGTAGTATCTTGTATTTAAGGCGGCGATAGCCGAGTGGATATACCAACAGACTGCCATGCAGAGGGTATCGGGTTCGAATCCACGGCGCGCACCAATGAATTTTCGGACTTATGTGCGTATTGAATTGTTAATTATCGCTTGTCCCGTGCCTCGGAGAGCACGTTAAGACGTCGGTCCCGGTTGTCATGAAGATCTTTGACAGTCGTTACAGGGCGTCAGTACCTTCTAAATAAACTGACACTAGTCTAAACCATGGAATATCGCTATCCCTTCGGGTTGCGGAGGTCAGACAGGCAGTCACTCTGTGGAAAAGCTAATACTCAGCCAAATCCGGTTAGACTAGAAAGCGGACCCCAGATTGAAAACTGGGATAACGCTAAGAGGATGATGATGTAGTATCTTGTTTTTCCAGGTGGACCATGCACCAAGGATGGTCAGACGGGAACCTGCACCACCTTGAGTAGTTGCCCGACAGCTGTAGAGGACATCAAACACAGGAGAAGCCCTCAGGTACGTCATAATTAGCTCGAGGAATCAGACCTAATACGTAGTGGCTAAAGCAGTTGCCTTGAGGCTTAGATCTGCGCTGAGGGTTGCGAGTTCCATTCTTACACAGACAAGGCCTTGTGTGATCTACTAAGCCGTAGGTGTTGTATCATTAAGAAATGAATTTCAATTTCGACGTTCGTAAGCGACACAGCATGGCCTAATTATAAGTGTTTTTTATACTCACGCCTGTATCCCAGAAGGGGTAGGCAGAGGTGAAATATTACACCCACATCGCCAGGTTTTTTTTTGGGTTCCACGTAATAGGGGGCGAGCCTATTGCCGTAATGAGCACATTACCAGACTCCGTGCTGCTACTGAGAATTTCCTAACGGAGAAACCCAATAACATTTTGCCCAACCCGAGAATCGAACCCGAGACCTCCCAATTCCATGCGCACATTTATGCCGCGAGACCAACGACTGCCTCGTTAAGGTAAATAAGTGACTTTGACTTAACCTTTGACTACTCATTTTTGTGCCGAGTCTAGGTGTACTTTATGTCCGTTGGTTAAACTGTTTGTAAAGTCCCTCGTAATACAGAGTCCAATTACGATGCGGCAGCTGTCAAGAAATAACCAAATATTGGCATGGTATCCATAGGACTGAGCTTCGGCCATGATGGACAGTCTCCATGCAAAGTAAGAGATAGTTCAAAATGTGTCCGCAAACACAAGTGTATGCGCCATTCCCTCCCTCTCCTAGTCCTACGGACCGGCATACCCACACGACCGGAGAGGGACTTCGCAAGAGCAACGGCTTAACGTGCTTTGCAAGGCATAGATATGTTTGCCAACTGGGTGACCTGGGACTGGCTAACTCCAAGTTAGTTTTGGATAACTTTTGGTTTAAATCTAATATCACATTAGATAGTCCCAGAATCGAACTGCTGCGGTCTGGCCTCACGTTTCGCAATATTTAAGGTAAAGAGTCAAAATAGCACAAGTATGATTTAAGTACTTAATCTAAATTTCAATTTTCCCCAGATTTGCGGTTTTAATGGGGCCGATCCCATTGTCTGCTGCTATGATAACGAGCCACAAAGTGTGACACCATCACTGAAAATAGGAGTAGCTACAACCACGCCCAAGTAAGTCTTCATTATCAATATTATCATCATCAGTCTGCTATAGTCAACTCCTGTATACAGGCCTCTCCAATGGTATGCCACTGAGCTTGATTTTCAACTCTTCTTATCCAGCCAGTGCCAGGCACTTCGCGTAAATTGTCACTAAACCTAGACGGAGTGCGTCTTGCGCTACGTTTGCTAAGACGTGATCATATGGTGGACGCGGATATATATTTCTATGTGTACTCATCGTCCTCAGATTATCCCCGTTCCGTTCAAGATAATCCCCTTAGTCTGGGAGTCTTGCTGCATTCTAACCAGATCTGGTAGTATATTAGCTTTTGCACTGCGTGTCTGGCCGCAACCCAATACAACCCAGGCCGTATATTCAAGGCATGACGCAAGCGATGTCTTTATTTATTTGTACTCTATTGTACCCTAATAAGAACACTTTAAAGAAGCGCTAACAGGTAAACTTTGGATGGAGATATTGTTAGTAGGAGAGTAATGGTAGTTTTAGTATTTTGTCGGAGTTTATTGACCTGCCTTACCGTTCTAACCGGTTTTATTACTGGTAACTTTTCAGTCCTACTCACCCCACGACGCCGGCGTTCGAGATTCCCGACTATGAATATGTAGACCCAGGAGGCGTGTACCCGGGATGTGCTGATATACCTGCCGGTTGGAGCACCGCTAAAACTGGACAAGTAGCGTTTGACAGTGAGTCGAAAACTTTAAACAATTCTTTAAGTAGTAGAGCCTTACTGATTTCAGCATGAATGGGCCGGCTTGACCGGGGAAGTACCACCCTCTCACAAAAAATCGACGTCGAGTAACAGTACCTATATTGTTTCGTTTCGTTCGGTGAGTGAGAGTGCCGGAGGCCCCATCCCCTCTTCCTTCTCCCGCATCCCACTCCTCCTCACAACCCTTTTCTTTAACCCAAAGGATGGCAACGCACTTGTGCCTCCTCTGGTGTTGCTCGTGTCTACGTGCGACGGTAAATGCTTGCCATCAGGCCATCCGTCTGCTCGTTTCCCACAAATATTTTTTAAGACATTAAGAAATTCAACGATTTTGACAGGTTCTATTTTTTATGTTTTTTACCTTAGTACTTACTTCATGAATCTACATTTGTATTTACACAAATATTTTTTTAAACCTATATATTTTTTTTTAATTTCACATCCATAATGATCCCCTTAGGAACCCCTTAGTACCCTTAGGAACCCCCACGTGTTTCTGTCTCGTAATCCGAAGCAAGGGTAAAGTTAAAGAGCCAAACGGTCTTCAAATATTACCCAGTATGTGATAAACATAGTAAAAGGCCTACGACTGTTCGTTTCAGAATGTATAGAGTATCAAGAGAAGTACGTGTATCCGTGTGAGAGGTCAGTAACGTTCTCGAACGACATGGTCAGAGGTTACCACTGCCATCACGACACTGATGACCTCATTACGGAGAGCCTGGAAGCTTCTAAGCACGAGTTTTCTCACGCGGTAAGTTTCAATCTAATTTAACTATCACTTTATAGCAAAGACAGTGTCAGTATGAGATGAAGGTTTCGTTTTAAATTATCTTTCTGGATAAGAACCTCAAATTTTGTGTCGAGTACTGAGTGGCAGCGATTGGCCAGTAGATATACCAACAGACTGCTATGCAAACCGTATTGGACCCAAAACCGACACGATGCGTACAACTGACTGTTCGATGATATTTGCGTATTAATTTGTGTCTCGTGCGTTCTAGCTGTCATAAAGATCTTTGACAGTCGTATGGAGAGTCAGTACGGCACCAGTACGCTTGAAAATACTAGCACTGGTTTAAACGATCGAACATCGCTATCTCATAGGCCGAGGAGGTCAAACGACAGTAACGAAAAGTTTTAGATGCAACCGGGATAACGTTAGGACAATGATGATGATAGCCTTTGTGACGAGTACCTATCTATTGCACTGTTGCTCATGGACTTGGCGCTTGCAATAGGGGCATTTCTATAGTCATATATTTAAGATAGTTGAGCCTTCCCAGCATGTATTAACATGCTTCCTCAATCGAGCCAGCCCTATCATGCGAAAGCACTGCGCTCTCACAGAAAATCGATGTAAAGTAACACTATCTGTACTACTGCGTTTCGTTCATTGAGTGAGAGCGCGAGAGGCCCATCTCCTTTTGCTTATCTCTTATCCTACTCCTTGTCCCATTCCTTATCCCATATCTTTCGGACAAAGCCATATGTGTGTCTAACTTATCATAAAATTGACATTCATAACCGTCACATTGTGCCCTACATTTATTTCACTTTGACTTTGAGCCTGGGCTTCTACTTACTATAAGGTGGGCAATTGGCTTCTCTGTCTTTGACCATCTAGTATAATCCAGGTTTATTTTTCTATTAACTTGACAAGTTCTGGTTGTCAGGTCAGCGTGGGCTACGGAGAAACCTTAGATGATGTAAGATGGGCCTGCAGAGGCAACATCATCAGTGCGAACTTCATCTTGACGTCGGGAATCTGCGGCACTGGAAAGTGAGTAAGCGTCATCTTCCTTCCTAGCAGTGAAATTGTTCAGATTAAGTGAAATATTATCACTAGGGAATTTTTCCTACTTAACCTTTTCAAAAAAAAGTTGAAAAGGTTCATGATGATGATGATGAACCTTTTCAACTTTGAGAAACTTGATGGAAGTGAATGAAGCAAGAGAGGTATGTCAGGATCGTTGCAAATGGCGTTCCGTAGTCTCTGCCTACCCCTCCGGGAAAAAGGCGTGAGTCTATGTATGTATGTACCCTTTTCAATTCCCGGTTCTTTCAGTAACTATAAAGAGCCGGGAAATCCCGTGATTTTCCGTTCTGGTATTTTCCGGTTCCGTTCCTAATGATAACCTGTCACAATACGGTACTGCGATAACGGAAAATAAATAGTTGCAGCTAATTAAATATACCTAATGAAATATACATAATTGTGTGAGTGTGTAATACACTTCTGCCTACCCCAACGGGGATAAAAGGCGTGAAGTTATGTTATGTTATAAAGATACCTAATTAAACTATGGTACTATAAAAACTATTGTGCAACAAAACCGAGTTATAGTGTCCGCAGATAACCGCGAACGCACAAACGGACGGACGGTCGGACTGACACTACTATTATTATGAAATATCGTCAGTGCGTGAGCTCGAATACTTTCTCACTCACACACCGACTAACCTTTTCATTCTGATTCATGATGCAGCTACGCCTCCGCTCCTACTCTGCAAGTGAACGCACACAGACGCAACGGAAATGAATATAAGCAGCCGTACGGCCGCCGAGAGCCACTTAACTAGCGTCCGCGCTAGAGCGATAGCCACCTGCAGTCCTCTAGTACCAGTCAAGTTAAGCTGAAGAGTGCGATGGCCACTGCAGTCCACTCGGAAGCCTTCGCTAGGACGTACTCCTTACACCGCTTATAAGCTAGGAGTGCAATAGCCCCTGCAGTCCACTCCGACACTTGGTAACAGGACCTGGCTAGATTAATAGTTAGTGTTAGACTCATAGTTTGTATCTTAAAGAAGAGGAAATATATTGTGTTTGCTGTCATTTGGGCGTTGCCTTCACAACTACCCTACATAATCTACACTAATATTATAAAGTGGGACAATTTGTATTTTTGTTTGTTTGTAATGAATAAACTCAAAAACTACTGGACCGATTTTAAAAATTATTTCACCATTAGAAAGCTACATTATCTACAAGTAACATATATTTTATTTTATAAAATATCGGGTTCCGTAAGATATTTAGGTTTTTCAGACCCAAGGTGTAAAAAATCATCCAAAAAAGTTCCTTATTTGGCGTACGCCGCCTTAACTATAAATGATAGAACCATAAAATGTCTAATTAATTAAAGACCTTAAAAATATCTACAAAAAGTCCGCGACACACTATACTTATCTATTTCGAGTAAAGCACAACAACCATTTTTTTATTTAAAATCTTGAATTTTTTTAGGACTTCATTTAAACGCATTTATGTTAACCCATGTCATTACTCCTTATCAAAATAAGCTATTTTGTCACAAAGTACTGTTTATGTAGATAATATTTAGTCTTTAATTCATTAAAATTGGACGTATGGTTTGAAAGTTATGGAGAAATCAATCTATACACATAAATAAAATTGCAGTGTCTGTAGTACATAATACCGAAATGACATTTTTTACAATTTTTGTCTGTTTGTCTGTTTGTTCTCGCTAATCTCTGGAACGGCTGGACTGATTTTGACGGGACTTTCCCTGACGGATAACTGATGTACCAAGGAGTAACTTAGGCTAAAAATTAATGGAGTACGCGAAGTAGTTCCCTCAGGACGCGGGTGAAACCGCGGGAAACAGCTAGTAACATATAACTATAACAATTTTAGTAGGTTTCTTAAAAATGATCAGTGAATAAATTTTTCATCTTACGCTCATGTAACGTTAGGGCGTAGATATCTAAATATTTTTACAGTCATCGTCTTCCTAGCGTTATTCCCGTTGCAGCCCAGGATCCGCTTACTGGTCTAACCGGATTCGACTGAATATTAGCTTTTCCACAGATCGACTGCCTGTCTGACCTCCGCGATATTTCGTGGCTTGGGTTATGCTAGTTCATTCTTAGGTACCGAGACCCATACAGTATTTTAAAGACCTGCATGACAGCCAGGACCAAAGGTTTTTATTACATTGTTTATCCCCTATTTAATATTCGTTACCACGTAATAATTTCAGGGGGAAGGTGTCTTTCGTGGTGGTGGGTGTGGTGACCCCTAAGGACCTGATGAACAGAGACAATACCTTCAAGGTGAAGAGAGTCATCAAACACCCAAACTACAAGCCACCGAGCCTCTACAATGATATAGCACTTCTGGAGGTTGAGAAACCGTAAGTAGCAATGAACATTTTTATAGCTGATTGAATCTGGCGGAACTCTATTGTATACTAATTTATTTATTTCATTTCATTTAAACAATATAACTTTACAGTATAGAACCAAAACGCTTAAATGCTATTTATTATAACTACATCATTACAACATTTTATTATTATATAATTTGAATATTATTATTTTGAGCCGCATAATCATATACATTATTAAATTATAAAATTAGAATAAAATTGAATATAAAATAAATAAATTTGAAAATGGATGAAATAAGGATATAATTATGAATTATGTCAAACTGAAATAGTGCTTGTGAACCTATTGCTACTCGTAACTATTGCCAAAATACTGTCAAAAAAATAATTATGTCAACTTTGTGTGTCAACAATGATTTAAATTGAATTCAGTTGTCCATAATGTCAAATATAACAATTGAATAATAAATATAATTAAATTAATGAAATAATAAACACAGTATTCATATGGGCATGTCACTAAATATAAATAAATATTATTATGGATTATTTAAAAACAGTAATATGTTTGTGGTCATAGTGCGAATACTATCAAAAAATATATCCACATTCTGGTTTCACATTAAAAAATCGTTGATTAATGTTATGGTTCGCCCAGTAGGACTATTATTGGCATAGGGAATCCGCCACGATGATGGTCAGGCCAGCAATCTGTGTTGCCGTCGACTAGCACCACGAATATAGTTATTTGGAACATATAAATTAACGCACTCTCGTATAGATGGATTGTCCACTCTCTCTGTCAACAGCAAATAATAGTGAACGATTTGTGTTAACTGTCGTCTGAGTTCCAATGTATCGAGACCGACCATTCCCAAAACAAACATTGAGGGATATAAAAACGGATAATATCCGTATTCATGCTTGTACACAAATCTAGCAAACTTTCTTTGAATTTTATCTACGCTAAGAATATACTTTTTTCCTGTGGTTGCCATACAATTGCATTGTACTCTAATTTGCTGCGTACATACGCATTGTAAAGCATTTTTATGGTTTTGATATTTCTCAAATCAGATGAATTTCTAATTATAAATCCCAGACTTTTATTAGCACTCTTACATATATCCTCTATATGTTCGTGAAAATTTAACTGAACGTCAAGGGTTGGTCCAAGATCGCGTATTGTGGTCACTCGCTGTAACGGTGCATCAGCTAACGCGTATGTGGCAGCGATTGGAGAACGTGACCTCGTAAATGTTATAATTTTGCACTTGGACACATTAAAGGATAGTTTGTTTTTTAAACTCCAATCGACCACCGCATCAATATCTGATTGTAGCTCTGCACAGTCACTAGCACTGTTAACCGTTTTGTAAAGTTTGAGATCATCGGCGAACATAAGGCATTCTGATTTAGATAGTACAGCCGGTAAATCATTTATCATGATAAGGAACTGAGTTGGTCCAAGGGTACTGCCCCGACTCACCCCGGACCTTGTATAATATTCATGGGATTGGTATCTACCCATTTTCACGAACTGTTTTCTATCTTTAAGATAATGGGCCATGAATTTCAGGAGAGGTGTACAGAAACCAAGCGATGCAAACTTAGATAATAGAATGTCATTATCAACTAAATCAAAAGCCTTTGTGAAATCAAAATATGCTGCGTCAATCTGAGTAGTCCCCATCATATTAGTTTTCACATAGTCGACGAAATTGTGTGTCGACGAAAATGTGATTAGTTAAAGTAGATCGGGCTGGCCGGAATCCATGCTGCGAGTTAACAAGTCGTCTGCTAATTTGCTGGAAGATAGAGCTATTCAGAATCGACTCAAATATCTTACCTTATATGGACAGGATAGCAATTGGCCTAAAATTTGTAACGTCGGTCGATGAACTACACTTGGGTACGGGTGTGACCCTTGAGACCTTCCATTTACCGGGATACTGACACTGTTTAATGGACAAATTGTAAATGTGAAGAAGTGGATTCTCTAAAGCAGACAAACAATCTTTTACGAGGAACGTAGGTATATTATCAGGACCATGAGCTGATGACGATTTGAGGCGGCGTACTGCCCTCCGTAATTCCACGCTTTCGATATTACTTATTGTAATGGAAGCCACTAGGCACCCTAGGATTGACCACCTTGGGGTGGACTGTTGCAATAGAAAAAGTTTTACAATACCGGTCTCCTCTGATGAAAAACGATAACGGAGACATAGAATCATGTGGAAATAGGTTCCAGGAAGATACTTGACTTGCACTATCCCGCCGTATGCGCCCGCGTTGCTTCGACACGTGTTTCACCGCAGGAGGCATCTGAGGTAGCGATTGGCATTAGGTTCTGAGGATGCTTTACATCTTCATTAGTTCATTTTTTTAATAGTAGGTAGAGAGCTTCGCTGCTGTCAAGACGAATGAGGCTCTACTGGAGCTAAAGAAATACAATATTCAACCTATTAAGAAAATAACTCTTTTTCAAAAGGCCGGCAGCACACTTGCGGTTCCCGCGGCGTGACGCGTGTGAACTGCTTGACATCAAGCGATACATCTACTCATTTGTTCATATCATTGAAAAAAACTTTCATTGTCATCATCAGCCCTATATAAAAACTGTCCCACTGCGGGGCAAAGGTCTCTTCTCACTATATGAAGGATTAGACACAGACTACCCATAGTTCATCATTATCTTTTCAACGTTATCCGATTTGCAATCCGGGGTGCGCTTACTAATTTAACCGGACATGACTGAATATTAGCTTTTCCACAGAGCGACCGCCTGTCTGACCTCCGCAAACCACAGGGATAGCAATATTACATGATTTAGATAAGTATCAGTTTATTCAGAGGCACTGCTTCCTCATAAAGACTGCCAAAAATCTCCATGACAGCCAGGCTCGACGGCGTAACGTGCTCTCCGAGGCACGGGGCAAACGATAATTAACAATGTAATACGCACATAAACTTCGAACTGCCTCCGTCGTGGTCTAGTGGATAGCGTATGCGACTGCTGATCGGAGGTCCCGGATTCGATTCCCGGGTCGGGCAAAAGTGTAACTGGGTTTTTCCGAATTCTCAGTAGCAGCACGGAGTCTGGTGATGTGCCCGGTAACGGCAATAGGCTCGCCCCCTATTACGTGGGACCTAAAAATTCATGGCGAAATTAGGGTGTAATATTACACCTCTGCCTACCCCTTCGGAGATACAGGCGTGAGACTATAAATAAATAAAAAAAAATACTTCGAAGTCAGTGGCGCGCGCCGTAGATTCAAACCTGATACCTTTTGCATGGCAGTTTATTGGCAACTATTGGGTATTTCCTTGGCTGTCGCTACGTGATATTGCAACCCGAATCCAGAAGGACAAAAAACCTTTATAAGTGTTATAGTAACCAAATTTCTTTTTATAGTATATCGACGTAAAGTAACAGTATCTTAGATACTGTTGCGTTTCGTTCGGTGAGTGAGAGTTCCGAAGGCCCTTTCCCCTTTTCCTTCTTCCTCATCCCACTCTTCCTCCTATTCCTTTTCACATCCCAGAGGCCGACAACGCACTTGTGATTCCTCTGGTGTTGCTTGTGTCCATGAGCGGCGGTTATCCATACATTATATTTATTCTTTACATAAATATAATAAGACAGTAAAAAAAATTCTGTACATTCAGTATATTTACAAAAAAAATATAAAGTTAGGCTAAGAATAAGTAGTGGAGCAAGAATCTAAAAAAAAAATCTGTCTTTTTGTCTGTTTGTTTGTTTGTACACGCTAATCTCTGAATCTACTGGACGGATTTGAATGAAACTTCTTTTGTGTGTTGCTATTGAGTCTGGGCAACATTTAGGCTATCGTTGATTTTATAAAATTGAAGACCTGATGCAGTACCACAACAGCCCAGCTAAACTATAAGACGTAAAAAAATGCAGTTTGACAAAAAACATTACGCCTGATGAGCATTTTCTGTTGAGAGATTGAAATTTGAAGGTCTCGAATATCTGATGTGGAACTCTAAGAGCCCAGCTTCACTATAACATAATACAGACTTGACGTCATAGCAATAGTTGTTCAGTCTTATGAACATTTTCTGTTGACTTATAAAAATCGAAGATCTGAAACTTCTGATGAGGAACTATAAGAGCCCATCTACACTATACCATATACAGACTTGACAGCTTAGCACTTAGCAGTACTTGAACAGAATGATGAGGATTTTCATTTGAGAGATCAATATTTATTATTTCAAAGCCCCGAGGAATGATATAGGATAGTTTTATCACGATAACCAACATCCACGCGGGTGGAGCCGCGGGTGACAGCTAGTCACTTAATATCAGGTGATCTTTTTAAGGTAGTAGAGCCTTGCTGATTTCAGCGTGAATGGGCCGGCTCGATCGGAGAAATACTACCCTCTCACACAAAATCGACGTAAAGTAACAGTACCTATATTGTTGCGTTTCGTTCGGTGAGTGAGAGTGCCACAGGCTCCATCCCCTATTCCTTCTCCCTCATCCCACTCCTCCTCCCATCCCTTTTCCTAACCCAAAGAGCGGCAACGCACTTGTGACTCCTCTGATGTTGCTTGTGTCCATGGGCGACGGTAATTGTTTACCATCAGGCAATCCGTCTGCTCATTTGCCGCTAATGACATAAAAAAAAGATCTGTCGGCTTGTTTGCCGCCTAATACACCAAAAAATAAAACTGTCTGATATTATTGTTATTTCCAAGGATTCCGCTGAGTCAGTTCATAGTGCCGGCTTGTCTGGACGTCGGCGGACCCGTGAATGACTCCAACGTGCTAGCTGTGAGTTGGGGAATAACTGGAAAGACATCAAAACAAGCCGACAGGCTGCAAAAGGTAAGACTTTAGATGGCAATCTGTATATATAAAGTTCTTACGTTACTGACTGACTGACTGACAGATAACACATGGCCTATTGAGCAAGGGAGAATTGGGAGCAAGAAACTGGGAACTTGGGTACCGCATGGGTGCTTTAAGAAGGGATTTTTTTAATTCCCACTTGTTTGAAATAGAATTAGTTTTTATTATAAGTCAAATCGATTAGATCGATTGAGTAACATTTTGTTTAGTCTATTGAAAATTTCTGACAATGGTCACACTGAACTGTCATTCACTTCCTGTTCAAAAAAAGTTGCTTGGAAGACACGAATTTCTTGCGCCTACGCAGTATTGTAAATTTGTATTTTTGCGTGTTGGAATATAAATTGATCGCCCTTTTGAAAGCACATAAACCAGCTTCGCGAATTTGTATTGTGAATTCTTACCCTGCCGCCTTTGGTTTGCCCGGCAAAAGTTGAGTTGAACATTGACATTTGCAAAACTGTAATTGTGAATTGTGAATCCTGTGAACTTGCATCGTGCCCTCGTGCCAACGGAGAGGACATCAAGTTGGAAGGAACAGCTAAGTGGATAATTCATTCAATCTATCGTGGCCACCTTAGTTTTGTTTGTTTTTCCCTAACTTAGTTCCAGGCCTGACATCAGTGAAGATACAGGTAATTGTACATTGTTAAATTCTTAGCGCCACGAAACTTGGTCCATGTGTTTAGATCCTTTGCCTTGGGCTAAGACTGGATGAATTAATCGCTTCCACTGATCTCTGTATAAAACTTACCCATTCATAGCCCGAACTCTACACACCACTAATTCAGTCAAAATGTATCACATTGGTTTGAAGACATTCGCAATTAACTCGAATACAAACGAATATAAAAAGAAAAGTATATTGTAAGTGTTCAGAGTGTGGGCTTGAAAACTGGGTAAGGTTTGCAGAGGTAAGTGGAAGCGATTAATTCATCCAGTCTTTAGCCCAGGGCAAAGGTCTGACATATATGTAAGGTAAAGGCTCCTAATACCGAGGTATTTCGTGACATTTGGAAGCAAGCAGGAAAAATAAGCATTTGTAAATATTTTAGCCTATGTAAAAATATTATTTCAGCCTAAATGGACATTAAATTTTGTATAACTTCTATTATTATGTGTCTTTTCTAAAGATTTATTCATGAAAAAAAATAGTTTTATAGCAACATCGATTAACCTAATACCGCGGTAGTCGGTTACTAATTCCGAGGTAGAATAAAAAGGAGTTAATTGGTTCCGTACAGCAATTTTATAAGTTAAATAATAATAGTAAAATAGTAGTGCTAATTTTTGAAAATATGCTCCTACTCTAGTCACAAAGGAGTTAAAAAATAAAATAATAAATGTTTTAGAAAATTTTCTTAAATTTCAAGTAGATAGTTTACTCATTCTAAATTATTAATAACACACATATTCATTCATATAAAATTGGAATATATCTTAATAGGTAGGTATCAAGATAATCCAAAATCCGGCTAAGCGCAAACGCTAAATTGTAGCGGGGTGGCCGGCGCGTGTATAAAGGATTCCGATATGGCGCGAAAGTTTTGGTTTAAGGAACCCTAAAATACTATTTGTGGTTGCCATATACCTCGGTATAAGGCTCTATGAAGGTCCTGATACGGAGGCATACCTTTGGTATTAGGAGCTCATAGAGCCTAACACCGAGGTATACATAAATCCTACCTCGGAATTAGGAGGAATTCCTGTAATTTGTAACCCTAATTCCGACTCATAAACATTCAGCCGAATAAATAATTTATTCAATTCTTACTGGTACCAACATTTCTGTGATTGAAAAGTGTTAATATCAGTCAAAATCTGTACAAAATAATTACATTTTACTAGACTAAAGAGCTACTTCTTATTTTAGCCTTTCAAAGAAAATGTTGTTTTCTTGATCATGTATGACAACATTTAATAAGATTTCTATCCAATAAAACATACCACGGACTTTTTACTTCGAAAGAATATTAATAATTTTAAATGAACTAACGCCTCATTTACACTCATAATGTTGTCCAAAATAATAAATAAATCGTTATAGTTAGCTACCATAGTCCAAGGGTCAGGGTCTTCAGATCACGATGCACGTGGTTGACGACACACAAATTTTACAAGGGTTCAATATTCACAAATTTTATCACAATTCTTGCCGGTAATGTTCAAGGGGCGGAATTAATTTGTATTCTGGATTACTCGTATACATTTTTGACAAAATTTGTATTCTGGATCCCAATTCTGTAGAGGACTATAACGACCATATTATCATATGTATATATATATATAAAATACGTAGATAATTTCGATCGAAACGACGTAAGTGATGCCATTGATCGAAAAAAGGCCAAGTGGGAGGCGTCTCTTCCTTTTTCATTTTGTTCATTACTCAGTTGTCAAAGCATATTTTATGTATGAATAGCAGCAGTTAACTTCTTATGCACATATTAGTGTTCTTACCTAGACATAATTGCTGCGCTCTGTAAATCAAGGCCTCTCTACGCAGTCATATCTCACGACGAAATAGATCTAAGCTTGTAAATTTCCGACATTGCTCTTGGGTACCAAAAACTAAGCTGAGCTTGTACTAAAGCAACCAGATAACTACAAAACATACTTATATATTCTAACATTCATACATATAATAGATATATTATAACATCTACAAAGAGATAGCTGAGAGCAGAGCAGCGATAGCTGAGTAGAAGAGACCGACGGACTGCTATGCAGAGGGTCTCACCAATGACTTTTCGGAGTTAATTGCGTATTCAATTGTTAATTATCGCTTGCTAATCGGTGAAGGAAAACATCGTGAGGAAACCTGCATGTCTGAGAGTTCTCCATAATGTTCTCGAAAGACATGTGAAGTCTGCCAACCCACACTTGGCCAGCGTGGTAGACTATGGCCTTACCCTTCTCGTAATGAGAAGAGGCCCGTGCCTAGCAGTGGGACCGTATAAAGGGCTGATGATGATGACAAAGAGAGAAAAAAATAAACATGCTCATCATACAACATTTTGTAATGGGTGGAAATCGAACTTACAGCCTTCTCTCACTTACTAAGAAACTAACAGTCCGATAATGTATCATTATATTTATGTTTATTATTTTTTATAACATAACATAACCACTAACTTAACACCTGTTATCCCCGAAGGGGTAGGCAGATTTGTATTACACACCTATTTTTATATATTATTATATATTACATATTTTTTATAAGTGTACAATCTCATACTCATAAATATTGAACTTACTGCAGTTTTAATAGCCCTTTTAGTCACAGTGGTTAGCGTAGGTAAACACCTTATACCTCGAAAGCCTTACATTCTAAATTTTTTATAACTATATATTTATATAATGTTTACCATCAGTGTAACTGGAATAAACAAAAAAATAATATATTGTCATCGATGTGAAAGTGTGACTGAAAGAGTTCCTCGGGTGTGAAGATTCAACAGGGGCAAACAAAACCTTAACTTGCCCTTCAACATTAGATGCTACGTCACCTATTCCCTGAATACAATTTGGAAAAGAACCCATATTTAAATTAACCTGCCTTACCAAATAAGTAGAAACAATGCAACCTTGTGAACCTGTGTCCAATATAGCACGGACAACAACAGAGGTCCCCGTGGGTCCCCAGACCCTAACAGCAACCGTCGGTAGGATAACAGTCTCAATGGGGGTGGTTGGCGTTATAGGGCAGGAGTCAATGACCATGAGTCAAGGCGGGGACGCTCCGCCAAAGGAGGGGACTACCTGGGGCAGCAGTCATGGTGCTGGTGACGCTGAACAGTCGCACATTCAGGTGCGCGAGAGAGAGGAGGCGTGTGCACGCTACGGTTCTTCAAACGGGGTGAGTGGCGATCCAATAAGCGAGGCGAATCTCGGCTGCACGCCGGTGAGCCTCGGTTAGCCACCTTCAAAACACCCGCCCGTGCAGGGCGTCGGCTGGTTGGACAAGCGACCTACCTCTCTGGCATTCATGCAGAGAATGTCCAAATGCTGTCCTCCACAGTGAGGACAGGGGCGAGAGTTCGGGCAGTCTCGCTGGTAGTGGGATCCCAAACACGAGAAACAAAGGCGGCGGGCATTCGCGATGCGCCTACGAGAGACATGAAGGTCCAAGAATGCCCTACAACTGGCGGTTCTGTGCCCCGTGACCTTGCAGTAAGAGCATTCCGCTGGGCTCTGCGTGACTGCAAAGCGAGGAGAGCGTCGATCAACATTTCCTCGGGTGTGGACGCGAGCCTGCTCCTTGACCTTGAGCGGCTGCGACTTAGCCGGCGTATCACCACCGGAGTTGTCCAAAACCCGGCACTCCTCCTCCAGTAACCTTTCCAGGTCTGCAAAAGGGGGCAGATGCGTCGCACTATCCCCACCAAAGCGCTGCTCAAATCGCGACCTTAGGTCGGCAGGCAGCTTTTTGAGCACAATGTGCAGCAACAGGTAGGACCATTGGTCCACGGGCAGATCCAGGCACTTAAGGGCGTTGGTTGCCACCAATAGAGGGTTCAAAAGTAGGGTGCGTAACCCAGAGACCCGGGTGAGCGTGGGCAAACTCAAAATCTGCTCGATGTGGGTGTCTGCGAGGCCACGCTTGTTGTGGTACCTACGGATAATTAAGTCCCGAGCCGTCTGGTAGGCCTCGTCAGACACGGGCAGATGCTGGATGAGGCCTTTGGCCTCCCCATCCAGAACCGACATCAAGTAGGCCAATTTTTGTGCCGGCCGAAGGTCAGCCCTTTCATCGACCAGGCTGTCGAATAGGTTAACAAAGTCCAGGTAGCTTCCTAGGCAGCCATCAAAATGCGGGTGGTCCAATGTGGGAAGCCTACTCACAAGTCCCAGTGCTGGCCTAGGAAGCTCCTGCTTCAACATGGGTTGCCCGTCCCTCTCGGCAATTAACTGTCTTGCACAGTTGGAGACAGTATCATAGAGATCCAAAATCTGGGCATAGTCCTCACTGACTCTATTTTGCTGGTCAGCGGTGAAGTCAACATCTGACACTTCGAGACAGCAAGCGCTGAAAGTACGAAATTGCTGTTCCATACTTGCCAGGCGATCATCGATCCGCTCAAATCTTTGTAATAAGGCCTGCTGGTGATCAGGCCGGTTCACCAGAGCACTGGCTGAGGCAAACCAGCGCAAATCTAATGCAATGGCACCCGCAGCCGCACTCAAGTCCTTGATAGCTGACATAATTAGTTCTCAAAAGAGCTCGGCCAAGCGTTAAATAATACTATCAATAAAAACTTAATATTTGTTAATTCTTTGAAACCAACAAAGTATTAGCCTGTTTACTGCTGGTGCAGGCAAGTGACAGGTATTTACTGCCCAACAAAATTAAAAGTTTCAATATATTGACAAAAATTACAAAAGTTATCAAAGTTATAACTTACAACAAATTAATAAAGTTGAAACTTCAAATTAATTAATTAATTACTTGCAACAGACAGACTGGCTGTGTTATTTGAGATATTATACAACCCTAAGTAACAGAGATATGTGTTACCTAACAATATTATCAGTATATTACAACAAAACAAAGGTTTATCTGTGCAAGGTCAAATTTGGTTATTATAATGTTTCAAACTCAATATATGCAATTAACTAAATCAATTGATACATATAACTGTTATGTATCCAATCAAACTGACTTATTTAAGCTAACAACATTTCATTTCATTTATTTATTTCAGAAACAATTTACATTGTATGCGAATGTTTTACAGTTACAATTTACAATTAAAATTCTTAATTATATTCTAAGAACAATTGTATAAATTATAATAAACTTGAATTTTAATTACAATAAACATTGATGACACCACAATAATTAGAACATAAAAAAGAGATAAAAAGTCAATTAATTCTATTAATAATGTGTATAAAATATTAAAATCAATAAAATGTCAAACATCAAGAAAAATAATAAAATACTTAAAATGTCAATTGCAAATTTAAAACAATAAAAATCGTGAAATGTCAATAAATAAACTAATAAATAATAAACTTAAACAAGCCAAAAAAACAAAAATTGAATACAAAAAAATGTGTATGTGGTTCACATGTCATCAATTGAATAATAGCATTTTTCTAACAGGAATTGCTTAAGTTTGCTTAAAAAATCCTTTTTGCTAAATATTTCAACAAATTTAAGCTAGATTTCAACAATTCAAGTCAAACAAAGTTACTGATTTGAGGTTATTTGAATGACAATGTGTTTCAAATTAAGTAGGTCAACTAATACAAACAAATATTATGTATTCAAGCAAAACTGACCTAACAACACTACAACACTGTTTACAATGTGATAAGATACAAGATTTCAATATAAATCTGAGGTTAGTACACTCAGCGACAGCGGCTGGTACAATCAACCAAGCTCTGCTTACCACGATTTATGTTCAGAGTCTGGGCTTGAAAACTGGGTAAAGTTTGCAGAGATTAGTGGAAGCGATTAATTCATCCAGTCTTTAGCCCAGGGTAAAGGTCTGACATATATGTACTGTGTTTTCACAGCGGTTAAAATTAATATGTAAATTTACCTGAGATCTACTTGTGATTATCTGTAAGTAAGTAAATATTTATTGTCTTTGATTGAGTAAATACAGTTGTTCACAGTTTTTAAATTGTAACATCAATCAGCCCTTTCAGGACATACAATAATTTTAAATAACTATAGCTAAGTACATTTACATAACATCTTACATAATAATCCGGAATAGACCTATAAGATTACACTCATAATTTTGGCCAAACTAATAAGGAAATTGTTATAGTTAGCTACCAGAGTCCAAGGGTCAGGGTCTTCAGATCACGATGCACGTGGTTGACGACACACAAATTTTACAAGGGTTCAATAGTTCACAAATTTTATCACATTTTTTGCCGGTAATGTTCAAGGGGCGGCAAATACAAGGATTTACACAACAAATTTACTTCAATATCACAAAGCACGCGAGAAGGCAAAAGGCGTGGAGAGACAACATTTTTGCGTGTTGTCAAAGTGAATTTTCCAGAACAACGTTAGTACAATATAGTCTGTGCAGAACAAGAGAGAATGGTAATGATTTGACAGTTCATAGTGTGACCAGAGTCAGAAATGTTCAATAGACAAAGTAACACGCTACTAAACTGATATAATCGATTCAACTTATCATAAACAATATTTCCATTTCAAACAGTAAGTATGTTCATCCAGTGTCATGTACATGTGTACATATGGTACAAACTTTGGGACTAGATGTTGTTGTGTGAATTTGGTAAAATATTATTATTATTGAAGGAATGTAACCACGACACGAACAGATGGAGAGATCTCGTGTCGAAGGCCAAGACTCACTTTGGATCTCTGCGCCACCACGTATATATAAATAAATAGTGTTTTAATGAAGTAAGTGAATTATTTCATCAGGTTATACTTCAGAAATACCCCGTGAACGGATGCACAGGATTCTACACCCCGGCCGTACAAGCGGTACTTGGCTTCGACCCTCAACTTCAAACCTGCTACGCGGCTATGACACCAGGCAGGGACATTTGTCAGGTATATATACTGTAATGCGATTATCTATCACTAGTCATTATCGTAACTAAGCGCTTTGTCAACAAGAGTGCAGTCAAACGAATGCCATATTGCGAGATGTGAGTCGCGTGGTTTGAACGGTGCAATTTATGGGCCTAGTTTATAATATCGTCAGTCACTACATCGATGGTTGTTGTATCGAAAACGTTACATTGACGGGCTAATGTATCAACAGTACCCCAAATCGATGGTACGCTACATCGACAGTACTACTACAGTATTTTTTTATTTAAAAATTCGGACTTTTACCAACCCATGCTGGTAAATCTTAGGAGTTACTGTTTCGTGTAGTCTGTGCTGCGTACTATCGATTTGGTTTACAGTCGATGTGGCATACCGTCGTTTTAGTGTACTAACGATGAAGCGTACCAACGATTTGGGGTACTGTCGATGTAGCGTACTATCGATTTGGGGTACTGTCGATACATTAGCCCGTCGATGGAACGTTTTCGATACAGCGACCATCGATGTAGTGACTGACGATATTATGAACGGCTACCCCAATTTATACACCTTTCTAATACCACGAAAACTTTCCTTCGCAAGGTCCGAGACCTTCCCCAAACGAAAAATTCTAATGAATGTGCCGGCTCGACCGGGAAGTACGATCCTCAATAAATTTCCACGTAAACTTACAGTGCCTATACTGTTGGTTTCGTTCATGAGTGAGAGTGCCGGAGGACCATTCCCTATTCCATCTCCCTAGTAATCGCTTACCATCAAGTGATTCGTCTGTTCGTTTGCCAACTGTTACTTACATAAAAAAATGTCTAAGTAATATAATATTTTACAGGGAGATGGGGGCGGCGGCATTTTAGTAAAAAGCAAGACTGTGCATTGTATGTACACTATCACGGGAGTTGCGTCATTTGGCAGGCGATGCGGCAATGTCTCACAACCTGCTATCTACACCCGAGTGGTGGCCTATGTGCCCTGGATCGAGAACATTGTCTGGCCTTAAAGTACTTACTGAAGCCCGCGCCATGCCACCCACATTCGGGCTTTCGAGCAAAAAGTCCGGCTCGATAGGACCAATACGAGTTTACATCCGCATGCGTGGCGAAGCATCTTCTGGTTTCAAAGGATTTTCATAAAGAATAATAAATGAATGTGCCATAAACTCTAAATTACAAACTTTTATTTCATTGTACCTCTTAAAATATCTGGGAGCTTGACTGCCACCAACTTCTTACAAGTCTCTAAATTTCTGTGTAAAAATGTATTTGTTCAATAAAGTCTGATAGAATATAATGTCTGTCTGTCCTCATAATGTCTGTCAAAGATCTTCACGACAGTCGGGACCGAAAGCTTACCATGCTCTCAATGACGTGAAGCATAATAATTAACAAAACCTTCAATACTTTATAACTTAGGACATCGGGTTTTTCTAATAAGCTGCAACCTTAAGTGTACTTTCTCTCGCACTGTACAGCTTTTTGTTGTCCACTGTTGGACTTTAGCCTCTCCTAACTCGCTTCACGGTAGCTCCTTAAGTCAATAGGAGCAACTAGCGTACTATATAAAAGGCGCTGATACACTTGAGCATTCACCTGTAATGAGCATTCTCGTGAATGTTACAAAACAAATGAGTGTGTTTTAGCGAGCATTCTCACGAACATTCGGGCGAGCCTTAGAATATAGATAAAACATAGAATTCGCGCTGCAATATCGGTTAAACCCAATATATAAACCTGTGTACCATTCGATTCCCAGGCTAGTTCTCATATTGAAGATGTTTTTATACAACTACCGTTTGCTGGACGCGAAACATTTCTAATTAGCGCGGTATATATTCCAACCAATACGGCCAAAGAAGTCTATGTTGATTATTTTGAAACATTAGAAAATCTGATTGACAAATTGAATCATTTTCATATTTTCGGAGATTTTAATCTCCCGCATATTGAGTGGCTCCCTGCTACAAACAATAACATGACTGCACTTAATAGTACTGGCTTATCATTTTTTTGGAGACATATGAGTAATTTCTTATCTTTGCTTAGCGCTTATCAATACTATAGTTTAAAAATTATAAGGGGCGTATTCTGGATCTACTAATATCCAATAGCGAGTGCGCGACTTATGCACCTTCATGTAATTTGTTACCTCCCGATATCACCACATCCACCCTTTTGCGCCGATATAAGATATAAAACGACGTTACAGACAATCAATCCTGTAAAAATTGTAAAGTATAACTATTATAAAGCTAATTACGAACTCATCAACAAAGAATTGGCCGATATAGATTGGACTAATCGTTTGCAGGGGTTGTAATCGGAGGATTGTCTGAATACTTTTTACGATGTTATTTTCAATGTTATAAGAACTTATACACCCTTTTCTAAGTCACGTTCATCGAAATTCCCTGTGTGGTTCTCTAAATCACTGATTCGCATTTTCAAAAATAAGGACAGAGGCTGGGTGAAATGGAAAACGTATAATAATATTTTGGATTATGAACAATTTTCGCTTCAGGTCATATGCAAGTTAAATTACGCTGTCTACCTGAATTCTGTTTAGGACAATGTTCAAAAGAACTTAAAATACCTATGAAGCTATGTCAATAATCGTAAGGGTAATGTCGGCATTCCTTCCACTATGTTGTTTAAAAACCGGATATCCAGTGATCCGGATGAGATTTGCAATATGTTCATCGGTTTATGATCCCTCAAACCTAAAGAACAATGGCAGAATTAGGTCTAGGTTTGTTGTGGCGAGCTTAAACTTCATATGAACAAAACAAATTGTTTTTATATTTCTAATATTTTTTATATTTTCACTTTGTCTCGATAAAGCCGGATTATTTTATGATGATAAAAAGCATTCCAATTGATTACGAACTAGGTGCTTACTTTATTATTTGATTGTTGCCATAGACAATGGTGTGACAGGAATAGACGTTTGATATTGATGCGTATCGATTATTAAATAAGTAATCGATATGATCGACCTTTATAGGGTTGGTTTGGTTTAAAATATAATAATTGAAATGCAGTTAATTAATTGTTAATCAACATTATATCAATAAGCTAATTCTTTTGTAGCAAAACAACTTTTAAATCAAATAAAAACGTCACAGCATCGTTTTAACGTTATATCGATTTCACATAAAATCGATTTAAAATGTGCAGCTCTGCTTTTGTCTTTGGCTGTGACAGGTAGATGCTACAGAATAGTTCTGCGTTTAGATGTCAATCTGACATAATGCCTTTGTACCCACATTGTTCATTCTTAACTAAACATTAAACACCGATATCTTCTTTTTCCAGCTTTCCCGAGTGAAAATAGAATAATTTATAGACTCTGTTACTTACGCCGAATTTTTTGATATATTTTTTATTACTGAGCGCTTCAATTTAATTTCAGACAATTTGATGTATGGAGATCTGACATTGTCCTTTGAACGAATGGTTACCCCCTGAAGAGAGTAGTGACAAATGTACTCATATTACTAGCATTACGTTTAGCGAGCATCAGGTTTTGAAGTCATTACAAGCTTTAGATTCCACTAAAGGTCCTGAACCGGATCAACTACCCCCTTATTTCCTTAAAAGGACTACTAAGAGTTTATACAGACCTCTGCAAATTATATTTAATATGTATAAATAAGAGGGCACCTTCCCTGAACAAATTAAAAGGGCTAATATAACTCCTGTATACAAATCAGGGTCCAAACAAGAAGTCGAAAATTATCATCCCATACCTATTTTGTCTGCTTTTATGAAGCTTTTTGAAAGGCTCGTTTATCTGGAAATACATAAGACAATTTACAGAATTATAATAGAACAACAAAATGGATCTGTTAAAAGTAAATCTACAACTACTACTCTATTAATATTTACCGACTTTCTCTTTAACAATATGGATCCACAAGTACAATTAGACGCAGTGTATACAGACTTTCAAAAAGCGTTCGACAAGGTAGATCACAATTTGCTTCTTGCCAAAATTGGATTTAACGGCATTCTAGGAGATTTGCTTCGCTGGTTTGCGTCATACGTTAGTAATAGATCACAAAGGGTTGTTATCAAGGAATTCTACTCGGCGACTACTATCGTAACATCTTGCGTACCCTGGGGGAGCCCAGGGGGGGCTCAATTTTAGGGCCTCACTTATTAATTTTGTTCATAAATGATATTGGAAATTGTTTCAGACACTCAAAATTTTTGCTCTATGCTGACGATCTAAAAATCTTTGAAGCTATAAGAAAACCTGCAGATTGTTGTCAGTTACAAGAAGACTTAAATTGATTCTCTGAATACTGTATTCAAAACAAACTTTACCTTAGTATTTCTAAATGTTTAACGATATCATTCACAAAGAATAAAAACGTTTTAAATCATAATTATAATCTAAACAATGTAACTCTATTGAAAGCTCCATCCGTGCGAGACCTAGGGGTACTGCAAGATAACAAACTTTACCTTGATCAACATATTGATAACATCACCAAAAAGGCTTATCGTATGTACGGGTTCGTTATGAGATCAGCTACTGAATTTAAACACTTATTCTCATCTCCATAAAGCACTAGTTAGATCTCAACTCGAATATGCAGTTGTGGTGTGGAACCCTTTTTATAATAAATACGTTGAGATGCTAGCAAGAGTGCAGCGCAAATTCCTTAGGTTGATGCGCTATATGTGGCGCTGCCACAATTTCTATAATAAATACAATGTAATGAGCCTGAAGTCTAGACGTTTATATCTAGAAATTATGTTTCCTTTCGACGTATGCTATAACAGGTATAACTGCTCTGAGATTACTATATAAAATATGCTACTGTGTCCCAAGAACTGTTATTAGACGAGAGGTACGCGCACCTCCTCTTTTTGCAGTGTCCCATTGCCGCACCAATGCTAGTCTGCGGGAGCCTCTACGTCGCTTGTGCAAAAACTATAATGACTTTTGTTCAGAAACTACAGAATTTGATTTATTCTCAGTGTCAGCAAATAGATTTCGTTCTGCTTTGCTAAAGAAACTTAAGGATTCCGATGTATAGTTATTTGAACAGTCTTGTAGTCTTACTCGCATAGATTGTTAATTAGTATAATTATATGAATTGTATATGCTGTGGATAACGGTGTGAGTTTCACATTTAAAATAATATCTTTGTTTATATTATTTGCACAGATATAATGTGTTAATGCTTGTTTGTCCCAAATAAATAAATAAAATAAAATAAAATAAAATAAAATAAAATAAAATAAAATAAAATAAAATAAAATAAAATAAAATAAAATAAAATAAAATAAAATAAAATAAAATAAAATAAAATAAAATAAAATAAAATAAAATAAAATAAAATAAAATAAAATAAAATAAAATAAAATAAAATAAAATAAAATAAAATAAAATAAAATAAAATAAAATAAAATAAAATAAAATAAAATAAAATAAAATAAAATAAAATAAAATAAAATAAAATAAAATAAAATAAAATAAAATAAAATAAAATAAAATAAAATAAAATAAAATAAAATAAAATAATATAAAATAAAATAAATATTTCATTCACTTTGACTTATAATAATAATAACGAGTCGAACGTGCATGCGAAAATATCCCAGAAATGGAATGCGTGGTCATCCTAGCCAGGATGTGAATGCAGTCCGTCCATTAGCTAATTGGAAATCTCCTGGTCGGGACGGACTGCACAATTTCCGGCTAAAGTGGCTAGGTAGTTCGCATGACCGTTTGGCATCTCAATTTCAATTAGCCATAGATTCTGGTACGTTACCAGCTTTTATGACTACTGGCATTACCCGCTTGCTCCATAAGACTGGGTGTACTAGCGAGCCCGGCAATTATAGACCGATTACATGCTTACCATCGGTCTATTTCTCACATATATTTTGAAAGCTAAAATAGCTAAACACGTTGAAGTTAATTCAATTATATCAGCCTCTCAGAATGGATGTAGGAAGGGGGCTCATGGTACTAAGGAGCTCCTCCTCATTGACATGGCCATTAGCCAGCAAGTTCGCCGTAACCGAAAGGACCTGGCGGCATGTTGGATAGATTATAAGAAAGCGTATGACTCCGTACCGCATACATGGCTTTTGAGCGAACTGATCAGAATTGAGCGGGGAATTTTCCAAGGCGACAGTCTGAGCCCCCTTTGGTTTTGCTTAGCCATGAACCCTCTTAGTACATTATTGGAGGGTTCAGGGCTAGGTTACAGGTTACAGAGAAGTGGTCAGGTCATATCTCACCTGTTATATATGGATTACTAAACGTGACCCAAAACTTTAGTAATTCTATCAATATGGAGTTTGGTGTGGACAAATGTGCTGTTATTCATGTAAAGCATGGAAAGATGGTGGAATCTGAAGGGGTTCAACTTTCAGATTCCATTAACCTTAGGTCGCTTCTCTTAACCGATACCTATAAGTACTTAGGTATGTCACAGGCTTTAAGGCTGGTTTCAGAGTGACGCGCGCGGCATGCGCCGTCGGCCAGCGCGTCTCAACAGCGCGTTTGGCGCGCGGACCACTGTGAAACGAGTTCGCGTTTCTCGTTGCAATGTATGAAGCTTCGGCAGCGCGGCCGGCGCGCGCGTCTCACACGCGGCGCGTTTGAACTGCGTGACTATGAAACGCTACTACTAATCTAGTGCAATTGTAAGCGTGCGCGTGTGGCCGGCGCCGGTCAAACGCGTGACTCTGAAACCAGCCTAAATATCAATGAAGCCGACATGAAACAATCGTTGCAAGAACATTTCTTTGGCCGCCTGAAAAAAGTACTGAAAAGTCTTTTATCAGCTGGCAACAAGGTGCGAGCTTGCAACGGTTGGGTCATACCATTTCTGGTATACTCCTTTGGCATACTCAGGTGGACTCAGACTGAATTAGACGCTTTGTATAGGAGAGTTCGTACATTGCTGACGGCACATTGTATGCATCATCCACGTTTATCCGTGATGAGGTTGTACATCCCGCGGAAGTGTGGGGGTCGAGGCTTTTTGAATGCCAAGACCTTATACAACCGCGAGATGTGCAATCTCAAAGATTATTTTCTGCGGACAAATGTGGAAATGCATCGCGATGTTGTCGCAGTGGACAATGGGCTCACCACGCTCAAGTTGGCTAAGGAAAACTGGTGCAAACCTATAGTACTAAGCACTGATGATCGCAAGTCTGTATGGCAGAGCAAGGAGCTGCATGGTAGGTTCTACCGGGCTCTCCATGGGCCCGATGTAGACCTATTAGCTTCGGTGAACTGGCTACGCTTCGGTGACCTTTTTGGGGAAACCGAAGGGTTTGTCTGTGCAATTGCGGACGAAGTTATCAAGACGAATAACTACCGAATATATATCCTGAGGGATGGCACTACGGATATCTGTCGTGCTTGTCACCAACCTGGTGAATCCCTCAGGCATATCGTTTCCGGGTGTTCTCGTCTTGCTAACGGCGAGTACTTACACAGACATAACCAAGTAGCCAGGATTATTCACCAGCAACTTGCTCTGAAGTACAGACTTGTAGACATCGAGGTGCCGTACTATAGATAGATAGATAGATAGATAGATAAATCTTTATTGTGCAAATACAGTTGGTACAAATTAGGTATAATAACTTATATGTAGGTATACAAATAGTAAATGCACAAAGGCGGCCTTATTGCAAAGTGCGATCTCTTCCAGGCAGACAGACTATAGGTATGTCGCTGAGCCAGTACTTGAAAATGGCCATGCCACATTGTACTGGGATCGATCTTTCATCACGGACAGGACGATCGATCTATCAACACGATATCAGACTTGTTGTAGCCAACAAGTCTGATATCGTGTTGATAGATCGACCAGAGCGCCTCGCAATAATTGTTGATGTCAGTATTCCTCATGACGAGAATCTCGTGGCTTGAAAAGGAAAAACAGATTAAATATCTGGACTTGGCTCACGAGATTTCCGACGTGTGGGATGTGAACTCAGCAGTTATTGTGCCGATAGTCGTGACCGTTAATGGTCTAATAGCCAAGAGCCTCGACCGTCACCTAGAGAGGCTCGCGTTGGGTGCTTGGGTCAAGGTTCTGATGCAGAAGGCAGTGCTTCTAGACACGGCACGCATTGTGAGGAAGTTCCTGTCTCTGGAGCCCTAACCACCGGCAGCTTGGACCCTGTGCTCGATGCTGGTGGGACCCCACGGTTTCTTTTTATATTTTTAAATGTATATTTTTTTTGTAAATTGTATATTTAAAATGTAAATTTAATTTGATAAATGATAAATAAACGAAATAACCTCTGGGGCAGTCGTTATCTCAACATGAGACTAACGCAAACTCAGAGGGCAGAGTAACGGCTTTGGCTTCGGCTTATGAACAAAAATATGTATTACAAGATGAAAAGAAAGGTCACAAAGCGCAGGGCAGCTTTGTGGCGAGCTAAATGTGTGTGGCGACACTGCGGTCCCGAATGATTCAGAGAGTCGGTCAGAGCCTCGTCTCCGGCTTGCCTTTGTTGGCTGGTCGAAGTGGATTTCCAAGAGCGCCCGCAGGACTCTCGACTCTTGCTTGCCTTAGTCGGCCGGCCAGAGGGAAGTCGCAAGAGCTATTAGCTCGGGGATGGAAGTATCATTTTCAAGGGCGTAATTACGGGGAAACCCGCTCCGGTTCACGACCCGCGATGGCGAAACCGGTGCCGCACCGCTCTACACGCCTAGCCACTCGCACCGGTGTTGCCCTCTGGCTGCCTTTATGGCAGACTTCGTTTACCATGATGGCTATTTAGAGAGGGGCCATCAAGTGAGATGGCGAGTCACCGTCTGCCCCTTTTCGACGTACTATAAGAGTACTTAGGGCAGACGCCGGTTTTCATCCATAGTTTCCATATTCACTTATCAATTGAACAGTTCGAACACCCATCACAATAGCCCAGAGTAATTAGTTTCCATACAAGTAGCAATAGTCCTACACCTGCTGCGGCTAATCCGTGGCTGTACTTCATGGTGCAGTTATGGAGGCTCCACAGTAGATGTTCCATCACACCCTAGATCAAACTCTCAACAGGCCTCTGCGCGTTGGACCTATGTCTCCGTGTATGCCTGCCAAAGGGCCGTGTACTTACTTTTTTAACACTATATGTTAGAAAAGTACGTGTGAAAGAGAAACAAATGATAATAATAATGTTACGAGCTGGGATTCGGTGATAATCACTTAATTACACACTTATTAAAACACTATTACACACCACTAAACACTTCCGGCTCTTCTTGATCCTTCGCTCGATGTTGATCGCTTCGCTTATTCAACTGTCCTGACTCGCGCATTCACGCGGTATTTATACCGGCCGGAACACATAACTAGTCTGTTCGAAACGTTTCTGAGATATTCTGGTAACAGTCGGGAACAGTCGATACAGCAACGCTATCTATTAGACAGTAGATGTAACACTGATATATCCGTTCTCATCTAGTTCTCTCATTCACCGATAGATAGTGTTATTTTCAAATAACGCCATTTGTAACAATAATAATCTTTATTGTACACAAATGGTAAATTAAACATAGGAATTCACAGATAAGTACATGTTGCACAAACGGCGGCCTTATCGCTAAAAAGCAATCTCTTACAGGCAACCCTTATGGAAAAGAGAAGTAAGAAGCCAGACATAGGGCAGTTTTGGCGTAGTAGGATACTAATGAAATTATACCAAACAAAATACAAATACACACTACACTATACCAATACACTAAATATACTATAATATAAATACATACATACGCACAATAATATAATGAATTAAGTAACGAGAGTAGACAATAGTAAAAAAGGGAGAGAAAGAAAGTGTGAGTTTGACAATGTTATGGAAAGTTAAAGAGATAAGTAGTGGTTTTTTACTAAGTTTTTAAAAGATGTTTTACCTATGATTATAATCTAGGGAAGAATCTTCGTAGTTTGTCACAAATTTTAACTTGACTAGTGATGGGCTTACTCAGAATAAATATCGATAACATATCGATAATGTTTACAATAGATCCTTAGATTTGGTTTACTCAGAATTAATGTCAATAGAATGTGGATAAACTCTCGATATTTATCGATAAATAAATTTGAACGCAAGAGCTGACACTTGTGTGATGTATTAAACCTGTTCAAATTAAAATCTTTATTTTATTATTTAGAAACGTCATCTAATATATAAAATTCTCGTGTCACAGTTTTCGTTCCCATACTCCTCCGAAACGGCTTGACCGATTTTGATGAAATTTTTTGTGCTTATCCGGTATCTATGAGAATAGGCCAACATCTATTTAAAAAAAAAAAAAAAATTTTTGCCAAACAACGTTTGCCGGGTCAGCTAGTTTGTTTAAATATCTTACTCTTACTCTAGAAATATTTCATAAGTGAAACTGAAGTAAACATATTGGGTAAAACTGCTATTGTAATGCGATTTCTATATTTTTGATATGTTCTACGGACTATTTGAATTTACAGTGCTAGAATGATCGTGAAAATGTTCGGTTCGACAAAACAGGAAACGGCGAATGCTCGTTGTTCTGTTACAAGTTTCATGCTCAGGTGTATCAGTTGATCTGCCCCGTTCAGAAGACGTAGAAACTGCCACATATGCAGATGATATTGCCTGTCTTGCAAGTGATATAGACCCAATAAAAGCGTCACAAAAGCTCCAAGTACAACTAGACAAGATTGACCTCTGGTTGAGAAAGTGGAGATTTAAGTCTAGCACTACCAAGTCAACACACACGACATTTACACTGCGAAAAGGAGAATGCAATCCGGTGTATATGAAGCGCTACCAAAGACCAACTGTGTCAAGTACCTTGGTATGTCATTAGATCGACGATTAAATTGGGCCAACCATATAAAAGCCAAAAGAACAGAGGCAAAACTGAGGTTCCAGAGCCTAATCCTGGCTTATAGGACGTAAATCACCCCTGTCACTGCACAATAAGCTTCTGGTGTATAAAGTGATCATAAAACCCATTTAGACTTATGGCATTGAACTCTGGGGTTCCGCTAGCAATTCCAATGTCGAAATTTTACAAGGGTTTCAAAATATAGCTTTGAGAACCATATCCCAAGCCACATGGTTTACAAGAAACAGCGAAATACATGCATACCTACAGATGGAAACTATCAAAGAAGTTATTAAGAACACGAGTATAAGATACAACAAGCGACTACATAATCATGCTAATAATCTTGCTAAGCAACTCCTGGATAGCACAGGAAATGTCAACCGACCTAAAAGATGGCAAATACTCAACCTGAACCATCGAAACTAACTTATGGGATGATGTTCATTGGAATATCAACCATTTATTAATATACGAAATCAAATTAGATTACGACTCTGGAGTCGATTGCTGATCTACAAAAGAAAAAAAAAGAAAAAAAACTGTATCAGCGCCATTAAGTGCACTCGTTTCAATTTAATTCGATGTTTTAAAGTGGACCAAAATCATGTATAGTGATGTAACAATCTTGAAAATTTTCAAACCGACTTAAACCGGTTTGTAGCTACCTACATGCAAACCGACTTGTAAACCGAACCGCAAAATTCCATGTAAACCGGTTTGAAACCGAGTTACAAACCGAAATGACAAAGTCTATACTGAGAATCAATTTGTATTGCTCTTGCTACAATTATATAATACTTATTTGTTTCTGATAGAGACCAAAACGAATTCAAACCGATTTTGTCAAGTCTGACTCTTTTTCATATTTTTATGGCCCTAAGGGCTATTTTATTTTACCTAAAATAAAATACAGTATGTTATATATTTATGTATTTTTATTGAGATAAAGAAACATAAAATAATTTGCACTAAGAAAAATAAGAGATCACTTTTTATAATAAAACAAAAAATTTATACGCATTGAAACGAATCCAAAACAAACTCTCGCTGCACTTGCTCATATACAACTCCAGTCGGTTTAACTCGGTTTCAAGATGTCGCTGACTCCCCGCAACCCCCGCAGCCCACGACCCCCGCAACTCGCCGCCGTGCCCGAGTGATAGAGACCCAGCGATCAACAAACCTCTCACGTTCGCTTCAGCTCGTCGGGATCGGTTTGACGTAGGCTCAAACCGAATTGTGGGGTTTATTGCTCAAACAGGTTTGAACCAGGTTAGTAAATAAAGTCGTTACATTGCTAATCATGTTCATAGATTCCGTTAAATAGGACATAGGTAGGTAAAAATAAAAAATACAATAAATCAATATTTGCACGTAAACTTAAAAGACATTTACTAGAAAATATGTAAATGTAGGTATAAAGTGTATATTTAGGTATAAATGTACCTTAAATTATGTAACTGTAAGAGAGGCTCACCGATCTCACAGTTAAACTGCGTAAGCAGTTTTGTGGGGCAAGGGCAATGTATATAGATTATAAGAAATTTAAAAGTGAAATAAATGATTCATTCATTCATTCATTCAAATAAAACTAAACTAATAAAATTGTTTCAAGATGAGACAGGATGTCCAAATCGCGATGTCTCTAAGGCAAAGTTAGTGCAGATATAATATTGTTTTTATGACTATATTAAAATTTTTACGTCATCGTTGTCGGCCAGATTATAAAGTTGTTTTTGTTAATACAACAAACTTGTTTCTGATTGCATTTGCCTCATGCACTAGTCAGTGCAGCTGTACTCGCGGAGAGTAAAGCGCGTATTTACCACAAAATATACAATAATAAGTTTCATGTGGAAACAATTAAACAAGGATTTGTTACAAACTAGAATTAAACGTAAGACGATACTAAGTCATAGATTAAGACTTTTTAAATGGACTTAATTTTGAAATTGGTTCCTTAAGTTTTGAGGCAATAATTATGCACTAGTCTATATTCAGTAAATACCTAACTTTTTAAAAACTGTCTAGAATTAAAGTACGGACTATGTCAGGCCCATGTATTACAAAAAGGACTGTTGTTTTTAAGTGAAGTGAGATTAAATAATGTTGTTAAATATAGTTATATTGTGTTGTCTAATATTTAAGTGTTATGCGCAGTTTGAAGGTAAGTTTTTTTATTATTATTATCTAGACTTTGAGGTTAAAATAAGGTTATCATAACATGTTATGTATATGAGTAAGTATAATGAAGTGAATATTTAAGGAAAAAATTAATAGAAAACTTGTTGTGAGACCGAGAAATGGTTGTTTCGAGTCTGGGTATTGTTTGTGTCCCTTGGTAGCTTTAATACATACATACATAGTCTCACGCCTATATCCCCGAAGAGGTAGGCAGAGGTATATTGCTACACCCACTTTTCGCCAGATTTATTTTAGTCCCACGTAATAGGGGGCGAGCCTATTGCCTACTGAGAATTTCCTAACGGAAAAACCCAATAACACTTTGCCCGACCCGGGGATCGAACCCGAGACCTCCCAATCTCACACGCACATTTATGCCACGAGACCAACGAGGCAGTCTAAGTAGCTTTAATTATAGTGCAGATTTATACACAGCTTACCTTGTATATACCGCTATCATCATCATCATCAGCCTTTAACAGTCCACTGCTAGACTATACAGCTATACTTATACGATCTGTGCAAATGTTGCCTAACTTTGCCGAAATTACGAAAAGCAAGCTAAGTCACGCTATACACCCTTATTTTTACCTAGACGATGCCCGCGGTTACACCCGCGATATTTAAGGCTACTGCTCTGCTCCCGTTGCTCATAGCGTGATGTTATATAGCCTATAGCCTTCCTCGATAAATGGGCTATCTTACACCGAAAAAAATTTTCAAATCGGGCCAGTAAATCCTGAGATTAGCGCGTTTAACCAAACAAACAAACTCTTCAGCTTTATATATTAGTATAAGATTAGAACAAAAACTTAAAGGACAGATCAGCGAAGACATTATTATCATATAGAATTTCATAATATCTATAAATAGCTAATTTATTATCATTCGTTTATTGTAGTGAGACAGGGTCTCAGGTAGGATGTCGGGGTTCCAAAGAAACACTGCTAGACTGAACAGGTTTTTTATTACGTCTCATTACAGCTTACATACAGTATGACCGAACTAGGTAACCACTGGCCTGGAGGCTGGAATGTAGACTCCTGCTGTTCTCCGACGCTCGCAGGGAAGCTGCTCTTAGGGTCGCCGATGAGCTGGCCGAAGTGAGCTGAGGCTCAGGCGGTGCAGCCGATGTGGGCTCAATAATGCTCAGGCGTAAGCCGGTGCAGTCAGGCGCCAGTGGCCTGGCTGTGGAAGCTCGTAGGCAAGAGCGGATACTTGGGCGGCGGCTAGAAGCGGCACGGCGCCAGCAGCTCGTTGCTTTTAGCCCGTAGCTAGAAGACAGACCGTAGGGAGGATCATGGCACGTAGGGAGAACGTCAGGCCCGTAGGGAGAACTGGAAACAGCACAGAGAATACACAACAACCGGCCAGGAAAAGGCTGTGCCTAGATCGGCTGTTATGCTTAGGAGACCTGTGTCTCCTAAGCATAACAGCCGCATAACGGCCTGTGCCTACATGTTCTGTCTGTAGTATCTGTATACTACAGACAGAACATATAGGCACACAGGCAACTAGAATATGCTTACCCCCAGGGGGACAGTAGATAGGGAAGTAGAAGAATAGTACTTGGTTGTCACTACAATCATCAGCAAGGCGACGTCTATGGAAAGTGACCGATTTATATCGCGCACCCATCTTATATAGGCATAGACCTATGAGTCACAGACTGCCTGTGGTCCGTTTATGACTATATAAGGTAATAAAAAATTCCTTTTCACAAGTAATTAAATACGTAGGTAACGTAAGTGCCGCGTGGGTACGCAAGTCAATAGAAAATTACTACTCATAGTACTACCACAATTCAGTTATGCATTTACCAATTATTTCATATTTTTGCGGACAGTTTTGGGACTTAATATGACCAAATATGATCAGTTAAAGATGCTTAGAGCCCCGTAATTTTTTTTGTATAATATAGCGCAAATGTGGCAAATTAATCCGGTGATACTGAACAGATGAATTCGCTTGTCATCATCAATGTCTTAGCGTTATCCTGGTTGCATCCAAAACGTTTCATTTTGGTGCCCGGGGTGCGCTTACAGGGCTTACTCTGAGGCTTTATTTGACTATCGGAATACTTGTGTCAGAGGCCACACTCTTCCATAAGTGCCTGCGAGCGTTCAGCTAAATCGGTCCAACCGTTAAAATATTATCTTCATATAGGGACGGAAACCTCGACATCAAACTCCATACCTAACGCTTACGTACGTATGTAAGGCTCGCGTGGTACTCACAATGCCCTAACTCAAATTCCAAGAGGCCTACGTGCAGCAGTAGATTGGAGAAGGCTGTATGATGATGTAGTATTGTCTTTCCAGGTGATTCGTGCACTAAAGACAGTCAGACGGGGACTTGCACCATATTGAGTCAATGCCCGACAGCTGTAGAGGACATCAAACAGAGGAGAACCCCTCAGGTACGTCATAATTAGCTCGAGAAATTAGCTCTAGTACGCAGTGGTTCAAGCAGTCACCTCGCGGTTTAGAACTGCGCTGAGAGATTCGAGTTCCATTCTTACACGAGGCAACACTTGAACTACTGTTTATCACACTTTGTGTGATAAACAGTACTTTATGTCCGTTGGTTAAAATGTGTGTAAAGCCTCCGGTAAAACAAACTTAAATTATGATGCGGAAGCTGTCAAGAAATAAACAAATATTGGAATGGACTGAACATGTGACCGGACCGAGCTTTGGTCATGGTGGAAAGTCTCTATGCAAACTATGTCTGCACCGGAAACAGTGCAAAATGTGTCCGCATACACAAGTGCATGGTCCATTCCCTCCCTCTCCTAGTCCTACGGACCGGCATACCCACACCGGAGACCGGAGAGGGACTTCGCAACAGCAACGGCTTAATGTGCTTTGCAAGGCACAGATCTGTTCGCCAACTGGGTGACCTGGGACTGGCTGACTCCAAATTAGTTTTGGGTAACTTTTGGTATAAATCTAATATCACTTTAAGTAGTTCCAAAATCGAACTGCTGCGGTCTGGCCTCATGTTTCGCAACATTTAAGATCAAAATTGCATATGTTGGGTTCAAACATTCTAAATTTCTGTCTTCCCCAGATTTGCGGTTTTAAGAGGGCCGATCCCATTGTCTGCTGCTTTGATAACGAGCCTCTCGTTGTGAGTGTGCTACCATCACTGCAAATAGGAGTAGCTACAACCACGCCCAAGTAAGTCTTCATTATCAATATTATCATCAGTTTGCTATAGTCCACTCCTGTATATAGGCCTCTACAATGGTATGCCACTGGGTTTGATTTTCAACTCTTCATGTCCAGCCACTGCCAGGCACTTTGCGTAAATTGTAACTAAACCTAGACGGAGTGCGTGTTGCGCTACGTTTGCCAAGACATGATCATATAGTGGACGTGGATATATATTTCTATGTGTAATCATCGTCCTAGCGTTATCCCCGTTCCATTCAAGATAATCCCCATGGAGTCTGGGAGTCTCGCTCCATTCTAACCAGATTGGGCAGTATATAATAAAAATTTATAAAAATCAATAAAAAGAATATAGATCTTCATACTAACAGAATAACTACGGTGTCCCCCAAGGGAACATACTCGCCCCACTCCTGTTTCTACTCTACATCAACGATCTCCCAGACTTTATAAACCAAAACTGCATCTTATTTGCCGACGATACAACATTAGTAATTAAAAATTATGCTTTGTGGTTCCTAGGACCATCTACAAGCGTAAAATGCGCGCTGGCAGACTTTTTTCTGTTGGCACTTGTCAGTCCAATTCTGGTTTGCGTTCCCCCGTGCGTTGGATGGTTGATACTTATAACCAAATATTTGAACATCTTGATATTTTTGCGCGTACACCTAATAAATATTTGGTACTTAAGGAGCTTTCCTTTTTTGGGAAATAAGAGCCGAAGTATGTGGTGTTTCCACTAAAAACCACCTCGACTTTCTCCATGTACCCGTGTGTCGGAGGGTAGGGCATCGCCGAAGCACTCGTCGCTGCCCGCTGACGGGTATTGGCCCACCAGATGGTCAGGCGGGCCCCGAACAAGACCCCTTGGCGGGCGGATTAAGGTGTTGGACTCCGCCGCCAAAACACCCAGCGGCCGCAGAGGTTAGGGGAGGACGGCAACGCAACACCGCATCTCCTCATCCTCTGCGGCCCCACCGCAACGCATCGAATGGTGCGCCCCCATTTGGTGCGGCAACGCAACACCGACACGCCTCTCCTCCCGCGACCGCGCCCGACTGCGAGGAACAGACAGAACTGTCCCCCGCACCCGCACCGTTGGACGCATCCTGCGCAGGCCCCTCCAAGCCCACGCGGAGCGTCCCCTCCTGGATCCCTCTTAGCTTCACCGCGGATGACCAATCCACGGTTACTGAGCTCCCCCACCACGACAAGGTGGAGATCCCACGGAGGGGACTTAAGGAGCTTTCCTAAAATTATTATGTTTATGTATTTGTAACCCTAGTTTTACCATAAAAATAAGCACCCAATTGCATATCTGTGATCAACGTTGTGGGCTGCAATATTGTCATATTTAATTGTATGCTAAAAGTTTTTATATTTTATATAAAATATAAAATAAATATAGTTTCATATTGTGGCTGTTTGTTGTTCCTTTCTTCTAATAAAAAAAAAAGAAATAACATAAAAACTTTAGAGGCAGAAATTAATATTTCTATAGAAAGAGCTATAAACTGGCTACAACTTAATAATCTGCAAATAAACATTGACAAAACAAATTTGATTCAATTTCAAACATACAAAGCCAACATACCAAAACTAGAGATAAGCTATAAAGATTGCACCATAAATAATGTTGACGAAAGTGTATTTCTAGGTATAACTTCAGATTAATTTTGTAACTGGAAGCCACATATTAAGAAATTAATCGGAAAATGAGACCGATTTGTATTTGTGCTGAGGAGACTACGAAAAACAGTAAATATGCAAACTGCAATAATAACATACCATGCCTATGTGTCCTCACTGCTACGTTATGGTATTATTATATGGGGGAATTCTGTGGAAATTGACAAATTGTTTGTAACCCAAAAGAAGTCCATTATGGCAATAAAGGGAGCGGAGTTTACAGATAGTTGTAAACCCATATTTAAGCAACTGAAAATTTTACCACTGCCATGCCTACCTCTACATATATGAAACATGTACTTTTATAAAAAAACATCCAGAACTGTTTATAAAACTAGGAGATATGCCAAACAGTCGGACAAGGCACAAAAATAAGCTCAAGCAACCTCAAACAAGATTAGAAATATTTAAAAGAAACACATACTGCATGGCTATAAAATTGTACAACAATCTTCCTGACAACTTAAAAAACTTACCACTTACACAATGTCGCAGAGAGCTATATAAGATACTTTTGGAAAAACTTTATTATAATGTCAATGAATACTTAGAGGACAAATTAGTGATCTGATAATAATATCACCCTTCGTAACATAGCTTAAGAGGCCAGCATATACACTGTATTTTTTATTTTATTTAATTTATTTAAATTTATATTATATTAATTTAAAAAAATATAATGTTCTGTGTACTTTCTTTAATGTTTTTTCACTTTTATTTTATTTCATAGATTTTTTTGGTATGCGTATGCGCATTATTATAATATCATATCCTTTGTCAATTTAATAGATGGATGAATAGCTATGTTTTTATTGTGAACAACACCTACTTAAGAAAGTTGTTTATAATTAAAATAAGAATTTATATTTTCACGCCTCTAATGGCAGAATATGTCGCACAACATAATTTAAGACCATGTATACCACCATATTCTGGAAAATAAAGTTTTATTATTATTATTATAAGCTTTTACACTGCGTGTCTGACCGCAATTCAATACAACCCAGGCCGTATATTCAAGGCATGACGCAAGCGATGACTTTATTTATTTGTACTTTATTGTACACTATTAAGAACATTTTAAAGAAGCGGTTATAGGTAAACTTTGGATGGAAATATTGTTAGTAGGAGAGTAATGGTAGTTTTAGTATTTTGTCGGAGTTTATTGGCCAGGTTAACCGTTCTAACGAGTATTATTACTGGTAATTTTTCAGCCCTACTCACCCTACAACGCCGGCGTTCGAGCCTCCCGACTATGTAGATGTAGACCCAGGAGGCGTGTACCCGGGATGTGCTGATATACCTGCTGGTTGGACCACTTCTAAAACTGGACAAATAGCGTTTGATAGTGAGTCAAAAATCTTTAAAGGTAGTAGAGCCTTACTAATTTCATCATGCATGGGCCGGCTTGACCGGGGAAGTACTACCCTGAAGCCTGCGTTTCGTTCGGTGAGTGAGAGTGCCGGAGGCTCCATCCCCTATTTCTTTTCCCTCATCCCACTCCTCCTCACATTCCCTTTCCTACCCCCAAATGGCGGCAACGCACTGGTGACTGTTCTGGTGTTGCTCGTGTCCAAGTGCAACGGTAAATTCTTACCATCAGGCGATCCTTCAATGCGTTTCCCAGTTAAAACATTGAAAAAATTCAATGATTTTGAAAAGTTCTACTTTTTCTATTTTTTACCTTAGAGCTTACTTCATGAATCTTCATTTGTATTTGCCCTAATAAATTCTTTAAACCTTTCAATATAATTATAACCTAAAATGGCGCCATTTCATCACAAATTAGCTATTATCTGACGTTAGCAATATGCAAGGATCCATAATGGTACCCTTAGGTACTCCACGTGCTTCTATCTTGTAATCCGTTGCACGGGTAAAGTTTAAGAGACATCAACCTTTTTATTTGTATTTGATGCGTCATTGTAATGTAAGGCGTGTTGCCTTGGATCTGCTTCAAACGATCTTCAAATATTACCCAGTATGTGATAAACATAGTAAAAGGCTTACGACTGTTCTTTTCAGAATGTATAGAGTATCAAGAGAAGTACGTGTATCCGTGTGAGAGGTCAGTAACGTTCTCGGACGACATGGTCAGAGGTTACCACTGCCATCATGAAAATGAGGACCTCATTACGGATAGCCTGGAAGCTTCTAAGCACGAGTTTTCTCACGCGGTAAGATTTGATCTAATTTGACAATCACTTTATAGCAAAGACAGTGTCAGTATGAGATGAAGGTTTCGTTTTAAATTATCTTTCTGGATAAGAACCTCAAATTTTGTGTCGAGTACTAAGTGGCAGCGATTGGCCAATAGATATGTCAACAGACTGCTATGCAAACCGATTTGGACCCAAAACCGACAAGATGCGTACCACTGACTTTTCGGTGATATTTGTGTATTAAATTGTGTCTCGTGCGTTCTAGCTGTCATAACCACTCCCACGTCCAGCCGGAGCGACTGTTATACCCTTGTACGTCCGGATACGCGCAGCCATGATTCGGGTGTCGCCGCGCTCGCATGTTGTAACATAAAAACCTACATAGCTTCTTAACTATAAAAGCAAGAATAAAGAAAAATCTGCAAAAAAATTATACAAGAATGCCAATTAAAAAACTACGTATGTTTTAAGATCCACACATTTAATTTAAGCTGTTGCTGGGACAATATTAGGACGATGATGATGATAACTTTTATTGACGAGTACCTATCTATTGTTTTTCAGCCAAAGGACATCCACTGCTGGGCATGCTATGCCTCTCCCGATCTTGGGCCGCCCGCATCCAACCGCTTCCCGCAGAGACTGATCCAGATGGCTAAGGTTTTGATAGATCGTTTTCAGAATCTTTAGTCATCATCATTTCAGCCAAAGGACGTCCACTGCTGGGCATGCTATGCCTCTCCCGATCTTGGGCCGCCCGCATCCAACCGCTTCCCGCGATCTTAACAAGATTGTCAGTCCAAGATTTAGTAATATCGTAAATAATCATTATTTTTTATGATAAAGTAGCAATCATTTTAAAGAATAAGATGGCACGAGTAAATAGTTTCGCCTCTTGCGCGGTTTGTACGTAGGCGTAGTAGTAAACTCGCAGTTGCGCCATCTACTGCCACTGACATTAAACGCCGCGGGTTTGACCTTACCGTGTCTCATATCATAACTCTCATAACTCCAGCGGCGTCGCCGTGCCACAACTAAAAGACAAAAGTCCACCAATGTTATTCCTTAATGAAACATCTGTACTGTACTAAAGATAAAGTAGGGAACAAATAAGTAATCAAACATGTGTCAACAGGCGACTATTTTTAAAGTAAAATCAGCTGCTGTCGTGTGGTAGGTAGTTATGTTGACAGAGACTGATCCAAATAGCTAAGACGGTTTAGATAGATAGATTATTGTCAGAATCTGTAATCATCATCATTATTTCAGCCAAAGGACGTCCACTGCTGGGCATACCAACAGCTTCCCGCGATCTTAACAAGATTGTCGGTCCAAGATTTAGTAATATCGTAAATAATAATTATGTTTTATGATAAAATATCAATCATTTGAAAGAATAAGATGGCATGAGAGACTAGTTTCGCCTCTTGCGCGGTTTGTACGTAGTAGTAAACTCGCAGTAGCGCCATCTACTGCCACTGACATTAAATGCCGCGGGTTTGACCTTACCGTGTCTCGATGACAGCTGACGGCACGCGACGCGAGGTGTTGTTACCTCCTTTTAGAATCCGATATTTTAGTTGCCGTAGTGTTTATTTTTTTTACATTTTTTTTATTAAAACCCTTTCAGGCTGTTAACGTACTATTGTATGAAACCGAAGCAAAGTAAAAAAAAAAAAATTTTTTCTCAAAAAAAAAAAAAAATTCTAAAAAAAAAATATGGTAAGGGTCATTCTATATCACCAGCAGATCATGTGGTTCAAAGGAATTACACGACTTTTAAATCACCCTGTATAATACTTTACAGTACAGATGCCGCAAGTCGTCCATAAAAATTGGCCACGTTAGATCCTTAATATTAGACCTTTATTTTTATAAGTACTTGTTAGTACCGTAAATAATACAACAGATGGCGCTAGCGACGAAAAAATGGGAGTCGATGGTAGCGACATCTTACGTCTCATTTTGTAAGCAATGTTATTTTAAATTAAAAATGTAGAAATATTATGATTTTTCACCTTGTCACCCAAGTGTGCCTCATTTCAAGGTTATAACTTATAACACGATCAACCGATCTAGTAGGTACCTATTTTACTTATGTACCGGTGGCGTTAAAACATCTAGCGATATTTTTATGACTTCGTGTCTTTCCGTTCAAAATTTGGAATGCACTTTGTACACTGTTCCATAAAGCTGATATTTGACATACTTACGTAAGTTTGGTGGCTATGTTACGGTAACATTGAAATGGTGCAGTGATGAATGACCTTGTGAATGCACCTTGGTCTGATGATGAAGCCGGGAAGATGGTAACATGAACTTCTAAACTACATATGATAAACTACTCGTGTGTGGGCTCGTTTGAATTGACTTGACAAAACCTATGACCCTGTGAGGTTGCCTTGGTCTGATGATGAAGCCGGAAGATGGTCACAGGAACTCCTAAACTACACGTGATAAACTAGTAGTGTTTGGGCTCGTTTGAATAGACTTGACAAAACCTATGACCTTGTGAGGTTGCCTTGGTCTGATGATGAAACCGGAAGGTAGTCACAGGAACTCCTAAACTACACATGATAAACTAGTCGTGTTTGGGCTCGTTTGACAAGACTTGACAAAACCTATGACCTTGTGAGGTTGCCTTGGTCTGATGATGAAGCCGGAAGGTGGTCACAGGAACTCCTAAACTACACATGATAAACTAGTCGTGTTTGGGCTCGTTTGACAAGACTTGACAAAACCTATGACCTTGTGAGGTTGCCTTGGTCTGATGATGAAGCCGGAAGGTGGTCACAGGAACTCCTAAACTACACATGATAAACTAGTCGTGTTTGGGCTCGTTTGACAAGACTTGACAAAACCTATGACCTTGTGAGGTTGCCTTGGTCTGATGATGAAGTCGGAAGGTGGTCACAGGAACTCCTAAACTACACATGATAAACTAGTCGTGTTTGGGCTCGTTCGACAAGACTTGACAAAACCTATGACCTTGTGAGGTTGCCTTGGTCTGATGATGAAGCCGGAAGGTGGTCACAGGAACTCCTAAACTACACATGATAAACTAGTCGTGTTTGGGCTCGTTTGACAAGACTTGACAAAACCTATGACCTTGTGAGGTTGCCTTGGTCTGATGATGAAGCCGGAAGGTGGTCACAGGAACTCCTAAACTACACATGATAAACTAGTCATGTTTGGGCTCGTTTGACAAGACTTGACAAAACCTATGACCTTGTGAGGTTGCCTTGGTCTGATGATGAAGCCGGAAGGTGGTCACAGGAACTCCTAAACTATACATGATAAACTAGTAGTGTTTGGGCTCGTTTGAATAGATTTGACAAAACCTACGACCTTGTGAGGTTGCCTTGGTCTGATGATGAAGCCGGAAGGTGGTCACAGGAACTCCTAAACTACACATGATAAACTAGTCGTGTTTGGGCTCGTTTGACAAGACTTGACAAAACCTATGACCTTGTGAGGTTGCCTTGGTCTGATGATGAAGCCGGAAGGTGGTCACAGGAACTCCTAAACTACACATGATAAACTAGTCGTGTTTGGGCTCGTTTGACAAGACTTGACAAAACCTATGACCTTGTGAGGTTGCCTTGGTCTGATGATGAAGCCGGAAGGTGGTCACAGGAACTCCTAAACTACACATGATAAACTAGTCGTGTTTGGGCTCGTTTGACAAGACTTGACAAAACCTATGACCTTGTGAGGTTGCCTTGGTCTGATGATGAAGTCGGAAGGTGGTCACAGGAACTCCTAAACTACACATGATAAACTAGTCGTGTTTGGGCTCGTTCGACAAGACTTGACAAAACCTATGACCTTGTGAGGTTGCCTTGGTCTGATGATGAAGCCGGAAGGTGGTCACAGGAACTCCTAAACTACACATGATAAACTAGTCGTGTTTGGGCTCGTTTGACAAGACTTGACAAAACCTATGACCTTGTGAGGTTGCCTTGGTCTGATGATGAAGCCGGAAGGTGGTCACAGGAACTCCTAAACTACACATGATAAACTAGTCATGTTTGGGCTCGTTTGACAAGACTTGACAAAACCTATGACCTTGTGAGGTTGCCTTGGTCTGATGATGAAGCCGGAAGGTGGTCACAGGAACTCCTAAACTATACATGATAAACTAGTAGTGTTTGGGCTCGTTTGAATAGATTTGACAAAACCTACGACCTTGTGAGGTTGCCTTGGTCTGATGATGAAGCCGGAAGGTGGTCACAGGAACTCCTAAACTACACATGATAAACTAGTCGTGTTTGGGCTCGTTTGACAAGACTTGACAAAACCTATGACCTTGTGTGGTTGCCTTGGTCTGATGATGAAGCCGGAAGGTGGTCACATGAACTCCTAAACTACACATGATAAACTAGTAGTGTTTGGGCTCGTTTGACAAGACTTGACAAAACCTATGACCTTGTGTGGTTGCCTTGGTCTAATGATGAAGCCGGAAGGTGGTCACAGGAACTCTTAAACTACACATGATAAACTAGTAGTGTTTGGGCTCGTTTGAATAGATTTGACAAAACCTATGACCTTGTGAGGCTGCCTTGGTCTGATGATGAAGCCGGAAGGTGGTCACAGGAACTCCTAAACTACACATGATAAACTAGTCGTGTTTGGGCTCGTTTGACAAGACTTGATAAAACCGACAAAACCTATGACCTTGTGAGGTTGACTTGGTCTGATGATGAAGCCAGCAGGTGGTCACTGAAACTCCTAAACTACACATGAGAAACTAGTAGTGTTTGGGCTAGTTTGAATAGACTTGACAAAACCTATGACCTTGTGAGGTTGCCTTGGTCTGATGGTCGGTGGTCCCAGGGTCTGTGGTGCATGCTACAGATAATATAATAGGTACATTACTATACTAGGTGGAGCTTTCCTTTGAGTTCTGCTTCGTGAAAATTGTTATTCTTTATTTGTATTATTATATTCTTAATTAAATTGGTATTCAGGCGAAATTAATGTAACCTAAATGGCGAACCCCTGGCGAAGCGAACGTCGAGATTGCAAAAGGGGAATAGGTAGGTAACTATTAAAATGTAGAAATGAAACAACAGTTCATTTTATTTTTTTATTTATGAAACCATGATACCTCGTCAACTAACAAAAAATCTTGCAAAAACGTTGGAATTTTTTCTCTTCAACTTTCACGGGAACGAAGTCGCGCGCAAAAGCTAGTCATTACAATTGCTTTATTAATTCGGCCTTACAAGCAAGTTATGCAAACGTGCAAGTTAGTTATTTAAATAATTAACTCAAATCCAGATGTTGGCAAATTAATATTTTTAAATTGATAAATTAGGTCGTTTTTTATTCCTCCATTAAATTGGATAAACAGTTAGATAAAAATCTAAATTTAACTATTATAAAATCATTTATTTTGTAGGATTCGTAATTTTGAAGCTGATTGTAACGATTTTTTTTTAAATACTTGCAACACTTTCAAAGTTTTTCTAATTTGAATTAAACGTACGCGATCGCGTCTCGCGTTTTGCCGATCCACGATCGTAACGGAGTACTTTTACTTTCATGGGATATTATTCCTTACCGCCATACATTTACGGAACTTTGTCGCGCAAAACACTAAAATATTTGCAACACTTTCAAAGTATTTTTTACTTGAACGTACGCGGACACGTTTCGCGTATTACCGACTCCCGACCGTAACGTAGTAGGGTAAATACGCTAAATGTCGGCATCCTTACGGTTTTTCTGTTTTGGAATCGGTCTGGCACCATCAATTTGCAACGAAAGGATAGCTTCCGATGCGGTTTTGGATAGTTTGATAAATCTATTTCATGTTTATGGGCATAAGGTTGACATTTCTACTACAAGGAAAAAATACTAAGGTTTATATGCGTCGAGAACGAAAAATCCCTAAAGTCGGCCATTCACGGGCCATGGTCGGTCGCGTTTTTCCCAAATATCGGCCAGGTATAGAATGTTTTAAATTAAGACGGATAAATATTATTAATATGATTTATTTTGGCAGGAGTCTCACTAAGTATACGTTATTAATCGTATTTGTTTAATAGTAGGTAAAGTATTTTTTTATTTGCACTTAAATAACGTTAGGTAAGTATTACAATTTATAACAAAGTAAACATCAAAATAATTATAATTAGTTCTGGATATCTTTTCAAAAATAATTCATACCATTTTTGGCCCAGAGTATCATTATTGAATATACAGGGTGTAAAAAGACCCTTAACGAAAACTGAAACCCCATATAGTACCAATTATTACGATCATTTTTTACTTCGGCACCATACCTGGGAAATTACTGGTTCAGGAGATATTGAGGCTCAAAGTCACGAATATTTTTGTCGAATAATTCCAAAATCTTGTTTAGAACGATAAATGTACACTTTCTGCCAAATAAACATAAACAAAATTTTCAATATTTCCCATACCACCATACGTACCATCAATCAGCTGCGAGGTCATTCCCCTCGGCCGCGCGACCACGTGATCATAAACTGCCGCCACCACGGCGCACGGTGTAGGTAGATACGGCCGGCGTAGGTACGATGACTGCAAACGCGCGCTATACATTGCCGGTAATAAAAGTTGTAAATTTTTTTAAGTTTAAAATTTTTTTTTGTTTCCCCGGTATTATTTTCACGTAGTATGACTTGGCATGATGTGCAAAACGAGTAGACTTCGGCTTGGTAATGGGTCTTGTGACACCCTGTATTTATATTTCTAAGCTACGTAATTAACATGGGTTAAGGTAGCAAGTTCCAAAGAGCAATTTATATCTTATATTTCCATACCATAATAAGCTAATATAAATGTTTTCAATAATATCAACTCCTACATTTAAACATAACTCTTTATATTATAAATAAATAAACGTATAATAAATATTTAATTTTGAGAAAATAAGAAAAGTAATCAGCCTGTATATTTGGGCTCGAATTCGAGGCTGGTCGACATTACGATCTTTAGTGTTTCTAAAGCCAGCCTCTATTTTGTGTACATTATTTCTCGAGATTCAACTAATATCACCTCGGCCGGTATTTGGCGATTAAACGTAAAATAGATTTATTTGCCTATATGCGTTGCAAATTCTCTTATTAAGGCAATGGAATTAGTACGATTGGAAATTATAAAACAGACTGCATTTACTTTTAGTCGGCCACGGCCGAGAATCCGGTTTTAATTCAAAATTGGTATTCTATTGGCGGCCTCCTATTTTCCCTTAAAACAATACGTTAAACATTGAAAAATCTATCTCAAAATATATTAAAAATCACTAATTACTAATAATAATGCTTAAAACAATAAAAAAGGAATGTCTGACCGTTCTAATATCAATCCCCGAAGTGTGGGTATTCACAGCAAGTAAGGTACTTTAAATATGAAATTGACGCTTCGACGGCGCAATCGCTACTGACGCTCAGTGTGCGAAGAGTGTGTAACGTAATCGGAAAGTAACGGTTGTACATATAGATTATGAACTAAGATTGTAATTTGAGTGGCAAATTTGTAACTTCAATACGTTTTAAATGAACGCAAGCCGAAAATGTGCAGACGGCCGAAGTTTGGGAAGGGGCCGACGTATGGCGTATTTACCCTACAGATACTTTTATGAAATAATATTCCTTACTGCCATACATTTACGGAACTTTATCGCACAAAACACTTAAATACTTGAAAGTATTTTGAGTACTCAGGCAATAAAAATTGCAAGGTTTTGCGCGACAAAGTTCCTTAAATATATGGTAGTAAGGAATAAATTTCCATGAAAGTATTTAGAAAAGTCCATTACCAAATTTTGCGATAAACATCCTTACTCATATTAAGATAAGGTTTATTTTTCAATACAAACTTGCATTACCAGGGCGTCACACGAAGTTTTCTATACTCGAGTGCCCAAAACTTGCAAGTACATATATTGATACCTGGTTTTCGACCCTGGTATTTTTATAGAGACGCACTTGGTGTACTTGGTACGCGATTTTGCAATTGTGCGACTCATGAAGTCATGACTATCGGCATAGATAAATTTAATACTAGACCTATCGGGAACCAAGCGAATGAGTTCTAGACTTCTAGAGAAGTCGGCTATCAAAGTTTAAAAATGCGTTTTGTTTTTTTCATTAGCTTGATTTACAACATACTCAACATCAACTGTTTATTAGTTGCTATTGTCTGTTCAAGATACCTACGAAAAAAATAAAAGGTAAAAAATATACAGTATCATTTATGAATTGAAGGGACAGGCGTATTTTTGTAAAACTAACTGCATCTTTCGCTTGGAGTATATAACTTAAATCTACTTTTGTTGCGAAGGCGACATTAAAAAATAAAATGTAAACAAACCATTTTATGGTTTGTTTACATTTTATTTTTTCGTATCTTGAACAGACTATAGGTAGGTACCTATAAATGTAAGACGCATATTGATTAACATAATTTATGAAAATTTATTATATAATACTACTACAAACACAGTAAGTTTTTATTATGTATAAAATTTAAATTACACTACTTTTACGTACTTAAATGTAAAAACAAAAAGCAATCGCTCGACTAGGTACCTATACAGGTACTTTTTAAAATAAATGCTCATGGCCGTTCATTGGTTAACATAATATCTTACTTTTTCAAATATTTGATGTTTATTTAATAAATATTTATTTATTTTACCATCTACAGATTAATACCAAATTAAATAAAAATAAATATATACATACGTAAAAGCGCCATCTATGAATGCCGAGTGAAAGTTAACTCATTGTAACGTTTTACTACAAGCTAGTACGTATTTTGGCCACCAGAGCAACGAAGTGCACATCATATTTTAAAAAAATATTCATATTCAATTAAATGTTTCATTTTTTTATTTAATCGTAATAAAGGGATTTTTTAATTAATAAATATCATATTTTAGAACTTTATTTTCTTATTTATCATTTATGTTATCATTGTTGAGAGAGTTAAGAATGACGGAAAACGTTCTAAGGAATGAGACCCCATGCCCGAAGTAATCAGACGGGCTCAATCTCTCCCTATATTTTCCTAGATTTTTTAAATCTGGTTACAAATCATTATTTATCACAATTATATCTTGACAATTGTATATATTAATAAATATATTTATATAAAGTATATAGTTTATATATAGATTATAGCTTATTTATCTACTGTAAGTATATAAGTATTGGTTTGTTATTTAGTAATTTGGTATTAGTATTATTTTGTATTGTATGTACGATTTATATGTAATATTTATTTACATAGATATATATATATATATATATATATATATATATATATATATATATATATATATAATTATGTCAATAATATGTATTATATACATATTATACTATTATTTTCCTATTTATGATACTGGTCCTCATGGTACACCGTAACCCACACTATTGTTCTTACATGAATTGTATTTCAAACTAGGTTTTCTGGAAGAGATCGCATTTTGCGATAAGACCGCCCTGTTGTGCAACTAGTTTTAAGTTACTACATTAAATATTGTACCTCCTTTTGTTTACTGGTGTACAATAAAGTGTTAATCTATCTATCTTAATCTTTAGTGATATAATCAAAAAGCAATATAATAAGAAAGTAGCCACGAAACACAACTAATCTATATTATATACTACAATTCTTGACACATTATCTTCCTGCTCCATAGTTTCTGTGTCACTACCAGTCATTCCAGCTCTGTTCCTTTGAGTTTTATCGAACATGACCTCTATCCCCAAGATAATCAAAGACAGGACTGCTCCAAAAATAGTAATTAGTAATAACGGTGCTACATCTCCGAGTTTCACTCTTTCAGCAAGTAAGGCAGCTCTGCATGGAGGCTGAGGTACCCGCAAACGGGTCACGAGACGCTTGCCCAGGCCTGTTTCAAGAATCCACGCCCCAGCTATACGAAGCACGGGAGTCCACTGGCCGTCTTTTGACGAAGTTATGTAGGTTAGAGTCTGAAAACCATACGTTATTACAATTACTTATAACTATTCAGTATTTTGTATTAATTGTTTATTACTTGTGGAATCGTAGGTACAGAAGAGAGAAACGGACTCCTAAGCAGAAGGTTCGTGGCCAAAACCAAGAAACGTACCACAGGAAGTTAAGTACTAATTAAATTGATAATTATTAAAGGCCTATTCAAACCTGAGCGATATTCGCTGCCGCTGTGGGTAGAGGTACATACCACGCGGGTTTCGCTCAGGTATTTAGTATCAAGAACCGCGGCTAGAGCGACCTGAGCGATATTCGCTGCCGCTGTGGGTAGAGGTACATACCGCGCGGGTTTCGCTCAGGTATTTGGTATCAAGTACCGCGGCTAGAGCGACCTAAATTTCTTACCTCTCTGAGCGAAACTCGACTACCGCGCGTTATTCTACCCACAAGGATAGCGAATACCGCTTAGGTCTGAACAGTAATATTATCGCATACCCACTGGGTTTTCTCTACCGCAGACGGTAGCGAATACCGCTTAGGTCTGAACAGGCCTTTATTATTGCTTACTTTATGGAAGAGTCAATCATGCCAAAACCCTACTCATAGTGAGAACCAAAAGTTTATAAACAAGATAAAAACTGATTTTCGATAACTGGCGATTGCACATGGTTTTATTTTCAATGTTACAAATTTAAGAGAGTCGATACATTAAGAGTGCTTGTAAGCCAAATGATCAGTACATAATACGAAGAAAATGTTTTCTGAATGCAATTGACTGTATTTCAATAACAATAAAACCATAATAATAATTATTATGCTCTTTTATGCTGATATTATTAATATGATATAGGTATATACTGACATTCCACCCACATAATTTCCAAAACAAGATGTCATAAAGTTACCTCAGGAATAGTGTCCACATGCTGAAGCTTGCAAATATGATCATCACTAAAATGCTTGAAGTGTGGATAGATCTGATTATACTCGCTGTGGAAGGCCGTACTCCCTTGCTGTATCAGCTCTACTCCTTTGTCTAACTCCTGATAAAATGTGGATGTCATCTTTTTCTTTTTTAGGTATTCTAGCTCGTCCCATGATGTTTCTACCTGCGGTCAAAATTATTCAGTTAATCAGAAATGTAATGGAGATGATTTTAACTAGTCAAATCAGAGGGTTATTCCCTTCGTGCCCCGATCCCCGAGGCACACGTTTCGGCGAACCCCGAAAACGATAAATTTGATTACTTTATTTATCTTGTCATTTTTTCTATTATTTTTGGCTTGTACCGTCGACATAAATGTATGAGTTTGAAATATATAAGAAGAAAGTATTTAATTAAAAATTTTGTACAGCACCAATTCATAGATTTATTAGAGATTAAGAGGAAACACGACGGGCGAGAGAATTGAAAAATAGGTATTTGTAAAATATATTGCAGCCTCAAGCCTCCCCCCGCAGAGCGCGATAGAGACAACGCTACGGCTTGACCAAAAATACCTATTAAATGTACACAAAATCTACGTTTCGTATTCCCTTGATTTCTTCTCCAAAACTTCATCGATTTAACTAGTTTTTCATATTAAATTAAAAAAAGGCTTTGACCGTGTTCCTATGTTTTCCTTTTTTTTTAAATAATCTAGCCAAATTTGTTTTTTGGATGTTTGAACACAGCGGAAAATCTGGCCAATTTTTGAGGTATTTGAAGGTTCATATCTTTTTTAATATTTAATTTATGAGAAAAAAGAAAACATAGAGACATGCCAATCGGGACCATACATCTTTTGGAAAAAAAATGTTGCTCTACTGGCATTATCCCGGGAAGAAAACAGGAGACTACGTTTGTATGGAAAAACGGCCGGCGTGTTTCCTTTGAATAAGATGTTTCAAATATCATACAATATTAGAAAAACGGAAAAATATCTCACACTATGTAAACATTATTGTGTATTGAAAAAGAAGCGATTGTGACCAAAATAAAAACCTGTCATCGACCTAAGAAAATCTACTTTGTATTCTTTAATTATAATATTTAGACTTTTGATGGGCTATACCCACCAAAAGTCTATAATTTTTTCTGTTCCTTAAAGTTAAGAATTTAATTTTAGTAACTAATAATATTTATTAACGTATGTTGCTGTTGACAGTACTTTCAAGCTAAATTGATTTTTAATTGAGTTTACCAAGACATAAATAAATCAGGGCCTCCGGTACGGGTGCCTCTGGGATCGGGGCCCTAAGAGGATAACCAAAATCAGACATTTTTAATTAAATGTCAAAAATAATCTCTCAATATACAACTTATTTCGTCATAAGCCCTGTATATATACTGTCCTACTGCTGAACACGGACCTTTCTCATAATGAGAAGAGTATGGTCATAGTCCACCACGCTGGTAAAGTGCACGTTAGAAGACTTCACATGTCTATCGAGAACATTATGGAGAACTCACAGACATGCAGGTTTCCTCACGATGTTTTCCTTCACTGTTAAGCAAGCGATGATTAACAATTTAATACGCACTTAGCTTCGAAAAGTCATTGGTGCATGCCGTGGATTTGATCCCGAGACCCTCTACTTAGCAGTTTGTCGGTCTAACCACTAGGCTATCGCTGTTCTTAACAAGTTATTTATTATTCATCAAACCAACTTACATCAAAGAACAAATATCTCATGAAGTCATAATCTTCACTGGCGATCGCGTACTTGGAGTCAGCGAGTGCCTTCAGAGATTCCGGCCCGCCTCTGCCGGTGCTCATGAGAGCTGATACGATAGCAGACGTGTAGTATGCGTGTACTAGCATAGCGCTTATTGAGAGGACCGTGAACGTCCAACGGCCTGAAGCTCCTTCAGGCACTGCACTTGCATCTGGGGTACATTTTGAGGTTAGAAAAACAAAAACACACACAAGCAATCTTAACCGATATAGTTATAGCCATGCAGCAGTCACGTCAATTATGTCTCACATATTTTACATCAAACAAGGAATGTCGAGTATTCTGACATGGTTTACTTAAAAGAGTCAAGCCGCTGTCAGTATGAATGTACAACCTGTAAAGTGATTCTCTGTACCTATAGCACAGTCTTTATACTGTGCCTATAGTTAAGCTAAGTTTGGTCAGTAGGAATTCCGTTAGCATAATAATATAATATAATATTCTACCACATTCACACAACACCATCTAGTCCCAAACTAAGCAGAGCTTGTGTTATCGGTACTTAACTATGGATAAACATACATAATCCTTCTCCGCCCCTCCTGTCTTGGACACAAATGGCACACTCTTGATGTATTTCACGTAAATAATAATGACATATTAATAATACATTTTTATAATAAACAGACTGTGACAGGTTTCCAGGTACAACCAACCTTCGAAGTACTACTGAGAATTCCTTAATAAGACATCAGTGCAATGTTTTATTCCATAACAGCACCTCATGCTAAATCAGATAGTATGACAACGTAAATCATTGATAAAAAAGCTATTCACCTTGCTGTAAGTACGTCGTCAACACTGTATAAAAGGCTCCATCTTTCTCTATTCGGCTTTTTGACGTCAGTTTCTGAACCAGCGCGAGCATTGCCATCATCGCTAAGCAGGCCCACCAAACGCCCGGTGAAAATGGCTCCAGGTACATATTACTGCTGCTTTCCCGCTCCGCAAGGTACGTAAATCCTACCCTATAAAAAGAAATAAAATAATGTAAGTTTTCATCTAAGTAAGTTTATTGTTAAAACGTCAACTCCTGCACTATGAATTAATCCTGTATTTTGCTTTTGCTGACTTTGTCCGGAAATAACATTCAATAACCGGATACAAAAAACATTCAGGATCAAAAATCAAATCAATACCTGAGGGTCTACTCTTTTTCAACGAAAAACGAAGTTTCGATCGAATTTCGCGTGTTTCGTACCACGGTTCTATTCGTTCCGAAGTTTCAACGAAGTTTCGTTCGAACGAACATTGTTTGACATTTAGATTCTCTAACCCTACTCTAATTCGTAAATGTTGCAAACGAAAATATTAATTTGGCAGCTGATTGTTCGAAATTTTAACTTCAAATTGACAAAACCGCATAATATAAACTTTTGGGTCATGATGGACTCGAATCTCCAAAGTTCAGCGTAGTGTAAAACGGTGAGAGTCCGCTTAAATCACGGCGTCAGTTGACGAGTGACAACTCTGTTGTTGAGAAATTGTTTATAATGGGCTAGATTACATCAGCGTCTCCGTTTGCTGTGCTTGTCACGGAAAAAGGAAGCCTATTTTGATGTATAAGCTATATTACTGCAATACTGAATCGAAATCCGTTCTGTAGTTTTTGCTTAAACGGGTACAAATCATCCATTTATCCAAACATCTGTCTCAATTTATTTTGTGACTATAATGCATGATTGCTCACCGAATCAATCCAATATTTGCCAAACGAGCTTTTAAACGCTCCGTGCTCCGCACAGAAATGGAAAGAATACAAAAATGAGTGCTGCTGTCAAAGTGTATGACAGTCCATCGAAGATTTTTAATTGACCTAGTATGCTAGTGCATATGTATGTATATATCTACCTGAACGGCCATATAGCCACAACATAATCGATTTTATAGATGCGATCCAGAAGTATCCTCAGTATGCCTCCAGAGAGATCTGCGTCATTCGTAGATAGCATTACGTACATACTGTTGTTATTTATCATGGCTGACCACAACTCATTCGCGATTAGCACATCCCTAGAACAAATATTTTTATTACAATTTATAGTGATAATCTTGGTAAGAACTCACGTTGATGGTGGTTGACAATCAAAGAACATTTTTATCATGCTCCTAGCGTTATCCTGGTAGCAACCCAGATTCCGCTTACTATCAAATATTCAGCCGAATTCAGTTAGACTATTACTAAATTTGGCTAAATATTAGCTTTTCCACAGAGTGACTACCTGTCTGACCGCCGCAACCCGAAAAGATAGTGATATTCCATGTTTGAGACTACGTAGTACAAAAATAGTATATACACTTATCTGTGGTTGAGGCTAGTGTCAATTTATTCAGAAGTACTGACTTCTAATAACGACTGTTAAAGATTTTCACGACAGCCAGGACCGACGGCTTTAACGTACTCTCGGAGGCACGGGGCAAGCGATAATTAATAACTCAATACACACATAACTCCAAAATGTCAGGCATCTTTAGGCTATTGTTGCCCTTTTTGGGTTATATAATTATGTAGATACTTATACAAAATATAACGCAAGTGTAACAGCTAATAATTAATAATAATGATTTATGCTTACTTCCCATTAACCGCTTCAGTAAGTAACATAGATGTATGGTATCCACTGCGAATGCCGGGATCTTGGTCCGATATAGACTCGTCATCAAGCCAGTTCGCAAATGTTCCTTCGTATTTTTCACTGGAGTAGTGTCCTATCTGAAATAGGTTTAATTATATTAACCATCATACGAGGGGTGATTGAAAAGTTCCCGGCCTAAGGTACTTAGTCAATTACTTAACTACTTAACTCTATTACTGTGTGACGAGCGACTATACAAATATGTTTGTAACGTCCAAGCAACGGACACAAAGTACACCCATATGTGATATGAGATCCATATCGATGCCTTCCGGCCAAAAGGGGGTAAGCGACATTTTTTGCGAAATCGACTTATATATATGGTTAGAATCGGCTTTTTTTTCTGCGTCTAATGGTCTAAGTTTCGTGGCTCTAGGACTAACTTTTTGTCGCTTAGGCGGTAAAGGAATTGAGGTTCTAACACTAAGTTTTTCGTCATAAACGACAGCTATTTTTGGTGTCTTTTGTATTATGGTGGTTGGATAAAAATAATATTTCAAAACTGTGAGATAAGCAATTTTGGCTTTGAATATTTTTTTCTTTACTTGAACGTTAAGTAGTTTGGGCTGTAAGTACTTTTTTGTAAAAAATACATTAGTCAAATTTTACCTGAATCTTTGTGTACCAAACTTTCGGTTAGGATATTAGGGCAGTTTCTTTGGATAAAATATATGTCATTTATTACATTTAGGTCTCATTTCCGTGACTTTATTTGGCGTTTATTTTCATTTTCCCTAGTCACCCAATCAATCATCGAAGGCGCGTAGGATAATTCATCCAAACGAATGTCGCCTTACATTGTCGCTTACCCTTTTTTTTCCCTACCAAAAAAAATATCTGGTATGGTGGTTAGCTAACAAGGTAAGTCAAAGGTATGGCGATTAGCTTACAGAAGAATGACAAACACCGTCGGTTATCTCACTTTTTCATTCGAACAAAATGTCGTTAGCGTTGCACAGCGAACATTCACCGCAGCGTAAGCACCTTCGTGCTTGCGAGTCCGTTTGGCGCGAAGTTTTTCGAAGGAAATAAAACAGTAAGATTATTTTAATGGACTTTTATATTCATCTATAATTGTGTATTCTATTTAGTTATTTTAAGTTTTATAGGTAAGAAGTCATTATTTTGCTATCTTGTTCAGACAATACTGAATGGTTAAATAAGTACCTACCGAGTTTTTGTTGGCTGGCCTGGCTTAGGATCATAATCAAGGGTTCGAATCCCAGGTTGGGCCAGCAGGGAATTATTGGAATTTTTGATGAATTCTCAGTAACAGTCAAGAGTTAATCCTGCGACTGATATGACTCTGTTGTGTCGAATTGCCTATGGGACTATGAGAGTGAGAGAATAAAAACTGCACGTTTGTTTTGCACATATATTAGCGCACGTTAGTAGGTCCCTCTTTTGTAAATTGTTATTCTGCCTCAAGATTTGTCACCGTGACTGATTTAACATGTGTCATCATCATTGTTTTATCGATTGAGTGAATGGATGGGTGAGTGCGAATGAATGGATACACGACAAAAGCGATAGTAAGAATCCTCTTTGTGGAGTGGCTGAAGGCCGCCACGGTGTTCTCACCTTCCGCCTGACGCATGTCTTCATCGGACACGGTTGTTTTGGGTAGTTTCTTTGCTGTGGAGGACACCCCCGGCAACGGACGTCGCGAGGCGACTTACGGCAACTGTAGATGCGGACATGCGGACGACGAGGACCAAACGCCTACCGTCATAACTAAAAGTGGTCCTTAGGTACGAAATTTTAAGTTTATATTTTTTTGTCATACCTAAAATGTCAGCATGAATGTATAATGCAAGACTAACTTACAATGAGTAACAATTGTTTTGTTTAATTTTCTAAAATAAAGACTGATTGAGCACAATTTCTCCTTTTTTTAATTCATACCTTAGTCGGTTAGCCAGTTTAAAAACTTATAAAGTCTAATGTATGTATGTAAGTATGTATGTATTGTTTTATATGAATTAATCACAATGTGCTTTCGCGATGTATAAAAGAGCTTACTGTATTTTTTATAGATAGTTAACTTATTACAATTTCCTTGTTCTTCTGCCATTTACCAATTGCCGGTTATGTCATATTAGCTCAATTTGATGAACAGAAAAAGTACAGGTATGCTGTTTTTCTTCAACAGAAATAAAATAAATGGTGCAGTTAAATCATTTGGGTTGGAACTCATTAATTGACTTGTTTTCATTTACGACGTTTTTTCCTGTTAGTATAATTAGGACCATTTGAGGGTAAGCGACAGTAAATAGTGTTAGGAGTGTGATTTGTTTTAATTAACAATGTCATTTCGTAGAGACCTAATCAAAAACTATATGGTTAAATTTTGAAACTTTTGGAACGTACAGAAAATTTTCTATTATTTTTTTTCACTTATTTTGAACTTTAAACTAGTCTCCTGTAAAGTTTGTAAAGTGGCGGTTAGCCTCTTTTGGCCGTAAGGCATCGATATATTCTTGTAGTAAGTCTGGCTCTTGCGTTATGGGAACGAAACAATGACACTAGGCGTAGTGTCAACCGGCAAGCCGCCGCTTAAGCCACCACGCCAACTGTGCAGTTGATACTCATTGCATTTTATTAATCTCTTGTTATAACTGGCACGTAGTTTTTGTACGGGAGTAACTAATGTAACTAGAGGATGCCCGCAGCTACGGCCACACTTTTTTTATTTTACCGTTATTTTTCTATCCCGAAGGGATTTTAGAAAGTCCTTCATAGTACGCTCCTGTGATCCCCACGGTATATGCATGCCAAATATCAGCTTCTTACGCCCAGTAGTTTCGGCTGTGTGATGTCTGTCAGTCAGTCGGTAAAGCAAGAATTTTATAGCCACTGGACCAAACGTTGAAACGAAGTAAATAAAATTATATTTTAATAACATACTGGTGTGGCGATCCTCAATGGATATTTCTTTAAATCTTGTCTCCTTAATGTTCTTTCTCGATCATGAGTCAGCACGAAACCTGCGGTTGTAGACCAATACGCCCAGGGGTGGATAGCAATTCCATCACGGGGATGTACATACACATCGTGAAAATAAACGACTTCATTAGATTCAGCACCAAACGAGCTAGCTGAAAAGTGAATAAAATTATTGATGAATCATTTGAAACCACAAAATCTGTCTTCTTTGGTATATCATGCCTCGATTGACATAATATCTTTGCAGAGCCCAAACTACTGAAGGCAGAAACTAAACATTTGAACGATGGGTTCTGTTAATAATAATTCTGACGTATATTATACTTCAGAATTATCACCTGCTGCTATTACTGGAAAGTTTCATCAAAATCCTTTAAGTAGTTTTTGCGTGAAAGAGTAACAGACATCCATCCATTGATCTTGACTTTCTGTCGCATTTATACTTATTCGTAAGTGCTGATATTCGAATCATCATTGTCTTGTCCCGGTCCCAATTTATTGGGGTTGGCGCAGTATGTCCTTCGCTTCCATACTTCTCTGTCACCAGTCATCCCATCGTTTACCCCTTTCTCTTTCATATCCATTCTCACACAGACCATCCATCTTTTCCTTTGCCGTCCTCTCCCTTTTCTTTCTTCTACATGCATATGCATCACTTTTTTACCTACGGACATCTCATCTCTCCGCATAACATCTCCATACCAGGGCACTCCCTTTTATTTTTTCATCTATAGGCGCCACTTTCATACTATCTCTAACGTAATCATTCCTAATTCGGTCCATTTTTGTCACACCACACATCCATGGTAACATTCTCATCTCTGCCACATGCAATTGTTTCTCATCCATCTTCTTTGTAGCCCAACACTTAGCTCCATACAGGCTTTATAACCGCCTTATACATGCGGCCCATTCATTTCACAGGCATTTTGTGTTCGCATATTGTGCCTGAGACCTGTCGCAATTACATCCATCCTGCGTTGATTCTTTGCCTAACATCCCGATCATTTCGCCGTCATCCTGCAGGAGTGAACCTAGGTAGCGAAAATCGGAGCATACTGGTAGACGTGTACCGTCGGACGGAGAGAGGAGGGCTGGAGAGACCGCTAAAGTCACAGAACATATGTATATACCGTTTCTGCTTATTCTCAGGCCTACATTCTCCAATATCTGCCGCAACTCCTCCAGCTTGCTCTGCACCTTCTGTCCACTCTCTGCTACTATAACGATGTCATTGGCAAACAGCATACTCCAAGGTGCCTCTTCCTGTTTGTCCGATGATATAGCATCCATAATTAACAGGAAGAGGCAGGGGCAAAGGGCCGGTGCAAGCCTACGGCCACATCGAATCTGGCTATGATGCCCACCACAAGACTTCACCACGCACTCGATCATATTACAAGGTCGACGATCACCATGTGCAAGTTTTTATGCGCCTCCCTGTATTTTTCGCACATTTGGCGAAGTGCAAAAGTGGCATCCACCGTACCTCGACTAACTGAATTGGTTTCGTGAAATCTCACACTCGTCTCGCAGGCGTCGCTCTCACTCTCTCCCATAGTTTCATACTATGAGGCATTAACTTTATTCCTCGATAATTGTTGCACTCTTGGATATCGCCTTTATTTAAAAAAATGGGCACCAGATAACTGTTGCCCCATTCCTTGGGTATGGTCTCCTAATGCAACAGTTTATTGAAGAATAAAGTCAGCCACGCCCAACCATCATCTCCTAACGCTGTCCATGCCTTTACAGGGATTCCATCTGGTCCTAACACTTTTCCATTCTTCATTCCACTAACAGCCTTTTCACCTCAATCTTATTTATTTACTTTCACTAAACCAATATTCATCACCTCATTCTCAAGTTTTCCGCTCCTTTGCTGTTATTCGAATAAATAAATTATTTTTATACGTGTATTCACTACTTCATAAATGTCACCGTATGTTCATGCCTTAACTTCAAATCATATATTGCAAAACAGTTACTTACAATAGCCATGTATAGCAACATTGTCATGCAATCAATACTCATATTAGGTATAAAGCTAAAGAGTTAGTTTGTTCAAACGCACCAATGTATAAAATTAGCTACCAGTCAGATTTCATATCAAATAGTAACTCTACTGAACTTATTTTTAATATGATAGATTGGCAAATAAGCAGACGAATCGCCTGATGGTAAGCGTTTACCGTTACCAATGATACCTTCAACACCAGAGCTCTACTACCTTGTTAAATTGTTATAATCACGACTCCCAGCTGTCAATAATATCTTTTATAACATCAACATCATCAAGTTGTGACATCAGATACGATGGTTGAATGGACGAGGTGTTCTGAGTGAAACCTCGGGGCAAGTTAATTTTTAATTTTTGCGACCCATCTGCAAGGTGACGCCGCGCGGAACATTCGGTTGAATAATGTCTTATTACACATCAGCTAAAATTACGCTTTTACTACACCAACGCGTTGGCATGCGGCTGCGGAACTTTTGCGACACTATTGTGGTGACAAAACATCTGTCAATGAACAAAACTGTCATTGTAGTTTTAGTGGGTTGTGGGTGTAGGCATATTTGAATACGCATTTTTATTATCTATGAGTTCAACCACGTAATTAATATAATTTCGAATTAAATTAATCAATATTTCAATGTTTTGCGGCTTCCATCATACGAAAATGTGTCCGTCTTGACAGAACGTGCGTTGACACATTGCGTTGCGAAACGTCTACGTCTGTGTCACGACAGATTGACAGTTATCTGCGGAACACTCGCGACAAGGATGTAACTAATTAATCTTACTGTGTAATAGAGTGAGACATAGCATATACGAAACGTTTCCATACAACTGACAGATATTTCTTAGTTTCGGTGCAGCGTTACATCGCGTTTGACGCGTCGCCAAACCTTCTGTCGAGCGTCAAATCGTGCAGCACTTTACGGCACGGAATTTCAAGCCGCCGCGCGCCGCCGTCACAAAATGCAGACCGTTCGGCGTATTTGGTGTGTCATGCCGATCGATTTTAATTTGAGTCGCTGACGGTTCAGCGCGACACCTTCAGCAGATGTGTCACTATGCTGCGATTATAAACTGCTGAAGTGCAGTTTCATTTTAGTTGTATTACTGATTCAACTTTTGTTTATCTTGCTTGTCATTGTCTCGTTTATTTGATGACTATGATATTACAAATATTATGATAGCCATTATTATATCATGCGGTAGGTATCTGTAAATATCGGTGCCGTGGGCTGCCAGAGCATAGGGAGCTCTGGATTAGGAATAGGTTGCTTTGGGAAGCTGCCTTAAGGGCAGCTGAGGGCTTGTAGCCTTCATTGGCATTGGGTTTGGTTGTACATGGCGCCAGCTTTCGTATCCTGTGTTCTCCTCGTAGGGCATCTTTGGTTGGCAGTCTTTTAAGTAGTAACACCAAAAACTCCTGCTCTCATTTCCCCAAGAGCTGGAGTTCGGAAGGGATTTTGCAACTATATCAATTGATGAGATAACCGAGCAGGCGGTAATAATCAAATAATTTATCACGAATACTTTTAGAAACTATTTCGTAACTAGGTATATAATATTAATAATCTTAATATAGGTATATAAAATCCTTGCGTTACTGACTGACTGACAGACACGCTACAGCCGAAACTATTGGGCGCAGGAAGCTGAAATTTGACATGTATGATCCTTGAGGACCGTAGGGGTGCACTAAGAAGGGATTGCCCGAAATTCCGAGGTGATCGGCCAAATCGGGTAAATTTAAAAAAAATGCAAGCGTAGTTGCTGGCCTCCTCTAGTATACAATATAAGGCAGTAAATAAACTATCCCATTGAGGAAGGCTTGACCCCAGGAATGTGCGGGTTGGCAGACGTTCCATGTCTTTGATGTCTTTCAAGAACATTATGAAGAATTCGCAGACATACAGGTTTTCTCACAATATTTTCTTCTACAGCATTTCGTGGTCCACTGCTGGACTTAAGCCTCTATTATTTTATTTTACCCAGTTACCAGTAGCACTTTGAGTCAATACGTCAATACGAGGATACGTCCTTCTAGGTCCTTCTAGGTGCTTAGGGTTCCCACCAAGAACTTAGGGTCCCAAGCCAACCTCACCTGCAAGTGGTGCACCTGCCGATCAACGGACGAGGCTCTGGCAAACAAAATATCCCGATAAGTGGCAATAGGCTCGTCACCTATTACGCGGGATCAAAACACTGGCGAAAAGTGGGCGTTTAATATGCCTCTGCCTACCCCTTCGGGGAAACAGGCGTGAGTCTATGTATGTATGTATGTATGTGTCCTTCTATACCACGCTGGCGAGTTGGGTTGGTAATTAGCGTTTGAATATTATAGTATAATTAAATATTATATTTAACTTTTAAATATCAGTGGTGCGTGCTCGAGCCCAAGGATCACAGCGTAAGTTTTCACGGGATATTATTTTTAATAATGTCCCACTCATCCATTAGACCACTGTACCCGAGACCTCGCAATAAATACAAGCTTATGCCACTGAACAATCAAGACAGTATAAATATAAACAAATATATATACCTTTGTTTAAAACGGTGTCGTGTTGCAAGAATGTGATGTCAGCATCGTATCGCGTTTTGCGCAAGCGATCGGGCAGTTGATCGCCCACTACAAGCCATTTGTACTTGGTAAAGAAATGTGATGGATTTATCTGTAAATGAAATATACATCAAACAATATTTTTAACTATTTTATAATAATAATAATATTCTACCACATTCACACAACACCATCTAGTCCCAAACTAAGCAGAAGCTTGTACTATGGGTACTAGATAATGGATAAACAAACATAATTATATACTTTTTTTGTAAATACATACATATTATACATAGAAACACCCAGACCAAGACAAACATCCATGTTTATGCAGACAAATTTTTGACTTGAGCGGGAATCGAACCCGATATAAATGTACGACTAGACTTAAAAGTACGTATGATATACTTCAAAGGTTTCGGACTCAAAAGTAACGTTCATAGCATGACTTGGCTTGCCGATCGTAATAGACTAGGCAATGTTAAGCGACGCGTGAATGTCACCACTTGGATGGGTGACCTTCTTTTACTTATTTTGAAAAAATAGTCCCACAATGAAGCAAAGTGTCGTCTCGTATGGGAATCGAACTCACTATTCTCGGCGCAGTGTCAAACCGCTTAAACCACTACGCCAATCGTACAGTAGTTGTTTAGCAATTGTTGAGTAACAGGTCAATAATCATTAAATCTAAGGAGAAGTAGAGTAGTTTGTAATAGGTTGATGAATTGAGATGAGATATAAATAATTGAGATGAGATGAATCACAATGACTTCATTAACCTTGCTTATTGTCCCTTCGTCATGTCCAGTTTGGAAGTAAAGTACGCCCTGTAAACGATGTCTGTCTATCTTATCCAATATAGATGGATCACAGGAAAATGTAGCACTCAAGCCGAGCCGGGATATCTGGCGAATAAAGTTTATCTGATCTGGAACAAGATGTGAGATATTTTGTGTTTTCTTTATAAGGAAATGTAAAAATAAATCTTATGTCGCTGTTCAATACAAAGTACACCCAGTCGCGAAACAACAAATAGAAGATCACACAAACTTGTCGGGTGTGGGGCTCGAACCCACGACACTCGGCGCAGTGCTAAGCGGCGAGGCAACTGATTTTAACCACCACACTAGACGTGTAGTCACTAGTCAAGTTTTGTCATCATAATTATTGGTTGAATTGGATTGCCTCTGTGGTATAGCGGTAGTCTAACGGCGCTTGTACACGATAAGAAAATACGCCGGGCCTATGCAAGAATTCGTGTCGTAACTAGAAAAGAACTGTGTACACTGCTCGCAGCGGTGCACGAAAAAAATCTTGTCTGCGCAAGACAAAACGCGGTGAACGTTGTTGCGAAGTGGTGGGGGGCGGAGTAGTAAGGTTCACACAGCAACACGGGGTAGTTTTTGTTGTGCGTTTGGTGTGGAGGTGTATTCCAGCGTAGAGTACAAAATGACTGATATGTTACTAATAACTTTAGTAGAGGGACAACCGGTATCGTGGGACAAAACTTTAGAGATTTATAAACATAAAAGACTCACATTCGAAGCATGGAGATAAATATTTATTATTTTATACAAAGACTTCGACGACATGACAAATGTCAAAAAAAAAAGAATATGGTAAGTACCTATAACATATTAAAAAACAAAAAAATCTAACACTTCAAAGATATTGATTATTGTATAAAGTTCAAATCAATATGCTTAAAAATAATGAATTACTTACCTTAATGTTACGGCCAATCTAATGTATGGAGGAATACTTTCTCGCATTTTGGTATTTTCATGTCGTATATTATTTTCTATAGTTGTCAAAAGCTTGTCAAACGTAGACATTTTCATGCGAAAATAATCCACAAATTTTTCCTCATGTTGTCGCATTAGACGGTAAGGGGTAATGAACCTACCAAACTCATTTTTTCTCTTGAATAATTGGATGAACCCAGTAAAGTCTCTTCTTTTTTGTTTCCTTTTTCATTTGATTATAATAATAATATGCAATTATCATTCTTTTTTGCTTTGTAGTTAACATTTTTATAAATAAATGAAAATGTTTATCGGACTTGTTATTACTTGCGCACCCTACGCCCGACTGACGACTGCACGAAAAAAATCTTGTCGTGTACACGTTCCGATTGGTCTTGTCTGCGGAAGACACGAAAAAATTCTTGTGTAGAACAGACAAAATTCTCGTCGTATACACGAAGAATTTGTCTTGTCTGCCGCAGACACGGTAAATTTTCTTAACGTGTACAAGAGCTCTTAGTGACTGCGAATCATGAGGTCACGGGTTCGATCCCCGAGACTAGCGAAGAGTGATATTTGGGCGCAGTTGACACAGTCATCTAAATCAGTACGGGCAAAAGTGTTACTAGAGTTTCCAATTTTTCAGGAGCAGCACGGAGTCTGGCAAAGTGCCCAGTGACGGCAATAGGCTCGCCCTATATTACATAGGACCTAAAATTCATAATATGGCGAAATGTGGGTGTACCCCGCCGCAATAATACAAAACAGTACTGTAATATTTTCTAAACGACTAGCCGTAATATAATACAGCTATTTATACGATCCGACTGCGACATATCCACTAGAACAGACTAAAAGTCACCTGCTGGAGTATCCTAAGTGTCCGCTCAGATGTTCGGTAGCCGATTTATGCCGAGCGAGCGACAATGTCGTTGCTGTGGCTACATACCTACTGGGCTGGCGCCATTTGATATTTGTACCAACAACTCGAGAAAAAGAACGAAGAAGAAGACAAGGTTATCGCTACTATGCGCTACCTTATGTATAACTATGTTATGACGGTCTAACATGCTCTCCGAGTTTCGACCTTGAGACCCTCTGCATGGTAGCCTGTACCGTTTTTTTTTATGTACTCCTCATGTACCCATGTGTCGGAGGGTAGGGTTTCACTGAAGCATTCCTCGCTACCCCCGACGGGTATTGGCCCGCCAGATGGTCAGGCGGCCCCGAACGAAACCCCCTTGGCGGCGGATGAAGGTGTTGGGCTCCGCCGCCGCGGCTGCAAGGATAGGGTGGACGGCAACGCAACACCGCATCTCCTCTTCCTCTGCGACCCCACCGCGACGCAACGATAATGCGCCCCCATTTGGTCGCGGGAGATAGGGCGCGCGGCAACGCAACACCGACATGCCTCTCCTCCCGCGACCGCATCCGACTGCGAGGGACAGACAGAACTGTCCTCCACACCCGCACCTTGGCGCATCCTACGCAGGCCTCACGCAAGCTCACGTGGAGCGTTCCCTCCCGGGACCCCGCTTAGCTTCACCGTGGGTGTAGACCAACCCCACGGTTACTGAGCCCCCCCCCCCCCCAAAACAAGGTGGGGATCCTACTGGGGGGATGGCAGCCTGTACCTGTATATCCACAAGTCTATCGCTGCCTTTAAATGTAGAAGAATAAATACCTACATATACATATTATACATTTTACCTATACCTATAGTATTATATTTATCTATGCCTATACATATCTAATAACCTTACCGTTTGGTGGCCAACATGACAACACAATGATACTGCCAACTACTTTATACTTGAAGAATGCCACCACAGCTTGCGCGAGCATGTTTGAAGTTCTAGTTAGTAATGCAATGTGTTTTGTTCCGCTGTGTATCGCATTTTGTACTAGCACTGAGTAGGTACAGTCGAGAACAGTAGCTACGTAAAATGCGTCATTTATTCGACTTATAAAGTAATTATCATAACATAACATAACTTCACGCATTTTAACCCCGAAGGGGTTGGCAGAGGTGTATTACACGCCCACACTTCGCCAGTTATGTTTCGGTCCCAATGTAATAGGGACGAGCCTATTGCCATGTGGTGACGGATTGTACCTCTGTCCGTGTGGTGACGGATTAAGAATACGGAATGTCACCACCCCATATCATTCCATGGGTGTCGTAAGAGCCGACAGAGGGACCATATTATGCAGAGAACAGCACTGTAAGAGAAGGAAAACTTGATACAAACCCTATACCAACCCGTTTGGCCAGCGTGGTATAGTAGGCCAATTCCTCCTTTCAAAGGAGAGGCCTAGTCCAGCAGTGGACTGTTAAAGGCTGATGATGATGATGATGATGATGATTGCCATCTACCGGGCACATTGTTAAGCGAGCGATAATTAACATAATATGTAATACACACTTAACTTCGAAAAGTCAGAGGTGTATGCCGGGGTAACTAAGGATCGAACCCGAGACAATCCTCTCGGCAGTCCGTTACGTACACCACAGGGCTATTTTATTTTATATTATTTTATTTATTTTGGAAAACAAACAGTGTCTAAAACTAATACAAAATCTTTAAGACTAACTAGTAACCATTTAAATGTTTTCACATTATGCATATTTGCCGATTGAAACCAATGAGTTGACGATATTTTGTTAAAAGTGACTGGATTTGAATTAAATAGATCTAGTTCAGAGTAGGCAACCAGTTTGTTTAATAAATTAGCTGATCTTACAAAAAATGAGAAATCTCTATAGTTAGTGGTACCGTGTGGGACGTGAAGAAGAATGGGTATCCTAACTGATCTGCTAGGGATTTTAATTTGTAGCGATGAAAGTAGATAGGGTGAGTGTATTTTCGATTGAGTAATTTTGACGAAGTAAGTGATGTCCGCTATTTTTCTCCTTTCGTGAAGTGGAATAAGATGATGTCGCTTAGAACGCTCCTCGTAGCCATTGTCGTATTTCTGCCTATGTAAACTTCGTACTATGGATTCTAGACTTGAAAGCAATATTTAAGGACACTACGTGCATATGAACAATAAAGAATTTTGACAACTTTTAGATTTGAGAACTGAGAACAAGATCTCAAAACAAAACCTAAGTTTTTATTAGCTTTCTTGGCGATATATTCTACGTGCTTCTCATAGGTCAGTTTATAGTCATGATATACGCCTAAATCACGTATTTCATTAACTCGGTTAAGTACATGCAATTTTAAGGTATAATTAAATTCTTTGTATTTTAAAGGTTATTGAGAAGCATTTAGACGTGTTTATTTCCAGATTTTTTATGCGACAGTAATGCTCGAGTCTAGAAAGGTCTTGTTGCAGTAGGAGCGAGTTGTCAATACTTTTAATTTGTTTAAACACCTTCATGTCATCTGCATAGAGCAAAAATTGTGAATGTATGAAAGAGGAGTGAATGTCGTTGATGAACAAATTAAACAATAAAGGCCCGATCAATGAACCCTGAGAAACACCAGAAGGGATAATATTCCATTTAGACATCGCACCGTTGATTACTACCGCCTGGGATCTGTTCCTAATGTAAGAGGTGAACCATCTGAATAAGCTGCCGTGTATACCCGCGCGTAGCAACTTTTGGAAAAGGATTTCATGGTCGATTCTGTCAAAAGCCTTGTTGTAATCCGTGAATATGGCGTCTACCTGTCCACCTGCAACCATTTTAGACGTGACAAAATCAGTAAATATTAAAAGATTGCTTTTCGTAGATTTGTTTCTTACAAATCCGTGTTGTTCAGGAATTATCGTGCTCGAGAGTATATTGTAGACCTGGTTATAAACAATTCGTTCCAGTACTTTTGCGAAGATACAAAGCTTCGAAATAGGCCTGTAATTGGATACGTCGGTCGTTTTACCGCTTTTATGTATAAGGGTGATAAAAGCAGACTTCCAAATCATTGGTACTGTGCTTTCAGAAATAGAGCGCTTGAACAAAATGGTAAGGGGTTTGGTTAATTCATCAGCGCAGTTCACAATTAGCCTCGGTGCTATTTGGTCCGGCCCAGCCCCTTTGGTAAGATCCAGTGACTTGAGCAACTTGCCTAGAGTGACAGGACATATTTCTATATCGTCTATCGATTGAGCACAATGTGGATACTCATGGTTGCCCTTAAAAACCGGAGTGTGACCCTTAGGTGGTGTAAGAAATGTAGACTGGAAGTATGTTGCGAAAAGATTACATAATATATCCACATTTGATTCGGCCGATGTGGCACAGTATGTCATAGTGGAAGGAAGAGTGTTACCACGTTTTTTGTTAGATTTAATGAATATTATTATCTATCGCCACTATAAGTAATAATCATAAGATACTATCAAATACACACAAAACTTTTAGGTCCAAACTAAGCAAAACTTACATATGTTATAAGTACTCGACAATGGATAAACGCACATACATATATACACTTTTCAAGTTAAAGAAGTACATATTAAAAATGGTACTACCAAGACTAGTTAGCTAGCTTTTGCCCGGTGCTTTGTCCTCGTGGAGAGTTGTAAGACCTTAACAATCTGGGTCAGTCATTACTAGACTGCGAGCTTCGTTTGGGATGAGGTGGCCCTGTGAAAATTGTCCTGTTATATTATTATTATTCCAAGACCGCTGCTTCACCCGTCTGAAGAAATAAAAAGTTTCATACAAAGTCGGACATCCGGTTTAACCTCTTAGAAGCTTCTTTTCCAAATATGTTATCTTGGTGATCCCCTACACTCTCGCAGAAACGTACAATACATGCCAAATTTTTGCTTCTTGCGCTCAGTAGTTCTGGCTGTGCGTTGACTGTAAGTAACGCAAGAGTTTTTTATATTGATGAATATTGATAAAATTATAAATTGCTCACAATTACATTTAAATTAAATAATTTTATCGCACGAAGGTCTCAACTAACTTTTGACCATCCATATTTGACTGACTCGAGTTATCGGTCCCTGATATCTAGTATGTGCGTGAATATGTGAATATCTTTTATTGTATTATAATTACGGGCATGCATATTTTTCTTCCTGAATTGATTGCGTATTGAGAAATTGTTGTGTTCTCAGTTAATAATTTGACGACTCGATTGGCCGTTTAACAGTCTCCACTTGACAGTGTCCGGCATGGTGAGGATACGATTCTCACATCGTCAACTCTAAACTTAGTGTGATTCAAGGATTTTTTTTTCGTGTCTAGTTGTTTTTATGCTCGTTACTTGATATTTGTGGAGCGTTCCGGGAAACGAGAGCAATATACAAAATCTAAGTTTTAATAAATTCAAAAAGGTTATAAAACGTAAACTTCAAAAAGGGTACTATTCGGTGCTAGATTATATTGAAGCCAAAAATGCTTGGGATTAATTTGCTCGGTCCCACAGGCTACTTATGTTTGATTATTGTTAAGTTTCATGTGAGTGTGTATTATGCTAGTTTAGTACTTTTATAGTATTATTAAAAAACCTTATTAATTTGACAACAACATTATAGACACACCAGCTCATATACCTATGAAAAATTCAATGTAGTGACTAAGTTTTTAAATTGTATAGAATCAAGACGAAGAAAAGAGTGGCCCGGAGTTTCTTGCCTGATTTTTCTCACGAGGCTCTACTTTCTGAACAGGCATTTTTTTCAATGCTCAATTATGGTAATATGCATTTAAAGTTACATTTTTATTTTTATTTGTATGACCTTCTGACGTGTCCAAAAAATTTAAACATTTTTATGGAAATAAACATATTTAAGTGAGTTTGAGACTAAGTCCTAGTGCAAGCTTTGTCTTATTCAAATAAATAATCAAATTAAAGAAAAGCTTGGTAAACATCACCTGAATACCACCGTCATCCAGACAGCATTTGGAAATTAAAGTGTCTATATTATATAATTCACATAAATAGAGCTAGTAAAATTAAGATACACCTAAGTCACCTCTCCACACCACCTAAGACTCTAACAGCCATATATTCATGTGGGTATTAAAATTTAAGTGTAATAGATATTTCTTTACGACATATTGCTGTATGCCGGTAGCATTTTCTGATCGACTGTACCGGCGGCGCATACAATATGCAGTGCAAACAATTTGGGCGTGCACTCACAAAATTACAGGTTTCTTGTGAATACTACAAACGATAACTACCACTTGCGATCGGAATGCAAAAGCCATTTTATGACAGCATATAGTATTTTAATTAATTAACATAATAACTATTAAGTAAATAGTAACAGCATGTGTTGCCTCTTTTCACGGGTATTATTTTAATTTGATAAAATAATACCCGGTTCTCTGGCAGGCGCAAAAAAGACACAGGACCAACGCCCAGAGGTCCTTTGAGAGTTTTAGGCTACCCTACCGAGGAGCCGCCATAACTGCATTATTATAAAAACTACCATAATACATAATAAAATTACTGATAACTGCCTTTTGCATTCGAAATTCAAAATCCATTTTATCATTTTTCGTATATTAATTTATAAGCATAATAAATAAACACATAAATAATATGATTTATAGAATTAATAATATTTAAATGAACAAGGGCAGGGAGGGGGAGGTAGTTCTAGTGGTTTAGGTTCCAAAGTTATTGGGACGGGTGGTGGTACCATGAAAGCTGTCATGGGTACGCCTGGGGGTGGAGGAGGTGCACAGCAGGGGCAAGGAGGAGGAGGTGGGGGCACTAAGGATATGATGAAAGGTCCGGGGGGTGGTAAAGCAGGAGGAGCACAGGGTGGCGGTGGTGCGGGAAGGAACATGGGAGCAGGCGGTGGAGCTGGTAAGAGCATTGGGGCAGGTGGTGCTGGCAGCATAAGAGGGGAGCAAGGAGGAGGAAGCATTATAGGAGCTGGTGGAGGCGCTGGCAGCATTGGAGGTGGAGCTTGGAGGAACATTGGAGGTGCTGGTAAACAGACTGGGGCGGGCGCTGGCGCTGGTAACAGTAGGGGTGGTGGGAGCGTCAGTGGCGCAGGTGGTGGTGGAGCTAGCAGTATGGGTGGTAGCGCAGGGGCTCCGCACGGTGGTGGCGCTCCGCATGGTGGTGGTGCGGGCATCAACATGATGGTAGGTGGTGGCGGCGGTGGTAGCAGTTTCTCGCATTTGCCGCATGGCAGCTTCTTTTCTTTATCTGAAATAATCAAAAAGGCTATTAAACTAGGAAGTAGTGTTAATATTAATATAACAAACTGCATTGTTAGAGATGTTACACACATTGACAAGTGTATAAAAATAAAAGGTATTACGGTTTCCACCGTTATTGTCACCGGTCTTTGTCTAAAAAGTTTTCTTTAACCCTTAAAACAGAGATGGCAAAAGGCTTGTTTTTGTTGTTCGCCCCACTGGGCTAATTACGCTGTATTAATAGTAGTATAACTAGTGGAACTTACCTAGCAGTTTCGTAGCGAGAAGAGGCTTTAACAACCTGTAAAATTAGAGAATTATTTTAAAGTATCAAGTCAATTAAAGTACCAATAAATGTTTATCAAATTACTTACGAAGCTAGAACAGCTTTTTGACATTCTTTCATCTCTTTTAAGGCTTCCATCTGAAAACATAGACGAAATAGATTAGTTAAATACATTTTTATTTTGCTTTTCTTTCGTTTCGTTTTTCGTGTGAGTGTGTGGCCAACTCTAGTGTCGGAGTTTTCAGGCCGCCCGAAGGCCTCCGACATGGCCTAACGATTCTTATTCTGAGTCAAGAACCGGAACCGACAGCTTTACGTGCCCTCCGAAGCACGGTAGCGCTCAGATGTAAATGCCACACGTGGTCACCCATCCAAGTGGCAACCTGTGCAAGCGTTGCTTAACTTTGCCGATCTGTTACGAACGGCAACCCAAGTCTTTGCTTTTCTTTAAAAAAATACAACGCCAAACGAATGGACACAATGAGCACCTAGACTCAAAACAGAAATATGTATAATAGTGTTGTATTGCCCGGTAATCGAAACCACGACACTCAGTGCAGTATTAAGCCATTCGGTCAGTCAATCTTATTATGAAAGTCTATCTTCCCTTTACATTACTAAAATAATATTTTTGGCTTAAATGGTTAAAGATAAAGATAAATTTATTTGCTTTAAACATATGTAGTATATACAGGATATATCCTTTACATAAGTTGTTTTATTATTATTAGCGCATGTATCAATATGTTTTGCCAGGACGGCGTACAAATACAATTAATGTAATTATTATGTTAAATATAAGAAGTATAATGCAAGCAATTTTAAGAATTAATTCAAATATGAATAAAAGAAGAAATAGTTAACAGTCATAAATTAATTACATTAAAAGTCGTCAATTAACTAAAATTCTTACTTGTTCGTAGTGATTTAAATTTTGAATCTTAAGGAGAGGAAAACATTATAAAAATGTTTAAATACGAACGTACCAAGCATAATCCTTTTTCATCACAGGCGGTCACATAACATGATGAAATCACTATCAAAGCTATGGAGGACCAAAACAACTTTTGACCCCCCATTTTTCAAGTTCACTGAATTAAAATAAAATAATGTATGCGATAAATAAAAAAATCAATTCGTATTTAAACAGATGAGTTTGTTTCATACGTGTTTATCGCGATATATACTATCTAGATTTTACGTAACTATTGCAGTCGGAAAGTCTGTTAAGTTCTGAAATTGATAAGATGGACGTGAAGATAAAATAAGTTTTTTTATTTACATACGTCAATAATGTTATCTAATATTTTTATAATTGTTATGAAATATAATGTGAGTAATATGTTTAAAATTATTTAAGTTATTTAAAATATAAATACTTTTAAACTTTTGCGACTTTGTCACCTACCTACTAATGTCAATGTCTGCCCAGGTCCCAATTTATTTGTGAGCGGCGCCAGCCATCCAATCGTTTAACCTTTTCTCTTTCATATTCATCCCCACACATGCCATCTATATTTTCCTTGGCCGACCTCTCCCTTCTACACATCCTAATATACATAATCCTGTATACATAATCTTTATGTGGCGGAACTTAAGAGCTTAATTGTTCGCAAATATAAGTTTTATATCGATAAAACCCAGACTACAGCAGCGGGGGTGTAACCCACGCCGAAACTTCGGGACGCATACAAGCAATTTCACCTTTATTTTCGAACTAGCTTTTGCCCGCGGCTTGGCGCGCCTTAAATTCGGGGTAACACAAATCTACTTTCAGTATCAAGTTGTGTGAAGACATTCCAGATTATTCTTAAGACTTCAGGAACTCTATAGGGTAAAGACATAAAGACATATTAGTTATTTCTGCATTTTGGTTGTTTACAACACTTATACATGTCAAAACCCTATTCTAGATGATGCCGGCTTTTCCTAGCTAAATGACTTCTTGAGAAGAAAGGCCGAAACAAACTCAGAGTCATTGTTTTTTTTGTCACTTCAATTTCTTTAGTCTTTTCTTCATCTTTTAAAGTCCAGACAAAAAAAGGGTTTAGTATGCAAGTACAATGCAGGAAATTATCTGACGCTTTTGACTGACTCGGCCCACTGATGGCCCGCATTCAACAGCAATCGTACGGCTCAACCTTAATTGAGGGATCCAGCACGATCTGTATCACTATGCCTCCACGCCATCAGAAGGTGTATGCATAAGCATGTCAGCCTAAGCCATCAGACAGGTTGCCACAACTATTTGTTTATATGTTTAATAATGCCCACATCGTACTCACAAATTTACATGCTAATACACAGTAAAATACATGTTGCAAACAATAAGTAAAAATAATAAAAATTTAAACTTGATTGACTTTTTAATAAAATGTCATATATTTAAAATGTCAGAGTAGGTACAAAGTAACTCGGTCAGTATCCATGACATTATCTACCATTACCTATCTACCAAAAGGTACATAACATTAGCTTGCATACAGTCAACTGTCAACACCATTTTCGAATATATATCTATAAACACTGCCGCATTTATAATATTAGTAGAGAAATTCGTTTCAGCCGTAAAGCGTAGTACTTATATAATTATTAGTTTATATATGCAAACAATGTAATCACCATGCACAATATGTCATTATATTGTATGATGTGACATTACTGACAGATATAGCACATGCGCAGCACAAAATTATTACAGCGCATGCGTTCTTACTTTCAAAAAAAAAATTGTGCTGTACAAACTTCTGTCCTCCCTAAAATCCCTCCCAGTTTAATTTTAAATAAATATATTGACTCGGCCATCGCATGAAAACACAATATATCTCATAAGTAAAACATACATAAATTAGATTGTTTAGTGCGATTGCCAAGTCAATATATTTATTTAAATCATTAAAGATTTTTAATTAACCGACTTGGTATTACATGGATCTCACAACTTTTTACGGTCGCGAGACTTGGTATTTTTAACAAGTATTGTTTTTATGGGATCTCATTTCATTTTATAGATAGTCTTACTTTTGTCCTTTCCGGTACCTTCCACTTCTTGTACATCAACAACGAATTTTCTTAATTAAAGCCCTAACTGCAAATGTAGTTTTGTAATCCTATATATTTATATGAGATTACAAAGTTATGTATGCAGTTGATGTATCTCTAAAACTGTACAGAAATTGAAAAACATTTTAATTTTCCCTTGATTCGTATACTAAACACTAATTGTGTTCTAAATTTGAAGCTTCTATGTCTGCTAAAAGTGCCTAATACTTTTGATGATTGGTCAGCGAGTGACAAAATTAAGAAATTTGACTCGTTGTAATTCTGGTTCAAATTGAATGAAATTTGAAATACACCATGTTTATACAATTCCTGCTTGGTTACTAAAAAATCAGGCTTCTAGTTTTATCCACAACGAAGTTATAGGCGGTCGAAACTGGCCTGAATTGCCTCGAGAAAAGGATGGTATGGCCGTGCCACTTTTTTGCTCGACTTGGCGGGGGCACTGCTGTGCCCCCAGATAATACTATTTGATTTCGCTTTCGTGATTCGCTCGCGTGAGTTGTACACCACTTCCTAAGGAGTCACCCTATGTTTCTGAGTTTATCTTCTTCATACGAAAAGACAGACAGACAGGAAGACAGCGAGACTTTATTGTATAATATGTATGGATGTACCTTATTGTAACCTTAGTCAACAGAAGACATCATGCATCAATGATAATCAGCAAGGTCCAGTAGTATCTTCTCTGTTCAGCCCATTTATTGGATGCAGGTAAAATTATCCCGGCGACTTGCTTAGCCGGCTACCTTGCCCACGTGCACGTCAGTTAGATTAAATTCTATATATCTTATTTTGTGAGTGCACCTTCACTCCTTATCTATACTTATATAATACATATGAAGAGTGTGTTTGTTTAAAACGCACTAATCTCAGGAAGTACTGATTGGATTTGAATAATTGTTTTTGTTGGATGGCTCTTAAGGAAGGCCATAGGCTTAGAACATCAATCTATGCTTAATAAGGCGGGTGTATCCAGAGGCTTACCTAGGGGTATTAAAAAAAAGTTGGCTTCTTGCGCCTGGTAGACTTAGCTGAAGTATCTTTTTGTTTGTGAGTCAGGCAGTAACGATAGAGTTATAATATAAGTACTACAACACTTTGTTACTCTTTCTCTATTAGTGTGGTTGTGGTGTTCAATCAAAAGCCTCAGAGCGTAGTGGATTCGATCTCTACAGAAGACAACACTGTGTGGCATAAATGGCTCTTCAAGTTAAGGTGTTAGTTGAATGTATGTTTGTAAAGTATCATGTGCTCATCTTTAAATCCTTGTGCGGGAGTTGTCCAAACATTGACTGTACGGTTGGCGTAGCGGTATAAGCGGCCGCCTCACCGCTTGACACTGCGCCGAGTGTTGTGGGTTCGACCCCCACACGAGCCAACACTTTGTGTGATTCATAAATTGTTCTTTTGAGTCTGGGTGTTAATTGTGTCCGTTAGTTTTATGTTTGTAAAGTCCCCCGCGACACAGGATTTAGTTCTAGTGCGGGAGTCTTCTTTAAAAAAATAAGAATGCCAAGAACTATAACGAGTTAGTGGTTCCTTATGGAGTGGTAGAGCCACCATAACTGGGCTGCCTCGAAGTAGCCAGTATTGAAGATTGAAGACTGCGTTTAGTGTAATATGTGGGAGCCCCAACAGCCCGAACTTCGCTGAACAATTATGATTGCCAAGTTTCTTGATGCTAGAAGTGTGGACGAAATTCTTTTTCTTAAGGTACTGATTAACTTGTAATGAGCATTATTCCCAATTGTAACATTACAAAAAAGTAAACAAGGAGATTATGGTGAACATTCTGTTGAGTGTAAAGAGTATTGCTGCTGCCGCATGTTACATTATATAAAAATAATTACGAAGGTTTTAGCGAATATTCTATCGAGCGTTGTAGCGAGCATTCTAACGAAAGAACAGTAAAGGACAATGGGCACTTTTGGGCGGTTGGCGGCTATCAATGAATTTAATGTCAATTGAAAGTATCTACTGGTAATTAGAAACATCTTTTACTATGGGCGTTACACTTTTATCCATTTAGCCTAATTAACCTACTTGCATAGATAAAAGTTTTGTGACACGGTAAAACATCATCAATGTATAATAAACTGTCGCATGCGATCTTATTTTGTTTGCTCTCGGTACGAATCAAATCAAGGTAGCCCGGAGTTATTAGGCAGAGAACCTAGTACAGGGCTTGTTAAATATTGAAGTATACCGAGAGCAACAAATAAGGCGTCTCAACGAATATATAGAAGAGGAAGACGTTTGATTGTTACGCGTTCGGATACAGTACATGTATCAGTTTATTAGAGGGGACTCCCCATAGCGACTTTCAAAGACCTTTATTAAAGCCGGGACCGACGGTTTAACGTGCTCTCTGAGGCAAGGCAACTTCGATGAGTTGACTATTCTATTGAAAATGATGGAAGTTCCGTGTGATGTAATTTTATTGTTTGAATGCTGGCTTAGGAAATCTGTAAATTTACCAACTCTCGTCGGTTATTCTAGCTACCAATCGACCTCGTCTAATCAGAATGAAGGTGTTTGTGTTTATATAAAGAGCGAACTAAAACACACTGTAAAACAAACCTCACTTACAGACGCGAACTGTTTAGTGTGTTCATGCGGGGACAATGCTGTAGTCGCCATATATCGCTCACCGGCACATAGAAATCTCGATGGTTTCCTGGCTGGTCTCGGCGACCTTCTGGATTCGTTACGGATGTTCAAAACTGCTTCTTCCAGCTCACCTTTTCCCAACCAGAGGCAATTCGTGTTTAGACCATGTTATACTAAAGACTCACAGACGCGCTGTGACCTTAGTTCTAAATAATTACACGACTGACCAACTTCCTACCCTACTTAGCCTAGACTCGACAAATTTAAAAATTAAGCAACAATTTTTTCCCAGCGTACAGATCTGCCAGCCGTAATTTCTGACCTACTTATATTTGATTTTTCACCACTCTATGTGATACAAGACGCCAACCATGCAGCTGAATTTTTTATTCATAATATGTATTTCTAATATAATAATGAGTCATAGTAAACAAACTAAACATTCACGTAGGAAAAAGATCCTCATGCCCTGGATTGTTGTAGTTGGTCTCCTAAAATGCATACGTAATAGAGATGTCCTACACTTGAAGGCTAAAACATACCCTGCAAATGTTATATGACAAATTACATACAAACGCTACCGAAACTTCTGCACTAACTTGTTGAAAAAACTTTAAACCAATTACGAGTGCGATCAGTTACAAGCGGCTAAAGGAAACTCAAAGGCAACATAGGAAGCTATTAAATCTATCAGCGCTATGGATCAGTATAACTCCCCTTCCGTAGAGTTGCTCACTTTACAAGGTGAACCTAAGAACTCCTTAAACGTAGTCAATAACTATTTTGCTAACATTGGCAAGTCTCTCGCTGAAAGTGTTCAAGCAAACACACAAACAACCACCAATGTTTGTTTTAATACACCACTTAAAAATGTATTGGGCAACTCTATGTCGCTCCTTGCTATCACCGAAGACGAAATAGATAGCATCATTACTAGTCTGCGAGACAATTCAGCCGTTGGCTGGGACGGTATATCCGCACCTCTTCTAAAATCTGTCCGCCAATATATTATAACTCCCCTTAAATATATATTTGATTTGTCTTTAAATTCGAGTGTATTCCCCACCGTTTTCAAAAAGGCTTTGGTTCATCCTGTGTATAAAGCAGGCGACAGAAACCAGGTTGCAAATTATCGTCCAATTTCGGTATTAACTACGGTGTTTAATGTAATTGCTCCAAACCAATATGGCTTTACAAAGGGAAAGTCAACAGAAAACGCTGTTTTGACCTTAACCGACACAGTAGTAAAATTAACTGACTCAAAGTTGAAGATATTAGCTATATTTTTAGACATTTCAAGGGCATTCGATGCCATCTCCGTGCCCCTCCTCATAGACAAGTTGGAGTCAATAGGAATAAGAGGTAACGCTCTTAATTTATTCCGAAGTTACCTTAAGCCGGGTACTCACTTGGGAACCGTAACTTTAACATGCGTGATACAGTAACGAGGTTCTAGTGTGTACGCGTTTTACAATTATGGCTCACGACGATGCCAGAACGCTTTCACTGAGCGTACTCATTTTGCGAGCTGTAAATGTAACCAAACAGATACAGTAACGTGGTTCTAGTTTGTACGCGTTTTACAATTACGGCTCACGACGTCGCCGGAACGCTTTCACCGAGCGTACTCATTTTGCGAGCTGTTACTGTAACCAAACAGATACAATAACGAGGTTCGCAGCGTCTAGCAACAACCTCTCCTCATGACGTCCACGGGCGCACTGCGAGCGCCCTTTGATCCGCGGCAAAAACCGACAATCGTCGGCTCGCTGCGAGTCGCTCGTCGCAGGCTCGCAAACCACGTACATTAGAGGATCGTTTTAAGGCTTTTAAATGATTATTCGATCAATTTTCTAAGCTTCAAGATGAGATAGATATGATTGTGTCCGATAGTCAGTTGTCAGACACTATGTTTTTGTAACAGTAACGGTTACAGTTACGTGCAACGTTACGCGATCAGAAATGTGTACGTTGTAAACATCGGCTCGCTGCAAACCGCACGCGTACCGCTCGTAGCAGGTTTGCGAACAACGTACACACTATGTTTTTTGGTTACAGTATATGCAACAGTTACAGTTACAGCTCGCTAGTGAGTACCCGGCTTTAGTGATCGCTCTCAAAGTGTGAAGGTCAGCGGATACACCAGTGATGTGCAGGCAATTTCTTATGGTGTTCCTCAGGGGAGCGTAATTGGCCCAAGACTCTTTCTCATTTATATAAATGACCTGTGTCTATTACAACTACAAAGCTGCAAAATTGTGATGTATGCAGACGACACATTTCTGATTGTAAGTGCAAAGACTTGGGATCTTGCCTTCATGCTAGCTGAGAAAGCACTCTCCACAGTGATGTCATGGTTTACCACCAATCTTCTGACAGTAAACATCTCAAAAACAAAATACTTGGCCTTTTCTCTTTCCCTTTCTGGGCAGCCATCAAACGGTCTGCAGTTAAAGGCGCACACTTGCAACGCTGTGGGTACAAATTGTAGCTGCGGTGTTCTTGAACGCACGTCAACTGCAAAATATCTTGGCGTGCATATTGATGCTTATCTTCGGTGGAACAAATATGTTGAGAATATGACTCCACGTATAAGAAAACTCATATTCATAATGAAAAAACTCAGATCCTCTGCAGATGCAGAAACACTCAAATTAGTGTATTATTCCTTAGTAGAGTCAATCCTAACCTATTGCATTCCAGTCTGGGGCGGTGCATGTGCTACATATATGTTAAAAGTAGAAAGAGCTCAAAGAGGTATTCTTAAAATAATTTTAGGCAAACCTCACAGATATTCTACAACAGCATTATATAAACAATGTTCGCTGTTAACTGTGAGACAGCTTTTTGTACGGCAAATTTTATTGCGTAAACATGTTTCTATCCCCTATAAACCAATAGACAAACGTAGAAAGGACCGTATCTGTGACATAGAGCGCCATAGATCTGCCCTCGCTAGTCGTAGTTCTGGGATTATCGCTAGTCAATTGCGTCAACAAGAGTGTCTACATTTATCCACTAACTAAAAAGAAATGCAAATCGGCTCTGCAAAGCTGGCTGTTGGGTATGGAATATCAGCAGACGGAGGATCTCTTGAAACCAAATTTATAGTTGACGTTATACACACTCATATACACAAACATTTACATGCACACTCATACACACCAGTACAACCATACACTCCCACACTCATACTCACATTTACATTGAGAAAAACATTATACTCTAGCATGCTTTCATTTTATAATTTTAATATTTTTAATTATTTTTATGGTGTTAATTTTCAATCTATCGTTCATAAAAACACTATCATTATTTGTTCAAATCAATGGAAGGCGCTGGCATCTGTGATACAATGTTTCTCATTAGTACAGATGTCAACGTTTCTTTATACTAGCTATGAACCCTAAAATTGTTTATATCTGTATGTGTCATAATTGTAAACAAAAAGTGAAGAAAATATATATTATGATTAAATTATATTATATTATATAATACTAGAGGAAGCGCGTAGCTACGTCAGCAGATATTTTTAAAATTTAAATGTTTCTGTCATATTCCGTGGAAATTTCGGGCAACCCCTTTTTTACGGTAGCTCAGGAACATACCAAGCCTCAGCTCCTTGCGCCCAGTAGTTTTAGCAATGCGTTGTCTGTCAGTCAGTCAGTAACGCAAAAAACTATTTTTTACAGAAGAAGACAGACAACACAGTGAATTTTTGTTTTTAGTTATATGTACCATGCTTCACCATAATTTACTTAATTTAATAATAATATTTTCGCTTGGGTAAAAAAAAGCGTTAGCGACAATTTACTATTTAATACGCACTTAAATAGGTAAGTAAGATCTAGGACTTATTATTCATATATATTATTGACCGAGTTATAGACGCACGGTCGGATGCTGCGCACATAATAATATTATGTGCGTAGAATGGTATATATATGGCTAGGCAAGAAATCAACCCGAAGAGATACGATTACCAGCAGCAGAATTAAGTGGGATTTTAGAGCATGAATAGGAGGTTAGGCTATACATGCCTTAAAATCTTACTTAATTCCTTTTTAAAATCTTTATGTCCTTTCATACATTTACCTACATCCAATCATTATGCATTATAATAGTTTATTATATATTGAAGATAAGTTAGTTATTAATAACCAAATAAAGGTTTTATGTTTTTAATACATAGTATGGTAACTGTGCTTACTAATTATACAATAATTTGTTTGTTTATTTATTGGGAAAAATGGATACAATATATGTTATAAAGTTTAAATTATATAGGTTATACATAATCCAGGAGCATTTTCCACAGATAGTAATACATATAGGCTATAGTAAGAAAGAGAGAACCTAAAGAACCATATTATTATACTTACATAATATTTTTGAAAAACATTTATTATTATTATACATAATACATATCTTTCAACAAGAAAAACGTCTATGAAAATCTAATAGCCAAGTCTTTCGAGACAGATAAATTCTGGAAGAGAAAGGTGAAATACATAAATTAGGTTATTACTATTATTAGCTATTAATTCTTTATAAAACCGACATCCTCTTCTGATAAAAGTATTTCTACCATAATTTGTCCTAAGCTGAGAAATATGGAAGGGAGACTTCTTACGTGCAATCAATCGTGAACATCCGACACATATTTTGCTTAGAAGATAGGGGGAGTTCACTAAATTTCTAATTATTTTATAAATAAACAGAATGTCCCGTGCAGCCCGTCGCTCTTGAAGAGACTGTATATTTTTTTTATTGTCCAATTTATTATAACGCCATTTCATATGTTTCACCAGCCTATTCTGAATATTTTCCATCATATCAATATAAACATTATACTGAGGATTCCATACAACTGATGCGTACTCCAATAAGGGCCTCACAAGACCATTATATAACAACAATAACGAGGATGAATGTTTGAAATCCTTACTAACTCTTAAAATGAATCCTAGCATGCGGTAGGCTTTATTAGTGGTAGCTGCGACAAGAGTATCAAAAATAAGCGTCTATTCTATAATATGTGATAATATGATTTATTATATAATGACTATCTAGATTAGTTGTTTCACTTTATTTTTGTATTTTTGCATTGGATATAAGCCAGAATAGTAAGTTTATTTTATTTATTTTTATTTATAGTCTCACGCCTGTATCCCCGAAGGTGTAGGCAGATGTGTAAATATTACACCCACATTTTCCCATGAATAGTAAGTAAAACGTTAAAGAGATTCAAAAACAAAAATGTGTTTTATCCGTTTTCAAAGGTGACCACAGTGATAAGACTTGTCCACAGTAATTGTAGGACTAAAGCACACCAGTTAATAACACAATCATTCTTGGCCGCGGTCCGTCCACGCTCCACACAAAGTTGCTCATTGTCCTTGGCTTGAGGTATTTGCCAAGCCGGATTTTTCCGTTGCCGTATTGTCATTGTTCTGCCGCCGCAGCGTCTCTCTAGCACTCCGGCTGCTGTAATTTTTTTTGACGTTCGCTAAAAAGATCATGAAATTGTTTATAGCGATGTTTGGCTCTATGCTTGGCTTTGTTCATTATTTAGCTGGATATTTTATTTTAAAAATTGGGCAAGTGCGAGTCGGACTCGCGCACAAAGAGTTCCGTACTATAAAAGAAAATCATGTTTTTTATATGTATACTTAAATATTTTTCGTATAATAAGTTTCTACCTTTTTTTTCTTTTTTTTTTTCTTTTTTGTACGAGGTGGAAAATCCCTTCGGATCTCCGACTCTTGGGGGACATAAGAGCCGGAGTATGTGGTGTTTCCACTAAAAACCACCTCGACTTCCGCCATGTACCCGTGTGTCGGAGGGTGGGGCATCACCAAAGCACTCGTCGCCACCCTCCGACGGGTATTGTCCCGCCAGATGGTCAGGCGGGCCCCGAACAAAACCCCCTTGGCAACGGATTAAGGTGTTGGACTCCGCCGCCGAAACGCCCAGCGGCTGCAGAGGATAGGGAGGACAGCAACGCAACACCGCATCTCCTCTTCCTCTGCGGCCCCACCGTGGCGCATCGAATGGTGCGCCCCCATTTGGTCGCGGGAGATAGTGCGAGCGGCAACGCAACACCGACACGCCTCTCCTCCCGCGACCGCACCCGACTGCGAGGGACAGACAGAACTGTCCCCCGCACCCGCACCGTTGGACGCATCCTGCACAGGCCCCTCCAAGCCCACGCGGAGCGTCCCTTCCTGGATCCCTCTTAGCTTCACCGCGGGTGACCAATCCACGGTTACTGAGCCCCCCCACCACGACAAGGTGGAGATCCCACGGGGGGGATAATAAGTTTCTACCTGCTTATTAAGATCGAGTAACAAATTGCTTAAAAATTACGTTTGTTGTATGGGAGCCCCCTTTATTATTTACTTTTGTTATTTAATTATTTATTTTGAAAGGTAATATACAACTACATGTTCTGTGAAAATTTTAGGCGTCTACCTGTTATCGTTAGTAATGTTGAGCAAAAAATACGAAAAAAAAAACACGTTTTAATATTACACGTATTAATATTTTCATTTTTTATTTTTAGTATTTTTTGTTATAGCGGCAACCAAAATACATAATTTGTGAAAATTTCAGCTTTCTAACTATCAAGGTTTATGAGATACAGCCTGGTGACTGACAGCGGAGGCTTAGTAATAGGGTCCCGTTTTTTACCTTTTAGGTACGGAACCCTAAAAACGGAGAGTGCTCAATGTTCTGTGACAAGTGAATGCTCAAATCTAGAAGCACCTTTAGAATTTTATTACATGTTAGAAGTCTACCTATTATTAGGTATGTCCAAAGACTTACGTGTACAACCATTTGTGGATCACACAATGAGTCAAAAACGAACCCGCAACAATCGGCGCAGTTTTTAACTGCTGGGTGTCCGCTTAAAAGTTTATCCACACATAATCGGATCATGGTTCCTCTCGTCCTTAGCTTCAAAGTGTCTTATCCACCCATGTGTGACGCCCAGTTGTATACGCCAACATATTTAAGAGCCAATCTGGGCACGTTTTGACCTCGTTCCATCATAGCCTTGATATATGGAAAGATTTTGACTTTAACTTTGATCTTTATCCACTACGCCATACGCGCAGCGTATCTTTACTTATATAATAAAGCTGAAGAGTTTGTGTCGTTGAACGCACTGATCTCAGGAACTACTAGTCTGATTTGGACAATTGTTTTTGTGTGTGATAGCACATTTATCGAGGAAGACTATAGGCTATAACAACATCACCTTAGAAGCTACGGGTGCGGAACAGTAACCTTAAATAGCGCGAGTGTAACCGCGGGCTCACCCAGTTAAAAATAAGAACCCGAGTCATCCCACTCGCTTGCAAACATCATTGCAAAGTTATGCAATGTGATATTTTGTTTATAAAACTCTTTAATATATTGACAAACATACTATAACATAATATTACCAATCATTATGAGTTGCTTGTGTGGTTATAAGCCTGTTTTTATTGTTTGCAGCCGTGGGACGTGTTTAATCGTAACTCAGATATAAGATAGCGAGGACAATGATGTTTTGAATGCACTGTTGTATTATATAAAGTGTAGTTAATCAGTGCGACAAGTTTTAGATCATCAGTGCTGAATAATGGTGGCGTTCAAAGTAGTTGACACCAGGGAGATAGTGATACTTTCGATATTTGTAAGTACTTTCATTCTTAAAACGTTTTATTTTAAACTAGACTGAACATTATACACCCAAATCTTCCTCAAAAGTCAAACTATCTGTTGGTGAAATCTGTACAAAAATTTGTTCGGTAATTGTTGAGTATATTATAACGATCTTATAGACAGGCAGAGTGAAATGAAGGTTTCATTTTATATTATGTATAGATTAGGTCTTGCTCTTAGATTTGTCCACGTGGATGTTGGTTATGTAATACTAATATATAAAGCTGAAGAGTTTGTTTGTTTGTTTGGTTGAACGCGCTAATCTCAGGAACTACCGATCCGGTTTGAAAAATTATTTCAGTGTTAGATAGGTTATTTATCGAGGAAGGCTATAGACTATATAACATTACGCTATGAGCCGCGGGAGCGGAGCAGTAGCCTGAAAAACGCGGGTTTAACCGCGGGCATCATCTAGTAACTCAATAAACTAGCGTAAGTCCTATTCTGGTATAACATCATCTCATCATCATTCTCGTATGAAATGTTAATCAAAATTACTTCATTCGTTTTAGCGTGATAGAGAAACAAACTCCATTCATTCTCAGAGACTTTTGCGTTTATGCTTTTATGTATTCGTAATCGTAGTAGGATAAATCTTAATATATAAAATCCTTGCGTTACTGACTGACTGACAGACACGCTACAGCCGAAACTATTGGGCGCAGGAAGCTGAAATTTGGCATGTATGTTCCTTCGGTACCGTAGGGGTGCACTAAGAAGGGATTTCCCGAAATTCCCACGGGATCGGCCAAAACGGGTAAATTGAAAAAAAATGCAGGCGTAGCTGCTGGCGTCCTCTAGTCTGTATATAAAATTCTCGCGTTACTGACTGACTGACATTATATTAACATTTTTTTTCATTTTAAAGACAACTCCCGCATTAGGGCTAAATGCTGTGTCGCGAGGAACTTTACAAACATACAACTAACGAACACAATAAACACCCAGACTCGAAATAACAATTTGTGAATAACACAAAGTGTTGCCTCGTGTGGGGATCGAAACCACAACACTCGGCACAGTGTCAAGCGGCGAGGCGGCCGGTTAAACCACTACGCTAACCGTGCAGTCAAATATAGCTGATGACTGGGAACTACTTCGTGTACCCAGTTTATTTGTAGCTCATTTACTCCTTGGTACATCGGCTATCCGCCAGTGGAAATCCCGTCAAAATCGGTCCAGCCGTTCCAGAGATTAGCGGGAACAAACAGACAGACAGACAAAAATTTTTATGAATGTCATTTCGGTATATGTATGTACCGTGTATACATCCATAATAATATGCATTTAGTAAAAATCGGTTGTTTTAATATTACAAACAGACACTTCAATTTTATTTATGTGTAAAGATTATGAATCACTTACAGCTCACAATTTGGCATACTTACATATTTTTTTGTGATCGTAGGGGTAGGGCGCACTAATAATGGATTGCCTGAATTCCTACGGGATCGGAAATAATATGTTCGAGCGTAACTGCGGGCATCTTTTAATTAATATATTATAATGTTTCTTTAAAAATAAATGTAGCATGTAGCGTGAGCTTCCATTTTCCTGTGCTGCCTCCGTGGTCTAGTGGTTAGCGTATGCAACTGCTGATCGGAGGTCCCGGGTTCGATTCCCGGGTCGCGCAAAGTGTTATTGGGTTTTTCCTTTAGGCAATTATCAGTAGTAGCACGGAGTCTGGTTATGTGCCCGGTATGGCAATAGGCTCGCGCCCTATTACGTGGGACCTACAGATTCATTGTGAAATGTGGGTGTAATATTACACCTCTGCCTTACCCTTCGGGGATACAGGCGTAAGTCTATAAATAAAAATTAATAAAAAAAGCTAAATTAATCGGATAAGTAATTCTAAAGATGAGCCTTGACAAGCTTGACAAATTAGAAAGAGACAGACTATCATTAAAAAACGCTTGTATAATAATAAAGCTTTGTTTTATATGTCATCATTTATAGCCACTTGACAAAACAATGAAATCACAGATAGTTAAATTTAATGTATATGTATAGAATATAGATAAACAAGCCGGTTGGAACACTAACTGTAATACCCTAGATCATGATCTCCAATCGGGGCAAATTATATCAGATAATTTGCCCTGATTGACCACGATTATTTGCTATGACAATATATAATAAAATGTATATAAATTACCTAGACACTCTTAGCCTTTCCTATCGGTAATGCTGCCTTTAAGGCAGATTTTATTTACCTAGGTGGCTATCTGCACCTATTTAGTGAGCTAGCAAGTCACGTCTGCCTCTTTTCAACGTACTTTTACCTCAGAGTACTAAGGACAATCGTCGTTTTTCATCCATAGTGTACACGTAAACCAATCCATTATGGCCCCATCACAGTAGCCCATGATAATGAGCTCCCATACGAGTAGCATTAGTCCCACACCTGCTGTGGCCAACCCGTGAATGATGCAGTTAGGGAGACTACTCAGTAAGTTTTATCACCGACTAGTTTGAAACTCTCAAAGAGCCTCTGCGTTGGGTCCATCTAAATGTCAAGTAAAGTAAAATGTATTAGTTTAATGTCTGACCAATATGTTAGAAAATACAGACGATAGAGAAACATATACGACGACCGGTTGGTGCAGCTGCAGTGTAAGCGACTGCTACGCCGAAGGTCGCGGGTTCGATTCCCGCTCAAGCGAAACATTTGTGTGCATGAACATGGATGTTTGTCTTGGTCTGGGTGTTTCTATGTATAATATGTATGTATTTACAAAAAAAAGTATATATGTATGTTTATCCATTATCTAGTACCCATAGTACAAGCTCTGCTTAGTTTGGGACTAGATGGTGTTGTGTGAATGTGGTAGAATATTATTATTATTATTATATAAGTCATTCTCGATGCCCGAAGGAACCCACTACATAAACACTCGAATAAATATTAAAACAGCCTCATTATAAAACATCATCCTCCTATCGTTATCCCAGTTGCCCTATTATTAAACATGACATACTTACTTTTGCCCCTTAAATTCATTGGAAAATTAAAAAACTTTGTCTAAGACTAAATCTATTATATTGAGGTTTTGTGATGAGGGCTAAAATTTTACATTTAAATTTCAGATTGTTTCTGCCTGCGCCTTCAACTTGGATGTGGTCGCCACAGAAGTGAAGAATATGAACAACCTTATGAACACCAAAAAATACGCACGGAGTGCTCCCGTCATATTAAACATGCAACCAAACTTCCAAAAAACGCCAAAGTTTCTAACAAAACTGATGTGTATAAAACAGGCAGAAACGAAATTAAACTTTAAACAGACTCGCTCAGGGAGGAAACCTAGGTCCATTGTTATACCTCAGCTACCAATGGTGCCTTTTCTAGTACCGTTACTGCCAAGAATTTTTCCTGTGCTACCAAAATCATTGGTGCCTTCACTGAAAAGAAGGTTTGAATCAATGAAAAATAAAAAAAAGCTAGATGCTAAGCTAGATATGTTCAAGAAAAAGACACTTACTCCAAAGGAAAAAACGCGAGTATATGAAAAGCTTAAAGAGATGAGATCCAAAGGAGCTCTATCATATGCTGAGTTTCATCGGTTTAAGAGAATATTATTGTAATGATGAATAATGTGTTTTGTTAGACTGATTTTAAGGTACATTTTAAGTTAGCGTATTGTAAGTTATTTATTTATTGACTGTGAAATGCATTACCTATTAAATGACAATAATATAAATAAAACAAAGTTTAATTTATTTACCTTTTATAAACAATACAACATTTTAGTTCCAATAAAAAACATAAATTATAAACCAATGCGATTATTAGATTACAGACTAATCATAATACATACCTAGAGCTAAAAACCTAAGTATAATAATTGTAGGTTACCTACAAAAGTCACTACACAATATCTACAGAATTATGTTGAGATTTGTATGAATTAAAACTCCTCCATTAATTTTCTTTATTTATGATACATATATAATAAATCAAAAAGTAACTATATCACAACATATGTATGTACTTTTTGCTTTTATACACACATACTTAGTCCATCGATAGCGTATGACGTTATATTTAAAGTATTGCATAATTTCAGACAAAAACAATCGAAAAATTACAATTTGCAATGCAAAGTGTATTTTATAGAATTTGTACTACAGTTTTCTTATCGCAAATCAAGAAAATTATCGTTATTAGTTGGTAAGTCAAGTTTTCAAATATAATTTAGGTGTTTAGAAAAAGAACATTCTATTTTAACACACATCGATCCAATTAATTACATGTCTTATAAGTAAAGTTCTATAGAACTACTTAAATATTACATCGTATAGCTCAAACACAATCACTTAGGTAAAGTAAAAAGTCCTTTGGTGCTCATCCAGCGCCGGACTGGCCATAGCTTGCTAAGTTGGCGTTAACCAGTCGGGCCCTAGGCTCTCATGGCCCCGGCTTGTGCCAAGGATATCGGGCCCATTGAGGCCAGGTCGTAGTTCTTGCAACCATAGAGCCTTGGGCTTGAAATAACTGGGCCCTTTCATCGTAGGACCCTTTAATTATCTGCTATCACCTTTCAGTTTGTACTCCTTAGTTTTCTCCACAAGGACGTTGAGTGCTCTTACAAACATGTCTTTAACTTTGGCGATGTAGCCAATGAGTGGATACGCGAAGGGCCTGTCTTCTGCGCGGGAAGTAAAGCACGGCTCTTGTAGTTTTAGCTCAATGGGTTTCAGCAGCGATTTTTTCGTGAGGATACTACTCTGAAAATAAAATAATTAATAAGTTTAAAAATTAACATGTTATTGTATTATACGCCAACAGTGTTATTTTGTTCGTGAGTTTGTCATCTCCAACTTCCCTTTAGCTGCTATGTACCGATTACCGATTTGGATGAAATTAGTAGTGTTTATTTTATTGTAATGGGTTCCTGGATGATTTAAAGTACAATTCAAGTAACGTAAGGTAACCTAACGTCGTGAGGATACTACTCTGAAAATAAAATAATTATTAAGTTTAAAAATGAACATGTTATTGTATTATAACGCCAACAGTGTTATTTTGTTCGTGAGTTTGTCATCTCCAACTTCCCTTTAGCTGCTATGTACCGATTACCGATTTGGATGAAATTAGTAGTGTTTATTTTATTGTAATGGGTTCCTGGATGATTTAAAGTACAATTCAAGTAACGTAAGGTAACGTAACGTCAAATTAGCATTTGACTGTAAGTGGTGTTGTAATCGGTTTTGCAAGTCAGAACAGGTGACTACTGCAAAGTCAGCTATATAAAAAATAGAGTTGCTAGGAAGCTTCAAACATATTATTTCAGATTTTTCACCCGCGAAGATTTAGTACATCCATGAGCATGGTGCTTGCGAAGATGCAGAAATCGGATACTCAAAACAAAGGTGGCTCATATTCCATATAATAAAGGCAATTTAAAACAAATGTTAATGACCACGAATGTTCAAATTCCTATATTGTTATTATGTTTCCATGAATAAGTCACGTCGTGTTCGTTATAACAATATTGCCACACTTTCTCGGTAATTATTCGGATCCTTTCATTGCTTATATTTGCTTTGATTGCAAGAATCAATCATTGTTTAATCAATGTATACAGTATGGTACTTGCAAGCATAACCTTAAATTAAATGAGTCATCATTGAAATAATACTAAACGAAAACAAAGAGAACTAATTTATTTTCAACGAATAAGGAGAGTCAAACTGAGAAAGGGTAGAGAGTTAAAGCGAAGACAGCGAAGTAGACAGACAGACAAGACAGTTGCTTTTTACTTGAATTGCTTATGGTAACACACTAAGCATACCCAAGCCTGAATGCCTGAAGGCTTCGCCTAAGGCAGTTATCTCACCACCAAGTGAGGAAGCGACTAACGATCGGATATTTTATACAATTTTGTATATATAAAAGAAAGACATTGAATTATCACTGAGTCATATCACTATCGATGAGAATTCTACTAGTTTGAGTCATAACTATTGAAACTATAAACTCCCTGCTTGCTATCTCAGTTCTTGTTGCTAGTTCTATTTGCTACTTGTCAATCGCAGACAGTCGGACAATTGCCTTACATATGGGCGGTCATGGTGGCAACAAATATGATTGTATAACTTTATTTACATAATACTTATTACCTGTCTATGGGCGAGTTTGTTATGGAATCTGTTTACAAACACAAGTATTGCATGAAAGAGACGGAAACATTGAACCATGATGATAATATGGGCAGGTCTAGACGTCAAGAAAATTGACGTCTAGACCTCACAGAAATCTATTAGCCAACGCGTACACCTGGTGGGCAAGCCGAATTAAATTAAAAAAATACTATACGAACCATTATTTTTTTGTTAAAAACGACTACTGTCGCTATCATTTATAGCGGATACACCTGGACTTGCAAATAAATAATCGCAAAGTCGAACAATTGTGGAACATATTATAGAGTGTCGTCTCGTGTGCGGATCGAACCCACAACTCTCGGCGTGTGCCAAACGGCGAAGCGGCCACTTAAGACAATACACAAACCGTGCAGATATACCTATGGCTGATGGAGCAGGAAGGTTCTAGAGTGGCGTCCACACACCGTACGACGCAGCTGGGGTAGGCCTTCTACAAAGTGGACCAAAGACCTTGTTAGGAACGCGCGAAGCGGTTGGATGCGGGCGTCTCAAGATCCGTCCGTGTGAACTACATTCGGTCTTTGTCCAGCAGTGGACCTCTTTAGGGTGACAAGAAGATGTGATATGAAAATAATATCAAAAACATACTACCTCAACAACAGTCAGAACAAGAACAAGGAGGATGATCCACATCAGATGCTTTCTCAATTTCATCTTCGTAATACTTCTTAACAAATAAATATAGCACTATAACACTCGCATAGTAACTGGTATGCAGCCACCGCATCTTATTGCCTTATAGACTGGAAATCATCAGTTGGATATTAAAAGACACGTAATATAGATAAGGTGTGAGTGACATCTTGATAATTAGTCGTTTGTTGTGTAATCGTGTTCTTTTCGGATGACTCTATAGTGTGCAGGAGGGTGGCCATGGGTTTGAGAGAACGTAGGATATACATATATTTATTTATTCATTTGGATTTACTAACAGTTTAAACTATACAAATTATACACACTGCCTCCGTGGTCAAGTGGATCACGATTAGCAGACGCATGCGTGCTGATCGGAGGTGCCGGGTTCGATTCCCGGGTTGGGCAAAAGTGTTACTGGGTTTTTCCGAATTCTCAGTAGTGCTCCTACTGGAGTCCGGCAATGTGTTCAGTTCCAGTCCAGTTAGTCCAGTAACAGCAATAGTCTCGTCCCCTACTACGTGGGACCTGAAAATTCATAACATTGCGAAATATGGGTACAATATATAAAACCTCTGTCTACCTTTTCAGGGATACAGGCGTGAGTCTCTAATTATAATAACTATAGGTACACATAAAAAATCTGATCTTTTGCCGAGTCTTGCCGAATGCTGAACTAGTTATCCTCCGAGAGTTATTCCAGTTGCAACCCGGGGTATGCTTACGAATCTAAACACATTTTATTGAATATTAGTTTTTCCACAGAGCGACTGCCTGTCTGACCTTCGCAACCCAAAGAGATAGCGATATTCCATGGCTTAGACTATATCGACGATTCTCACAGATTTCTCTGACAAGTGGGACCGAGCTTAACGTGCTCTCCGAGGGACGGGGCAAACCATAATTAACAGCAGTCAGTCTGGCTCATTTATCAACTTTTGTGTCAGAGTTTATCAACATGGCCTATCAATTCTTGTCTTGAAACAATAATTTAACCGAGTGAAAGCGAGCTGATAAAATTCTGATGAAATGCCTCACAGGCAAGTTAGCCATGCCAGTGGTGACGACTGCAAACATTGCTTTACTTTGCCGATCACATAACATAACTTCACGCCTTTATCCTCGAAGGCGTAGGCAGAGGTGTATTACACACCCACACATCGCCAGCTATGTTTCGGTCCCAATGTAATAGGGGGCGAGCCTATTGCCGTCTAGCGGGCACATTGTTAAGCGAGCGATAATCAACATTTTTAATACACACATAACTTCGAAAAGTCAGATGTGTGTGCCCGGGGTAACTGGGGATCGAACCCGAGACCATCATCTCGGCAGTCCGTTATGTACACCACTGGGCTATCGCCGCTGACTATAAGTCTAATGTCGCTAATTACGGATAATAAGTCTAGTCCCGCAAGAAGCGCTACCGTGCTGTAATGGATAAAATATGTAATATAGAATATTGATAGAAAACTTCTAGTTAAATGAAATGTAACTGGAACACTATTATGTACCTAAATATTATATATTATGATGGAGGTTTTTAAGATATTGATCCAGAAGCCATTCTGTTAACTTAGTCTTAAATATTGTCAATGTAAGATATACATACATTCTGTTACTAATTGTCATCTAATATAATTTACATAGGAATTTCTTTAAAAGATAAATAGATTAAAGTCCTGAGCGAACACGTAAGTATGGCCACACTACTTGAATTCAAATTCCGCTGAGTGCGCATAATTCGCCCGAGCGAACATACGTGACCAATCGCAGTTGAACGCGGACGCAATACAATGTCGTGATTTTGTGAACGGACGGATAATGCTCCGGTACGTGGTGATACTCATACTGGTTCGTATTCAATATGTCGCAATAACTGATTATCAGGTCTATCAACAGATCTATCAATGTGTTTGTGATAGTTGTGGTGATGTTCTATAGTGATTGGTGATGATTGTTTGTGGTGTAAGTGGTGATGTGAGATTGTGTTCGCCAAGGCGAGGCTAAGTGCTTTGGTAGTCTTTCGATAGAATGTTTGCACAACGTAATGTATATAGCTATGTCTGAAACGCAAGTAGATATGATGAAATAACGAGTATTATAATTATGTACTGGCTGTATGTATCTTTGCGTAAATGAAACATTCAATTTTTAATTCCCGCGCAATCCTATAATGTTTCTGAGATGTGCAGTCTACGTGTAGTTCAAAGTCTAATTTATTTTACAGCGTAAGCTGCATTAAACATTGGTTAAGACGTCCCAAAGAATACCCGAGACAAACAGAAAGACGGACACAAATACTGAAAAGTATTTGTTATGTTTTATTTTGCATTTTTATGTGTATATTTGAAAAATGGGGTAGATGGGAGTCTGACTCTCCCATAGAATGTTCCATTTTAGCAAACGTATTAGAAGGAATAGAAGTGTTTTAGATGCCTCATAAATCATAGTCAATGTATTTGGTATCCAACGTACCCACCTACTTAATGAAAGTCACCTCTTGAAATGCGTTAATATCCATATCGAAAAAACTACTGAACCGATTTTGATGAACCTTAAACCGTGCCCTAAGTTGAAACATATCTCATATAAATCAAAAAGAATTATCTCGATATAACTTTTAGTTGCCGTAAAGTCCGTGGACAAAACATCAACCACACATAACACTTATTAAATGTAGGTCATGCACTTAGAAGCCTATACTCATAAATCATCATTACTCAAAAATTATTAAATTCCAACAAGTTAAATAAGATAAAATTATTTTTAAATGCTATAAAACTAATATAATGATAGGGACCTTGATAGCCAACTACAAAAACTGTCATCTTACTTCCAAGTAACACGATAAACATGTTTAAAAATTTCCTTTACATAAGCAATTCATGGATAGTTTGTTTTTAACAAAGTCTTGAAACTTGTTTTTGTTTCTTTTTTGTTATTAAAAGATAACTCACGAACGCCAAGAATTTGACTGTACGGTTGGCGTAGTGGTTTAAGCGGTCGCCTCGCCGCCGCTTGATACATCGCCGCGTGTCGTGGGTTCGATTCCCACACGAGACAACACTTTGTTGTCTCGAGTCTGGGTGTTGTTTGAGTCCGTTGATTGTTGAAAAGTCCCCCGCTACACATGAATTTCTTCCTAGTGAGGGAGTTGTTTTAAAACAAAAAAAAAAGAATACCCAGATTCGTATCACTTGCAATGTCTTTGCAGACTCGAAATCAAACCCACGACAGTAGTTATAGTAGTGCCAACTGGCAAGGAAGCAGTAGCATAATTACTGATTAATAGTTAAACAAATATCCCGTTAATTACCATCGACAAGAAATAACAAATTGCTACGTGGGCATGGACGTTTGGCATTCGAACCCTGAAATGTTTTTTCCATATGGGAATCAAACTGACTTTATTACAGTCCTTATAGTAGCACAAATATCACTAGCTAAATCCACCATGGGTGACGGTGAAGATTATTACATAATAATCTTATCTAATCTATACTAATATAATAAAGCGGAAGAGTTTGTTTGTTTGGTTGAACGCGCAGATCTCATGAACTAACGGTCCGATTTGAAAAATTATTTCAGTGTTAGATAGGTAATTTATCGAGAAAGGCTATAAGCTATATAACATCACGCTATGAACCACAGGAGCGGAACAGTAGCCTTAAATGACGCGAGTGTAACCGCGGGCATCAAGTAGTACTAATATATAAAGCTGAAGAGTTTGTTTGTTTGTTTGGTTGAACGCGCTAATCTCAGGAATTACTGGACCGATTTCAAAAATTATTTCAGTGTTAGATAGCCCATTTATCGAGGAAGGCTGTAGGCTATATAACATCACGCTATAAGCGATGGAAGCGGAGCAGTAGCCTTAAATAACGTGGGTGTAACCGCGGGCTCATCTGGTTACTATAAAAAATTCAATCTGAATAAACTTTTGTTTTTTCTGGATAGCTTAATATTATGTTTATTTTTGTTGGATAGTCCATTTAACGAGGTAGGCAATGTGTAGGTATGAGCCACGGATTCTGAGAAGTAGCCCTGAATAACGCAAGTGTAATCGCGTGTAACTTTAAAGTTTTGTGGTGACAATGAGGTTTTTCTTTGAACTTTATAGTTCAAAGAAAAACCTCATTGTCACCACATAACATACGGGACGTTACCAACTAGGTGGAATATGGTCACAACTTGTAGGTCCGATCTTAAAACGGAACAGCATTTTGCGTGATCCACAGATTGTTGCCCCGAGTCCAAGAGCTCTCTGTGTCCGTTGCCCTTTTTTTTTTTTTTTTTTTTTTTGTTTTACGAGGTGGAAAATCCCTTCGGATCTCCGACTCTTGGGGGAAATAAGAGCCGGAGTATGTGGTGTTTCCACTAAAAACCACCTCGACTGCCGCCATGTACCCGTGTGTCGGAAGGTGGGGCATCACCTAAGCACTCGTCGCCACCCTCCGACGGGTATTGGCCCGCCAGATGGGAAGGCGGGCCCCGAACAAAACCCCCTTGGCGACGGATTAAGGTGTTGGACTCCGCCGCCAAAACGCCCAGCGGCCGCAGAGGATAGGGAGGACGGCAACGCAACACCGCATCTCCTCTTCCTCTGCGGCCCCACCGCGACGCATCGAATGGTGCGCCCCCATTTGGTCGCGGGAGATAGGGCGCGCGGCAACGCAACACCGACACGCCTCTCCTCCCGCGACCGCACCCGACTGCGAGGGACAGACAGAACTGTCCCCCACACCCGCACCGTTGGACGCATCCTGCGCAGGCCCCTCCAAGCCCACGCGGAGCGTCCCCTCCTGGATCCCTCTTAGCTTCACCGCGGGTGACCAATCCACGGTTACTGAGCCCCCCCACCACGACAAGGTGGAGATCCCACGGGGGGGGTGTCCGTTGCCCTGAGGATGGTAATCATAATATAATTATCTATTATGCAAATCGAACCCATGACCTATCTGCATAGCAGTCATCTTATACTAATTTAAAAAGCTGAACAGTTTGTTTGTCTGGCTGAATGCGCTAATCTCAGGAACTACTGGTCCGATTTGAAAAATTCTTTCAGTGTTAGATAGCCCATTTGTCGAGGAAGGCTGTAGGCTATATAACATCACGCTATAAGCGATGGAAGCGGAGCAGTAGCCTTAAATAACGCGGGTGTAACCGCAAGCATCCTCTAATTACCAATAATCACTAGACCAAGAAGCCAACCTGACCCTCCCTTTCAGGGAGTGCTCGGGGCCCAACTATACGGTTGTATCGCATTGAAACTTGGGAGTTATGCACACTTTTTGCGTTGCCTTTTCTTAACTCCTTACAAATTAACAAGTTAACTCAGCTAGTCAAACACTTTTAAAAGGCAAACTGCAATGTTTAAATACAAATATTTATATTATTAAAATATGCGAAATATCTATACACATAAATAAAATTGGAGTGTCTGTTTGTAATATTAAAATAAACGCTTTTTACTAGATAAATGAATATGGATGTATACACGGTACATATACCGAAATGTATTTTTTTTTAATTTTTGTCTGTCTGTCTGTCTGTCTGTCTGTTTGTTCTCTCTAATTTCTCGAACTGCTGGACCGATTTTGACGGAACTTTCACTGGCGGATAGCTGATGTACCTAGGATTACTCCTTGGCACATCAGCTAGCAGCAGCTAGCAGCTTAGGCAGTAAATTAACCGGTACGAGAAGTAGTTCCGTCAGGACACGGTTGAAACCGTGGGAAACAGATAGTGTTTTAATAAATGGATATCATAGCCCAATAACACCCAGACATAGAACAAATGGTAACATAAATGTTTGTCCTTAGTGAACTATGAACACACCGTCTGCGACTTAACAGGTGGGCTAGCACGTTCGCGGACACTCAACCATATTTTGCAACCCTACTTTGACCCTTAATTTTTGTATGGAATGCTGTAGACGCACCGTCACTGGTAAAAATGACTAAATACATAAATACTACGGAATTCAATATTCGAAATATAGATAGATCTGTAGATTTTAGATTCGTTTTTGACATAAAATCCATACAAAATATGTCAAACACGTATCTAAAATCTACAGATCTATCTATAGTTCGAATATTGAAAATGGCCGATAAACTCACAACTGCTATAGCCTTCGCCTGCTTTAGCCGTTTCATCGCCGGTAAATAGTTTATAACCATATACATAGGACGCACCGTCTATAGCATTCGACTGCATAGCATGCACTTATAGCAGAGGTGTCATTACTCTTTTACTACGCAACTAAAAAATAGCAATTAAGACCAGGTTTAACAGCAATCTCACTACCATCAGAAGAAACTTTGTAGTTAATTTAGCTTAGCTCGTATGTTTGTTTATACTGTCGTTATCATATTATCATTAAAATATTAGTGATCTATTAGGTTTATCCAGTTAGAAAAATCAAATAAACTAACTACAGCAGCACAACAAAAAGTACGTGCGAAAAATGTTACAGCAGTTCCACTCCTTGGGGCACTCGCCGACCAGCTGAACCAAACGCCATAAGATAAGATAAGATTATACTTTATTGCACACCAAAATAAATGTTTACAATATAGGCCTAAAAACTACGAGTAATGCACAATCGGCGGCCTTATCGCTAAGTGCGATCTCTTCCAGGCAACCTTTGGATGGATAGGAATGATGTTAGCGTTTTATGAGGCGATGGTGTAGTTAGTACGTAGAATTCACAATAATAAAGATTTAAATAATATACATACATACATTTAAATATCACATATAAATACTTACACATACATACAACATATATATATATATATATAGATTGAAATACATACCTAGAACTCGAAACTAAATAAATAAATTTAAAAACGTTAAGAATTTAAGTAGTGTTTGTATAACACTACTTAAATTCTTAACGTTTTTAAATTATATATCATACAACTCTCGCTGCTATGACAGACGCGTCAGTATGCGAGCGCACACAAATAGTGACGAGTAGCGTCACGTTTGACGACGTAAAAAGAGATATTATAGGACACCACAGGATATGAAACTTTTTGTTTGGGGGCATTTAATAACAAAATAAAGGATAAAAGTGTAGGAAATCGTCTGCTAAAGCCGTTGTGCCTTTGAAGCGCGAAAGAAATCTACGGCTATAGCCGGCGCGTTACTCTGAGTAAATGACTGATGACTGCTATAACCGTTTTGTCCGCGAACATGCTAGACTAACTACGGAATTCAATATTCGAACAATAGATAGATCTGTAGATTTTAGATTCGTTTTTGACATAAGCTGCATACAAAACATGTCAAACACGAATCTAAAATCTACAGATCTATCTATAGTTCGAATATTGAAAATGGCCGTAACAGGCTGATTTTTAACATTACTTACAAAACATCGTTTTTATATTACAGGTAAATCACATGAATGGTGCGCCGCCTCTACGCCTGACCATTGACTGCTCCGATGAAAGGGTAAGGTGTACGTAAACAATGTCTATACGTCTATACTCTATACATATAAATAAAATTCGAGTGTCTGTTTGTAATATTTTAATAACAAATGCATATGGATGTATACACGGTACATATACCGAAATAACATTTTTTACAATTTTTGTCTGTCGGTCCGTCTGTCTCTCTGTCTGTATGTCTGTCTTTCAGTCTGTCTGTTTGTTCTCGCTAATCTCTAGAATGGCTGGACCGATTTTGACGGGACTTTCACTGGTGGATAGCTGATGTACCAATGAGTAACTTAGGTTATAAATTAACCGGGTACGCGAGGTATTTCCCTCTAGACGCGGATGAAACCGCGAGAAACAGTTAGTCAATAATATTATTTATAAAATTCTTCCGTTACTGGCTGACTGGCTTCCTTAGGGATAGTAGGGGTGCACTTAGAAAGGATTGCCAGAAATTCCCTTAATTTCGGGAACAAACGGCTAAATTAAAAAATCTTAGCACCGTAATGAATACTAAGCATACTAGCCTGTAGCAACGTTTGCCGTCTACCCTTTGCAACCCAAATCGAAAGCAGAATTACATGGTTTAGACAAGTTTCAGCTTGAGTGCGTGTCGTGGGTTTGAATCTCTCAAAACACTTAATGTGGTCCTCAAATTGTGGTTTCGAGTCTGGGTGTTCTTTGTGTGCCTTGATTTAATGTTTGTAAAGTCTCCGATGACACAGGATTTATTCCTAACGCGAGAGATGTCTTTTGAAAAATAAAGTATATTCAAGTTAAATGACTCCTCTTATCGACAGAATTAAAATACAGCACATGTTCACTCATTTAATTAATTCCTATATCTTACGTTTCAGAATTCACGATACGGATCGAGATATCGATCGTCAGACTACAACAGAAATTCTGGCTTAGAGTCATTTTGCAGTCTGATACACAATGCAATCCCGAAGGCAGTTCACGATGGAAAATTCGTGCTCCTCGATCAAGACTCAGACCTCGATGGATATAGTGATACACAAGTTCCAATGGCGATCGCACCCCCACAAGGGTTCATACCTACAATTGGACTACCAAAACTAAAAATACCGAAGCTTAGAATTCCAAAACTGAGTATACCAAAGCTGCAGATAAATAGCGGTCCGCATAAAGCTCCCAGGGTAGGCTCGCCGATGTCTTTCAAATCGATAATGAAACCTGAAGAAGATTCAAGCGCGGAAAGGATGGAGAAACTGAAGAAAGGCGTCCAGAAAATGCTGCATTTTGTTAAAGTTTTAGGCCAAATAGATCAGTATTTGTCAGAGAGGATAAGAATTGTTGTTGATAAAGTGTCCAAAACCTTTGCCGAATAGTACATTTTTGCTGTGCGTTATTTAAACCTTACCCAGATGTAATGAAGTTATATAGAAATTTGTGATTAACAAATTGTTAAAGGTGAGGTGAGGAGACAAATCTGAATATTGCAGTCGAATCCAAATTCTTTGATGAGTTATATGTGTAGAGTGGAATGATGCGATAAGTGAATGATCTGTGTATGATTAAATATTTTAGTCAAAAATGTTATGATGTAAACAAATAGTAAACTTAATTTATTATGAAAAATATTTATTCTTAAATGCCTTTAACAAAAAGAACTCATTAATTCTATGTAACAATGACTAGAAGAATCAAAGAAATAGTCAAAATAAGCTGTGCAATCTATTTATACTTACATGAAGGGACTAAATATTAATGGGTATAGCGCTGATTTTGGTATTTTTAAGATCAGGGCACGGATACTCGTGACCAATTCTTCAGGCAAACCTTGACGATTCTTGTCCTAAAGAATTGGGACTAACGTTCCTTCTAAGCCACCGGAGTGTACAGATAATAACCCATCTACACAGCACGAAGTCAAGTAGTCATCTTTCATAGTCCATAAATCTTCAGCTGTCTGAAATTACGAAGAGCCGTGTTTGATTCCCGGAAAAGACTGTTGCTTTGACAAAGATCGTTAGCATATTCTTGCTGTCCATTCTCAAAGTAAGCAGATCTATGCCTGGAAAATTGGTCAGTAGATTGAAATAAGCTTGCATCATTGTAATCAACTGCGATGTTTTAGATGTCTCGACATGATAAATATATGATTACCTGCAACATATCTGTAGAAAGTAAGTTGGATTCTTATTGCACGTGGCGACTTTTCTTTGGTCTCAGATTTTGTGGCAGGGTCAGATGCACAGGCCTGATGCAGATAAATTTAGAGATCTGCTTTTCACTGGAGATTGCTACGCCTGTGAAGACCAGCTTTTTGCATAGCGCATTGGCGTCTATGAGTTCGTGTTAGCCACTTGTCTGCCAACGTAGTCTGTGTACCGCCCCTATAGTACAATAAAACTTGAGAAATTATGATAGTGCAGTCACTATCATAATTTCTCAAGTTTATTGTTTTTCTCATATGCTAAAAATACGTTACGTCTAAATAAAAGAGGTAAGTAAATATTTAGTTTGGAAATACTAAACTTTCCAAAAAACAACTAAATGTATTAAGTTTGATTGCTCTGTTAATTATATCAGGCTCTGAAATACTTTTTACAAAAAGATCGGTATATGTACTAGCGGTATACTATAACAAGCTCTTGTCTTTGCTCATGGAATATTGGCTCATTGTCCTTTTATATGCCACTGATAAGGTTTACCCAAAGTTCCAAATAACGATATCAGTCGATATGAAAGCGTCACAAACTGATTATTTAAAATATTACCTAGTTACAAAAGATTCGTTACCTACGTTAATCTTCTTTACTTGTTTTGATCATTGCAAAAAAAGTTTCTTTATTAAAATCCATATTGGAATAAAAGGGACTCACACCGTTAACCTCGAAAGGGCAGAGGTTTTATATTATACTCACATTTTCCCATGTTATGCGTGTTAAGGTTCTACGTAATAGGGGGCGAGCCTATGGCCGTTACCGGGTACACTGCCAGACCGAAAATTCAGAAAAGCTTAGTAACACTTTTGTCTGATCCGAAAATCGCACCCGGGACCCGATTAGCAGACGTATTCGCTTTCCACTGGACCATAGAGACGATTTCAATTTGGATATTAACTATTCAATATAAACAAGTATAAAAGATTCAAGGGAGAGATCGGTCAGCCCGACAATGGCCCTTTTATTTCAAGTCACAAGCTTGTCAATCACAAGGGAGAGGTGGAGAATGAATTAGTCAAAAGTCTACTTTGCAGTTAAGACGCGAACATAATCCAGAATAATATAAATCTTATTATAATATCAAAAGTTGATGGCTCACTGAATGAACGTGCAAGAGACTAAAACCATTTTTTGTGTACAATTCGGTCTATGAATGCCAATGTAATCAGTACCAACACTTATATTGTACAGCAGAGACAGATAGATCAATGGCTGTCTTTTTGTCCTTCTTTGCACTGTAGCACAGACATTTAAATTCTAGAACTAGATAATATTTTATTTGGGGGGTGAACTCTGCCATTTTTGCTTCACTTTGCGGTTTGCTAAGAATCGAAAATCATGTTAATAACTAATTTTAAATGAATACTTAATTTGCTTTTTGATAATTAAAAACTCCTTCACCTTGAATTACAGATCTTATAATTGTTTATGCACGCTAGGGTCATATGAATTAAAATATACACAATGTAATTAAAGACATAGTTAATGTAATGAAACTTCATTTATATCCATTATGCATTTATGTATAAATAGCATTCAAAAGTAGCCGAGAAGAGATACGAACTGAACAGACTGCCCTGCAGAGGGTATCGAGTTTGAATCCACGGTGTACACCACTGACTTTTCGAAGTCATGTGCGTATTAAATAGTTAATAAAATTATCGGTTGCTTCATGCCTCGGTGAGCATTTTAAGGTGTCAGTCCTACCTGTCATGACTAAACTGGCGGTAGTTTAAACCATGGCATATCGTTATAGAGGAATAACGGTCTGACATAATAACGGAAGTCTGACATGATGCGGCAGTCAGTCAGACGAGAGTCGCTCTGTGGAAAACCTAATATTCTATCAAATGTGGTTAAATTAGTAAGTGGACCTCAGGGTCCAAGGTGAAAAGACTTGGATGCAATTGGAAGAATACTAGGACGATGATTTTTTTAGGTCCCACGTAATAGGGGGCGAGCCTATTGCCGTTACCGGTCACATCACCAGACTCCGTGCTGCTACTGAGAATTCGGAAAAACCCAGTAACACTTTTGCCCGACCCGAGCGATTAACGGGTCGGGCAAAAATAAGCTTCCATTAAATCAAATTGTTCTTGATAAGCCATTTTTACCGTGAAACAAATATGAAATTATTTGTAAAAACAATCAAATGTGAGTAACAGATGAAAATCTATTTTCAAATGTAACATTCCATATTTAAACTACGTCACACACGCAGTTATGTCGCATCTAAGAAAGGAGTCTGCATTACAAACACGTGCAAATTGCAATCGTCTTATCCAAATAGTAATTCGTCATTTCAATGGATAAATGACGTCAATGATAATAATTAATTAATAACAAAAGTACACAGATGGATCTTTGAGTAAAAGTGCTTTTACTTGACCCATTGGATTAATAATTTAAGATTTCATTGTTTTCATTTCATTCAATTTATGAAGTTTGTTAAGGAGATTTCATCCTTATTGACCGTAACAATCGATGCAATAAAAGTACAGGGTGCAACTTTTACAGATTTAAGTCGGTTCGATTACCATGTGTGGCAAGCGAATTTTGAAAAATCTTTGAATGCCGTTTTCTTTCTTTTCAAAAATAAAGGAATGTTTTCTTTGAGTAAAAATTTATATCTAAAGTATTAAGAGTACTTCCCCTTCAGGTGGCATTACAAAATTCCACCAGTAATAATTTAAAAGAGTTACGCTGTGAAAGACACACGGTTTTAAATTCGACTTCAGGTATGTTTTATATAACGCATATAAAATATATAATTTCAATTTAAAGTGAATTTTAAGTACTATTTTGGCAGGCTATCAATATTCTTGCAATATGGTCCCTTAGCCGCAAGTACCTGTAAAAAGCAAAGAAGTATCAATAACGGGGCAGATGAGCCGGACAAACTTTAATGGCAGAGAGTATTGTCATTTCTGGTATTTCAGGAATGTTCCCGAAAGCCCGAAATGTGAAAGAGTTATCAGAAATCCTATACAACAAGGTATTATCGAACATTCTTCTTTCTTGCTATTTTGTGTGAGGACAAATTTGGTGTCGGAGATTTCAGACCGTCCGAAGTCCTCCGACATGATTATGATTCTTGTCCTGAAACAAGAACAGGAATCGATAGCTGTACGAAGCACGAGAGCGCTCTGACGTAAATGCCATACGCGGTCACACAACTAAGTCTGTGCGTTGCTTAACTTTGGCGATCTATTACAATGGGCAAGCCCAGCTAGGCACTACATAATAGGTTTTCTTCTTGAACATTATAATTATAGAATAATGTCGCTACAAGTAAATCCTATGAGTACAGAAGATTCACTTTGGAATTACACACATCCTGAAGCGACAAAATATGGAGGTAGAATGCCTGAGTTAGCACGTTTTGATGCTCAGTTTTTCATTGTTCATCATTATCGGGGAAATTTAGTAGATCCAATGTCACGTAAGATGTTAGAACAAGCATAGGTATCAGGTTATATACGACGCTGGTAAGTAAATATAAAATGACTGATAGTTTCATTGAAATAAGTTTGTCCATCATTCCTTCTAAAGGAGTTGAGCTTGTCTTCTTGTCACGCCATTGGTTTCTTATTTTAGTATAAAATTGATTGATAGGCTCAATACGTATATCATACCTTTCAATCAAAATATTGATTAGATGTAGAAGATTATTTATTAGTCTGTTGTAATTAAAGCTGTATTAATATAAAATAAAATACTCATGTGTTACGTTATTAATTTCAGGAGTGAATCCCACAAGCCTTAACGGAACGAAAGTTGGTGTTTTTGTGGGCACATCTTACTCGCTTACTGAAAGTTAAGGAATGTTTGAATTTTTATCCAAAAGTGGTTTGGGCACAGTAGGGTATGTATATTAATCTGTACAACAACAAAACTACTAGTAAAGTCTTGCATAACTGACAGACTGAAAGCCACCGCACTAGCTGACATTTAGCATGTATTGTTAGCAGGTCATTCATAAGTCAGCCCCAATGGGAGTGACATTGAGAAGCTCAATTTTCGGAAATTGGATTTCGTCTTGGGGCCAAATTGACCTGGGGTCCGCTTGCTAGTCTAACCGGAGTTGGCTGAATATTAGCTTTTCCATAGAGCGACTGCCCGTCTGACCTCCGCAACCCGAAGGGATAGCGATATTTCATAGTTTGAACTAATGTCAGTTTATTTAGGGGTACTGACGTCCTATAACGACTGTCAAAGATCTTCATGACAACCGGGACCGATAGCTTAACGGGCTCTCCAAGGCACGGGACAAGCGATGATTAAAAATTCATATATAATAATCTTAATTTATAAAATCCTTGCGTTACTGACTGACTGACAGACACGCTACAGCCGAAACTATTTGGCGCAGGAAGCTGAAATTTGGCATGTATGTTCTTGGGGACCGTAGGGGTGCACTAAGAAGGGATTTCCCGAAATTCCCACGGGATCCGCAAAAACTGGTAAATTTAAAAAAATTGCAGGCGTAGCTGCTGGCGTCCTCTAGTATAATTTAAAATACTATTTAAAATTATGCATATTATTATAATAAGAAATAACGTTATAAAGTCGATCTTCTATAATTATAACAACTTTGTCGCAATAACTAATAAATAAGTGTGGTCCTAGGTTGCACCCTTAGGTAATCCAACACTGGAGTGAAATAACATATTACTTTATAGGTTGTTAGTTTATTATATTATTCGAGTGTTTCAGTAGAGACAGAGTGAAGGATATATTGCCATATGGTTCTGCGAGTTCCCACGTTTCCCCGTCAGTGGCCAGTGCCAGAGCATTGGAGCCTCGAAGAAGCTGCCACAGTGCCGTTCGCATACATACAAGCATTTAACTACCTTGTAAGTCTTTAAATTATTCACACACATCATCAAAAAATTGAAGTTTATTTCTGAGATTACAAAATAAATGAGGTTAATACATTTTTTAATTTTTATGAAAGCTTTGCCAGGTTTTTCTGAATAATTTTTGGACTAGTTACTACAATGTATAACGCATATCATACATGGTTGTGGTTAAGCATTTAACCAATATGAAGATAGTTTACAAGAAAAGAGAGTATAGGAACTGATGTCCTATTTGAGTCCAGTAACTTCGGGTTGATTCATAAATAAAAGTCAGTCTCACAAAAACGAACTGTATATATATTTTCAGGGCCACAGTATTTCACTTAGTCTATACGATACTATATATACTCTATAAGTTTATAACAGAATATCAGGCGTGTTAAAGAAGCGAGGTGTTAATCTGGACTGAATATAAAATAAACTTAAAAGATGAGGATTGTGTAGATGACACTTTACACGTACATAGCTATGCACGTGCACTTACATAGTATGTATGTGTGTGTGTCCCTACACCATTCCCCCCCTTTAAAAAAAATCATATCACAAAAATAAATCGATTGAGCAAACTACTAAGGAATTTTTATACAATACAACAAAATTAGAATAGTATTTTTCAATTACACCTTTCAAATAAGAATATTTAACTCAAATGATGACACTAATCTATTACACAAAATAAAAGGTAAGTATGTATGAACGGAATACAACACAAATGCTTACCTACAACATAATCTAATCAATTAATTACCATTAGGTATTAGAAATAGGTAAGTAATAACTTATAATGTACCTTATGCCTTACATATAACCGGATGCGGCTACACCGGTGGTCGCGGCGGTCGTGGTCTGCTGGGGTACTGTCTGCACGCGCACCACGGGAGGGCTCAACACGCTCAGGTTGGAAGCAGCCATCTCACGCCGGAGCCAAGACTTAGAGCGGCGATGACAATGTACTCTTATACCGTAGATGACCACGCCTATTATCAAAATGAACAAAATAACTGCTACTATACCCAGAAAACTTATTTTCTAGTTCAGATCGCCGACGTCAATTTGCGCCTGGGCTACCGCCACGTTTCCTTGGGAGGATCCGTTGTTACCCATATCGTAAAAGAATATTGACCTCTAGCTACAAATGTTGACGACAAAATGAGTCAAATTTAAAATTTTATTCCTATAATGTCGTCAATCCTATAACTACATTGCTAAAAAAGTGCTTACTTAAGTCTATTATAGTTAGTTAACTAATATCCAAAGTACATGGCAACGTGTATCTATGTATGTTGACACAGTATGCGGACGATGCATAAATTATACCTAAAACTTATACATGAAACAATATAGGTAGCTAAGTACCTAGGTAATAATTTCTTATAGTTAATTATTTGTTATAAACTAACACATTCATACATTCATACTTAATTAAAAGTAAACTTATTATAGAACTTAATAGTGACTGATAATAATTATGTATGTACTATTTGTGTAATATATCCCAAACGAGTTATCATACATTAGAGCGCTTCAAGTAAAACTAAGTTATGCAATATAAAATCTAACTCCCTATGCAATAAGGTTTATAATTCTAATCTAATAAGTAGTTTCTTGATAATCAACAATAAATGTATAAAATTTATCAGTTCCACGATATTAAAATGTAAACTACGACGTAACGTTACTATTTAACTTATTTTACACTTTACGTTGTGTGAATACCTAGTCCACAAACCTTACAGGTCGTCATATTACCCGTCTGCTCCGCGACACCTGCGGCTCATATTGCGAACTTTTCCGCGTATCAGGCAGCTGAGTTGTGGGAATATTATCATCCTTTACTACTAATTTGTCGTATACAGGAGCGTTTTGTACATTAATCGTGAAAGCTGGTTTCAATCTATCGATAGAAATATTAGCTTCGCGATCTGGCAACTGAATCTTAAAAACTTTTGAACCTCGTTCTAGCACCTTAAATGGACCGTCGTATGAAGGTTTTAGGGTTCTGTGAACGGCATCGTCCCGTACAAAAACGAAATCTGTATTCTGTAAATCAGAATATACGAATATCTTCTTAGAACTAAGTTTATCTCTAGTAGGGCGATAAGAACTGAGAGTTCCGCGAATGTTTTTAATTAAACTATATGGGTCATTGTTATGACTATCATTTGATCGTTCATAAAACTCGCCAGGTAAACGTAAAGATCTACCGAATGTCAACTGCGCGGCACTGATTCCGCTATCCGTACGAATGGCGGCGCGCAACCCGAATAACACAACCGATAATTCTTCTACTTATGTTGTGTTTTCATGCAAACGTGCCATTAGAGCGGCTTTTAATGAACGATGCCATCTCTCCACGGCGCCGTTGCTCTGCAAGTAGTAGAGCACGTAGTTCTAATCTTATGGATTCCTAGAAACTTCATTAAATTTTTAAACAAATACGATTCGAATTGGCGACCCTGATCGGTCGTTATTCTTATCGGATAACCATACCTAACTATCCATCCTTCGTATATACATTTCGCGACTATCTCTGCCGTTATTTCCTGAACGGGGTAGGCCTCTGGCCATCGAGTACACCTGTCCAAAACTGTGACCAAATATCTAAATCCTTGCGGAGATGTTGGTAACGGATCAACAATATCCGCGTGGATATGCTCGAAACGCCCAGACGGTGTGAATTCTCCTATGCCCGACATCACATGGCGGTTGACCTTCGACCTCTGACATTGCAGACAAGATTTAGCCCACAAACCTACGTCTCTATTCATCCCGGGCCATACAAAATACTTAGAAACCATTTTACGCGTCGATCTGACGCCAGGATGACTTAAACTATGTACACTATCGAACGCAATTTTTCTAAAATGTTCTGTTAAGTATGGTCTAACAACGTTTCCAGATATTTCGCAATGAATTGGCTTATTACATTCAGGTAATAACATTTGTTTATATTTAATATCACTGTCGCTATCGGAATTCTTCAACATGCGCAATAAGTACTCGTCTTTCATTTGCGCGTCGGCAAGTGCATTATAGTCGAGTACAGTCGGACACACTATTGTTTCAATTCGTGACAATGTATCTGCTACTATATTATCTGTACCTTTGATATGCCGAATATCTACCGTGAATTCGCTAATAAAAAGGAGTTGACGCGTCCTCCTTGGTAATTCATTATCGTCTTTACCTATTTTTGAAAAAGCAGTACATAAAGGTTTGTGGTCCGTATACACGGTCAGAGGTCGACCTTCAAATAATTTGCGAAAATATTTAATTGATCTGTAAATAGCTAGTAGCTCCCTATCGTAAGTTGAATACTTCTATTCCGTAGGAGTTATTTTTTTCGAAAAATAGCTTAGCGGCTTCCAAACGCCGTCTACCTTTTGCTGCAATACGGCACCCATAGATGTATTAGAAGCATCGGTCATTAACGCAAGTGGAACATTTGGAAGTGGATATGACAACGTAACGGCCTCCTGTAGACCTGTCTTACATTGTACAAACGCGTTCTCAGAATCTTCGGTCCAATTAATTTTACTTTTGTCATTTTTCTTTGCATTGACCAAGTACTTGTTAAGCTTACACTGATAAGACGCTAAATTTGGTAAATGTGGTCTGTAAAAATTGAGCATGCCTAAAAATCGTCTCAAATCGGCAACAGTTTCGGGCTTAGGAAAATTCACAATTGCCTGGATTTTCTCATCAAGAGGTCTGATGCCATTCACACTAACTTTGTGTCCTAAAAACTCTATACGCGACTGTCCAAGACAACATTTGTTTAAGTTTATCGTTATACCGTAAGTATTGAAGCGTTCTAATACCAACCTTAAATGTTCGCGATGTAGAGTGCTATTTTCGCTGGCCACTATGACGTCATCTAAATAATTAAATAAAAAATCCAAACCTTGTAAAACAGTGTTATTCATGAAACGCTGAAATGTCTGTGCTGCGTTTCGTAAACCAAACGTCATGCGGGGAAACTCGTACAGTCCAAATGGGGTTATAATAGCCGTCTTTTCGATGTCTTCAGGTGCTATACTAATGCAATGGTAGGCCCTATTTATGTCTAATTTTGAAAATATGAATTTATTAGCCAATACGTATGTGAAGTCACGCAAACGAGGAATTGGGTATCTGTCAGGCTTTGTTATCGCATTTAAGCGACGATAGTCACCGCAAGGCCTCAACTCGCCGTTTTTCTTCGGAACAACGTGAAGAGGACTGGCCCACGCACTTTTGGATGGTCTACAGATACCTAATTCCTGCATAATTCTGAACTCTTCTTTAACTTTGTTATATCTGTCTGGCGGCAAAGGACGAGCGCAAGCATGAACGGGTGGACCCGTAGTTTCAATATAATGTACCGCGTTATGAGGAGGAGTTTCCCTGAATGACGGCGGTTTCGTGATATCGGGATACACACACAATAAGTCATAATATGGACAAGTTTCAACAACAGAATTAATAGAAGATTGTTTCATATTTACGACTGACGCTAATACATTCAAATTTGTAACCTGATCTATAAGCTTACGTTGACTCATATCCACTAATATTTTATGAAACGATAAAAAATCTGCGCCCAGAATAGGCTGCTTAACATCGGCTATTATAAACTCCCATCGGTACGGTCTGCGTAGTTTTAGGTCTAGTACTAACGACTTAACGCCATAAGTAGCAATTTCCGTACCGTTGGCAGCATATAATCTATAGTCAGTACACTGTAATTTCTTAAAAATATTTTTTGTTACCGGTAAGATAGACACGTTTGCGCCTGTGTCGACGAGAAAACGCAAACCAGAGTTGTAGTCCATGACTGATAGGCGGCTGCAGGGTATCACAGCGCAGGTCTCCGCCGACGACTGCACCGCGCCTACTAGTTTTCCGACTGCGACGAACTGGCATTATTCTTTTTACTGTAATCCCTTGGCTTCCACGCACAAGGAGGTACGCAGCGATGGGCTCTATGGCGGTACCGAAAATGATAACTGCATAGCCAGTCTGGAGAATCCGGAGTGCGATGCCTCGATGACGACCTTGAATAGCGCCTCGGGTAACGGTTGTTATCTCTTGACCTTGACCTACTGCGCTTCATGTTTGTCAACGTTGCGTTAATCTTCGCGATTTCAGCTGACAAATGCTCGACCAATTTCTGGGCTACTTCCGAAACTTGAGGGACGCGAGTAGCCTCCGCAACGTTGTCGGCGATCATCGCTAAATTGTCAAGTCCTTTGGTCTCTGACACGGTCAATACAGCTCGTACCGTCGTAGGTAAATGGCCTTGCCATAACACTCTCAGTGTACCGTCTGGTATCTTGTCGCGCGCTAAGTCCCTTATTCGGTGGAGGAGTTGTGAGGGCTTTTGATCGCCAAACTCCATTTAACCTATGAGTTTCTCAATCTGTCTATTTGTAGAATCTTTAAATAGTGTCAACATTTTGGTCTTCAATTCTTGAAATTTGCCGGTTTCCGGAGGTTTCGCCAAAAAATCGGAGAGCTATACAATGACGTCCTTAGGCAGCTTAGCAACTACTAAGTCAAATCTCGCCTCATCGCTCATCTTCTGCGGAGCGAGAATAGCCTCGACGCGGATGAACTATACACGCGGTTGGTTCACCCAAAATTCGGGAATTCGTGACGATAGTGTTACCGCCAAAATATCTTAAAATACAAACTTCAAATTTGTTAAGAGAGGCCCAACCGCCTGTGATACAGTTTTTAACTAGTACAGGGGTATGGTTCTTTCCAAATCATTGAAAATCTATAGCATTAAGAGTAATATTATATTAAAACATTGTTTATATTTATGCGTTCTGTATTTCTGCGAATAAATTTTATTATTATTTTTATTATTATTATTATTATTATCTGCTTGTGGCATTTGGGGAACGCCCGGAACACTGGTAGATAGATAGATAGATAATATTCTTTATTGTACACCAAAATAAAGTACATTTCTAAGGTATCTTAAATCTAAAATTTATGTACAATCGGCGGCCTTATCGCCAAAGGCGATTTCTTACAGGCAACCTTAGGATGGACAGAAATGATGTTAGATGTTTTGTGACGGTGGTGTAGCTATGTAAAAATTACAATAACATTCTAAAATACACATATACAATTATTAATTATACATACACATATATACACATATATATAAATAAATACATAAATATATACCAGTATCCATAATGGTTATACCTGCCTAAGACAGTACAGATAAATACATACTATAAGCACATATACAATGAATATAAATGTACTAAATAATACAGATACAGCGAATTTAAGTGTCAAAGATAGTCGATCATTACATTAATGTACCTACCTACATATATTAAGTTACCTACTGATTTAAATACTGATTTTTTATCATTCCTTTGAATATATTTACGGAATCTGCTCTACGAGTTTCTAATGGTAAAGCATTCCACAAGCGCACAGCCTGAGTAGTGAAAGATTTATCGAAATAGTTAGTAGAATGCTTCGGCATCTCCAGCGTAAGATCTTCAGACGACCTCAAGGACCTTAGATGGGTGTCATGAAGGAACTTAAATCGTTCTTTGAGATAAGAGGGAGAACTAGGATTAAATAGAACATTATATAACAATGTAAGAGTGTGAGTATTCCTGCGAAGACGAATTGGCAGCCACTTGAGTTTATTGCGAAAATCAGAGACGTGATCATATTTGCGCAAACCAAATATAAATCGAATGCAAAAGTTTTGGAGACGCTCAAGTTTATCTAGCTGCTCTTCAGTGGGGTCGAGATAGCTGACGTCAGCATAGTCAATAACACGCAGTAGCAGAGTTTGAGCAAGCGCAATCTTAGTGGTCATCGGAAGAAAGTTGCGTAATCTCCGCAACGAACCTGCTGATGCAAACAGTTTGCGACTGGTTTCTTTTATTTGCGATCTCCATGACAAAGTTTCGTCGAAGTATATACCCAGGTTTTTAACGGTTTTGGCGAAAGTTAGTTCCTTTCCATCAAAACAGATTTTTGGTAGATGGGGCCAACTGATTTTCGAAACTAGTTTAGGGCTGCCGATAATGATCTCTTTCAACTCATCCCACCCTCTCCTTTCCTATCCCGAACAACACGTGCCGGGTTAAGGTGCCACCCTTATACGGTAGATCAGATACCGTCACGTACGAAAAGGTTCGGTACGTCTTACCTTTGCCGTACCATAAAAATGTGGAACTCACTGCCAGCTCACGTGTTTCCTTCCTCCCTTGATCCTGGGTCCTTTAAGCGGGGCGTGAAAAAGCATCTCTCAAGGCCGTCAAAGTGAGGGCCATCATGTCACATTGCTTAACCAGCAATTGGGGATGGTGGCCTTCCCAATAGGACTTCACAGTCAGCTTACCATCAGGCAGCGTGAAGTCAATTTGACAGGTTCTTTCTAATAAAAAAAAAAAAAAAAAAAAAAGATTAGTTGGGTTTTTTCGGCATTCACTATCAGTCCATAATTCTTAGTCCACTCACAAATCCGCGTTAAGTCCGTATTTATGGTAGTGCAGGCTTCTGCTAACTTACTTAAGGGAGCTTGCGTATAAATCTGCAAATCGTCTGCATAAAGGTGGTAGGAAGAAAGTAAGTGGTTTGAATTGGAGTTAATAAATATCGCGAAGAGTAAAGGAGATAGCACGCCACCCTGTGGCACACCGGCATTTGTATTTGACCAAGTGGAATGTTTGTCTTCGATGCGTATACGTTGCCGGCGACCAAACAGGTAACTATGAAACCAATCAATTGCCGATGGAGATACGTTAAGAGAGCGTAGAATGCCAAGTATGATGTGAAAATCTACGGTGTTAAAAGCATTGCTAAAATCAAGTAAGGACAAGACCGTAAGATTTCCATTATCCATGCCTAGCCTAATATCATCAGTTACTCGAACCAAGGCAGTGACAGTACTGTGGCCGGGACGGAAACCGGATTGGAAGGGATTTAGGAGTGCATTTCTATGTAGGAAGGAACTGAGTTGTGAGTGAACTAGACGTTCAAGGACTTTAGACAGGAAGGGTAGAATGGATATGGGTCGGTAATCTGAGAAGGAACTGGGTTTAGGTTTCTTGGGTAAGGGGAGTATTAGTGCATCTTTCCAATCGGATGGAAAGCTACCACTGGCAATGGAATGATTAAGGATGTGACATAGGATTGGAAGAATTTCCTCCAGGATGGGAAGGATCATTTTCCGACTGATACAATCGCTGCCTGCATTGGACGTAACTGTCAATATACACTTCTTAACGTCACAAGCGGTAAATTGTGTGAAAAAAAAGGGAGAATAATCTGGTGTTGGCAAGGAAGAAAGATAAGCTAAGGTGGTTCTTTTTGTATTGTCATCAAATTTTGACGAAGAGGAGAAATGTGTATTAAGAGAGTCAAGGTTGATGTTGTTTGAGATTGATGGTTGACGTGTCTTGCCAACTCCCAAAGTTTTCAGAAATTGCCAGACCTTTGCTGGATCACCGTTTTCAACGGACGATTGTATGTGTTGGCGTTGTGCTTTCCTACACACCTTGTTACAGAGATTTCGAATAGCTACGTATTTTTCTTGTTTGACGGGACTAGGATTTTGCTTCAGTTTTGCCTTGGCGGCGGCTTTCTTTGCCATGATCTTCTTTATGTCCTCCGTTAGCCAAGGTGCTGGTAAATGCTTCAATTTAATAGGGTGAATTGGAGCATGCACGTCGTATAACTGAGTGAGATTGTTAGTTAAGATACGAACTTTAGTATCAACACACTCTGAAGTGAGCAAGGGCTCCCAGTCAATATTGCTGGCATCCTCGCGCAATCTGTCGTGATCCATACCACCAAAGTTGCGTTGCAAGACCACCTTCGGCTTCATTTTGGGTGGGCGTATTTTGTACGATAGAAAGATAAGATCGTGGTAGGAAAACGCATCTGCCGTATATTGACCATGCTTATAGACAAAACTAGGAGAAGACACCAAAATAAGGTCAAGAAGAGAAGGAGTACAGTTCGGAAAGTGATGAGTTGCGTTTAATTCTAAGATAGACAAGTTACAAGACTCTGTAGCTCGACGAAAATGGGTGGCACGTGAATCTTGTTTGAGAAGGCAGGTGTTAAAGTCCCCCATAACAATAGTATGGCTATACAAAGGAGTTAAATCTTCCAGGATCTTCTCAAATGATGAAAAATAATTTACCCGAATAGAAGGCGAATAGTATACACCTAATAGCAGCATAATGTGGTGAAGTTCTATTTCTAAAAAGAGGTGCTCGCCGGCATTAGCCAGTGGTGGCTGTGGAGACATATTGACTATGTTGTAAGGAAATTGGTGACGTAAGTATATGGCAACACCGCCACCACTGCCCAACGAGCGATCATTCCTTATTAAATTGAATCCAGGAAGAGTATACAATGTTGAAGGGAGGCATGGTTTTAGCCAAGACTCGGAGACAAGGAAGCGTGTATGTTTTGGCAGTCTAAGTTAGCCAGCATATCCGGGAAATGGGCTGGAATACTCTGTGCATTAATATGGACTACATTAAAGTTCTTGGGTAGGTCTGAGAATTGTGACTGGAGAATGTCGCCTAGTGAAGGAATACTTTCGAAACTTTCATTGAAACTTGTTGCAGAAACAAAGGAATCATCACTGTTACTTAAGTCTGTATCTGACATTAAAATATAAATATAAATATATAATATTATATAACTAATTAAATGTATAATATAAAAAAATAAATAATTATATTAATTACTATGCGCGGTAAATCTTCACATTCTATCCACCCACCAGTTGCGCTGTAGCAAAGTTAACAAATGAAACGACAGAAGATATGATACTAACAAATAAATAAAAACATAAGAGGAAGACAAACATAAGTGAAAGACAAATAAGTAAACGAACACATTAAATAAAGAGAGTCTCAAAAGACAAGTGTCCAAATACATCAAGTGTGAAACGAAACGTTTTTGACAGCTGTGACATATGACACAATTGAGTGACAGCGATACAGTGACAATACTAATAATATAGACCTGAAATGTTTTACTATAGAAAATATACTTATACAAATATGAGGCATATCGACACCAAAATCATAAAAATACTGTCATCTCTGTTTAACTTAGATAATGTTGCATAAGTGAAAAGAGATAACATGCCTTTTGACAGTTACTATAATGGCAACCCTTCATTCCTAGCGTCTTTGAAATACCTAGATGCGGCCGGGTCGCCATTTTATCAGCTTGCTGTTTGTCAACAAATTGGGGTAGGTCAACTGTCAAATGCTCTTGAGCTATTCATATAATTTGTGAATGTTGGAGTAATTTTGCTGTGTTATTGGGTTTCAACACGATTGTGGTAGTGCAAACCTTCTATTGCAAGATGCCCAGTTGCAATATAATCAGTTGTGGCATGGGAAGAAGCAGAAATCACCCGAATATAACCTTGCACCAGTAAGTACTTAACTTCAGCTGAAATATCATTGGATTTAGATAATTAACAAAATATATTGCATTTTTTGAAGAATATCAACAGTTACGCCACTTACGTCTTCATAATTTCCCTTTTTGCCTTTATAATCCACAATAAACTTCATGAAATTATTTTGTTGTTATTGTAGGAATAGAGTACCTAGTGTACCTATTGTATGGTATTTTATATTTATCGATAATACTATATAAACTATATTATGGTTACTTATTGATTTTTTTACTTTCAAGGCTGCCTGCCAACAAGGAAAAAAGAAAATTTGGCTGAAAACAATCAGTGTTGAAAATTTAAGGATGTCAACAAAAACAATTCATATTTAATTTGTTATCTTCACTTTGAAGAATCTTGTTTCAACCGGACTCTAAATAAAGTAACATTGCGTGATGATGCTTTAGCATCACGAACCTTATTTGTAAGTACCTAATATTGTTTGTTCAACATGATTGAGTATTGGCTGATATGATGGTGATATTATTATCCTCATTGCAACTTTCGTCTAATGGGCACAAAGAGTGATGTAAAAAAGAATGTGTTTGAGTGTGGTCCTAAGCGACTCGAGTACCTAATTAGCAGACACAACAGAATTTTATTGTTATAGTGTCTGGCTAGAATATGAGCCGCTGCGCTGAGGCTAAAGTGGTTAGATTAATTGCCAAAATAAAACATGTGCTTAATTGGTTACAAAAAAGACATGTTTATGGTATTCCTTTTATAAGGAACTTATTAATGTTTTGAAAACAAAAAATGTCACTAATAGTCTTGTTTTTAAATAGTACTTTGAAAAAGTATTAATACAGTAGGTAGATTCTTCTCAACCCACCAATTGCAAATTACCTCTAAGCCTATTAATAAAACCAAGAAATATAAAAAACGCTAACAATTTTATTGCTTGTTTACAGCCCTATTTATTATGTCTGTAGACGGATAGACGGTCGATAGAGCCAGACATGTGTTGGAGTGGAGACTGTGTATGGGCAAACGATGCGGCACGATGGGCCGACGATTTGAAGAGGGTGGTTGGCAGCGGATGGATGCGGGCTGCTCAAGGCCGGGATGATTGACGCTCTTTGTGGGAAGCCTACGTTCAGCAATGGACGGCAATTGGCTGAATGATGGTGATGATGAAATAAATAAATGACTATGACGTAAAAACAACACATTTTATTTAAAAATACATAATATATGTCCATCTTTATCAATGAGATTTAGAACCTTGCACTTTTGCCTTTTACCGGCGACACCCTGAGAAAAGCCCACAGATTGAAAATCACGGCTCTAGATTAACACATTTAGTTATAGATAAACTACGATAACATAGCGCGCCCCTCCACTTACCAAGCGGTAGAATGTGATCGAAATTCAACCGTTTGACAGGTGGTAGGGCGTGTCATGTTATCGTAGTTTATCTCTACTTGTACTAACTAAAACAATTTAAAAATTAAGTGAAGGTGCAGTGTTCGTTAAACTATGACTTGACCTTAAAGGTCCAGTTACCAGGTCATAAAATTAAAAAAAAATTGTACTTAACAGGTAGGTACTTACATAAGATAACAATTCGGATTTTTACCGATGAGAAAATGAATCGGTAAATCCTAAGATTGACCGCAGCTCGGGCTTTTACAGTATATACCAACAAGTGAAGCTAAGAAATTATGTTTAAAATACCCATATACAATGCGTTTCAAATAAGAATAGGAATGTCAATGACCGCTATCTGTTAAATTTCACTTGAAAAGTACGATTTGCAAAGAAGCTTATTTGCAAATCAATAAGTTTTACATCAAATTTAAATAAAAACGTTAAATAAGTAGTAGTTTATTAAATAATATAAATATTTGATTAAAGTCATAATTCGTATCCAATATGGCGCCAAGTCGATCCTATTCTTAGTCAAATCGCATAGTACCGTGGTGACTATATGAAAACATTCCTATAATCTTTTATCGATGTTATTGTAGAGAAATATCGATATGGGCAGCTCTATTAGCCGCCATTTTTTCCTCTCAATAATGTGTAGGTATACACGTTTTTTTTTGTAGGTATGCCAAGTCTATATTATTAGTATTGTCACTGCAGCGATACTATTGATAGTAAACGTTACCTACATATTAAAATTAATATAAACAGAATTAGAAATTGAAGGTAACAGAAGTAAATAGAAGACATGCAAATATACCCCGTAGAAGGAAAAGCCTATTTCCTGGAAGCTGCAGCACGCTTGGCTTTCGTTGTAGTTGGTTTAGTAACGAGCTTCTCCACTTCCACCGGCTTTATCTTGTTTAAGTCAGCGACTGAAGTAATACGATAGCGCTTACCATCAGGGCCCAGGATGTGAATGAAGCCCTCTCTCGTCCAGCACTGCGCAACGCCAAACCTCGCTTGTGCAGCCATGAAAGCGTCATGTCGCGATCGCGTCAGGAACTCTGACAAAGTGATGCCCGATCCCTTCAGTTTCGCCTTTGCAAACCAGACACCATCCCGCACTGCTGCAGTCTCGAACTTGACCAGTATGGGCCTTGCCTTGTCGTTGGAAGTTGGGCGTCCCATCCTGTGACAACGCCGGATATCATCAGCTATGAAGGTGTCAATTTTGAGACGCTGCTTAACAATATCCGTCACCAACCGAGACATCTCCTCATCTTTACGCTCCTCCACACCGTGAAGCAGTAACATGTTGCGACGGCTACGCATTTCCATCTTCTCTACTTCGCGGCCAACGACATCGAGTTGCTGCGAGAAAGACTTCAAGGTCTGCAGCACAAAAGTCTTGAAGCAAGCAAACTCATCTGCTAGACTCTGTGTACTTTGTGGTGATTTCTTTTGTAGCTCTGCCTCAAAACTTGCCATACGCTCCTCAAAGTATGACTGCATATCAAGGATTTTTGATATGTTAAAAGTGTCCATTCTGTGTGTCTTTTCTAAGTTTGTTAGTTTTAAGAGATAACGCGCAACCAGCTGGTATGTAGAATAACCTTTAACTTTTTAACATTAAAGTTAAATTAGAATTTAAATTAACGATTTTATTAAAATTTTCCGCACGCGCTATATTAAATACGTCTAGTTGTCTTAACTACCCACGTTGAAATTGTAGTAATAGTAACTGGTAGTCATTTTCATCGAATAATAGTCACTGGCCGTACACAAAAATAGTCACAAAATTTAAGTTCACTGTGCACAGTGTTTTATGAAGACCATTTTTCGGACACCGTCTTTTTATTAAAGAAGCTAATAGATATATTCAATAAAAAGAAATATTTCGTATCCCCATTAAGCTAGCATCTCTAGTTTTTTAGAAAAACTTTTTTGAAAATCTTCATATTTTAAAGCGAATATTTAGAAAAAAAAGATATTCCTCTTAAACTAAGCATGATACGCAATAATAATGTTACAAGCACCGATAGCGTCTCTTTCACTGCACATTTTACAGTTAAAATGAACCTCTTAACTTGACTAGATTCAAATTTAAGCGAGATTTTGGATTTTTTGATTTTCCTACTTTTCCCGAAGATTTTACCAAATGTGGAAAAGTTATATATACAGAAAGGATGCTCTTTACTTTCCTCATCTACTTAATAAATTTCAGACCCCAAATCCATGGAATCTAGAAGTTATTCCATATAACTGTTTTTGCTAGTTTTTTCATATTTATATTCTGGATTTTAATGATAAAATTTTTATTCGATATTGATTTCTTTACAACATATAATTTAGTTATAAAATCAATATCGAATAAAAATGTTATCATTAAAACCCTGAATACAAATGTGAAAACCCTAGCAAAAACAGTTAATTTGGAATAACTTCTAGATTCCATGGATTTGGGGTCTGAAATTTATTGAGTATATGAGGAAAGTAAAGAGCATCATTTCTGTATATATAACTTTTCCACATTGGGTAGAATCTTCGAGAAAAGTAAGAAAATCTAAAAATCCAAAATCTCGCTTAAATTTGAATCTAGTCAAGTTATGAGTTTCATTTTAACTGTAAAATGTGCAGTGAAAGAGACGCTATCGGTGCTTGTAACATTATTATTGCGTATCATGCTTAGTTTAAGAGGAATATCTTTTTTTCTAAATATCCGCTTTAAAATAT